>OX421493.1:57831397-58201397 GCA_949126835.1 Anisus vortex
ACATGAACTCCCCTGTATGTAAAATAATAACCTATTCCTAGCTATTCCTAGAATTTGCAGTCGGTACAAGAGTGGATTACTAAAATTTGTACAATCTTCACTAAAGTAGAAAAAAATGACAACTATAAAATGAAATGGTCCAAACGTAGTACCTCCCACAAACCCCGCGTTGAGAGAGAGCTCTGGGCGCTATTAATATGTAACAATGACAAAACATATTCAATAACGAAAAAGAAAACAACCAAATAAAATAAACTTTTTCTTTCATTGATCAAATTTACGAGAATATTTTTAATTTTCTCTAAAATTTGAGGTCTTTCCTTCTGTATATTATTTACACATTTAGCCACATCAACTGATTCTAGTAACTCTTTGTTCTTTATGATAGTGTATCTGTGATGTACTGATTATTGATGTCATACACACGTACATATACACCATTTAGATATTACATAATTATTTCTTTTATTACCTCCACTAGTGTATGCTTCCTAGCACCACCCCTTCTGTTATTCTAACTTATAATTGTTGGCGTTAACAAGAACAATAATGAAAGAGAAAAACTGAATAGAGTGCCACTGGTCTGTAGAAAGGCCATTTTAAATTGAGGCTTCTCACACATGCAAAACTAGGATATGCCTACTAGGCTAGCACTAAGTACTGCAAGGTCTTCATTTGTACTGTAAGCGACCATTAGTCTCCAAAGTTAAAACTTTCCTATTTGTCTCTCTTCATTTGTCACCTGAGACACTTTTTGTAACCTGAGACAAAACATAACACGATGTACCACTGTATATGAATTTCTTACAATCAGTGACATAACTATTGTTAAAGGCGCCTTTGGGCGTGCAATGAAATTGGCGCCTTTTTAAAATAATATTTAATTTCTAGAAAGCTCAAGTTAATTCATGAAATTGATTATGTCATCTTCATTGCTCTTTGTGCAAGCTCCTTCTGCATTAGGACACATAAAAAAAAAATAATTTTGTAACAAAAAACTGTTTTTCTCCTTGGGAAATACATGTTTTCATTATAAACTGCAAGGTAGTAAAATTGTGTGCATTCGACTATATTTCAGAATGTGACTCTACAAAATATGGCATAAACTGTTCAAAGAGCTGCAGTGATAAATGTTTCAATTCACTGTGTAATAAACATAGTGGAATATGTACACAAGGATGTACAGGATATAGTAACCCCCCTTTGTGTACAAAATGTAAGAGTTATAACCTGGATTTTATAAAACGTATATATTCTTAATATTGTTTTTACAATTGCTGTTACTACATTAGTATTAGTTATGCATTTTATGTTTTTGGACCAAATATAAATATTATTTATTCATTAAACTACAAGCGTGTGATGAAAACTATTTTGGATGGAACTGTACAGAAAAAATTTCAACTGGTTGTCTCAATCAGACATGTAACTCAACAAATGGAAAGTGTTTCACATGTGAAGCTGGTTACCAAGGAGATTGGTGCAATCAAAGTTAGTAAAATGATATCTATACAAAATTATAAATGAGTCACATGATATTAACCTTAAGATATAAAATAAGGCTACGGTACATTTTGTTATATTCAAATATGTAATAATAATATTTAGGTCTGGAAAAACAAGTATTTCAGTAGGTCCCTATCATGTGTATTTTTCAATCAAATCAAAAGTAAGTTTGTTTTTTTTAGTAAGTGTTTGTGTGTGTTTGCTTGGGTAGGACATGTGTAACAAAATGAAAAAAAAAATTGTAGCTAACATTGTGTAAAGGTAGTCATAAACTGCTGTTCTGTGTTGCCAGAGCTATAATGATAGTTCTTTAGGAAAAGTCTACGACACAATATACTCTATGTCTAAACTATTATGTTTGGGTGAATATGTACATGTCTTTAAAACGTTCAATGTAAAGTAATGTATATTGCACAGACAAAACAAAGTATGTAATTGTACAAATTGTTGAACATGGATGACTAAAACATCTTGTATAATAAATACATCCTTACAACCAGACAATAAGGACATATTTCTTTGTTTAGGATTAAACCTTATTTGATCTATATCATAAACTATTAATTAATCTAAGTTCACTTTTGATTGTTTAACATCTAGAGTTTCGATTAAAAAAAATAATAATTATATGTATTTCATTGGGACACGTTGGTCAAGTGAGAGGGCACTCAGTTGTTCAAATCCTGTTTACTGGTTACTTGCATGTCTTAGCATGTTAAATTTTTTACAATATGATTGACTTGCCTAATGCACGATTATGCCTTGAATGGGACAATTTACTATCTTAAAGATTGTATACAAGGCGTAGATGGTATTGATCTCTAATAGATAATAAAACATTCCAAATAAATTGTTACTTTGTTGTTGAATGTTGTTTAATAATAGTTAGAAAATTACAACTGATACAATTATAAAATTGTATTTAAACCTAAAAGTCTGTACAAATAGAGGCCTATATCAGCATATAGTCTGTACAAATAGAAGCCTATACCAACATACAATATATTCACTCTGTTTCCACAGCCTGTAACACAACGTATTTTGGAGAAAACTGTTCAATGAGATGTAATGATTCATGTTTGAATAAAATCTGTGATTCTGTCAATGGTTCTTGTTTAAATTGTCCAGATGGGAAGTTTGGATTTCAATGTGATGGTATGTTTGTTTTCTGTATCGTATTATTAAACATACTAAATGTTGAACAAAAAGTTATTGTACGTTTATAACATTGCAATAATAAATTCCCCTAATCGACATTGTGGTATACATATTACCAGCACTTTTGTTTTCACAGCCTGTAACTTAAGTTGGAGAAAACATTTCCCTCTGTAGATCTGCTTATCTTATCCTACATGTTACAGATGATCCTTCTATAAAGAAGACTGTTATTGTGTCCTATTCTTATTCGTAGTTGAAGTCTAATCATGCATTATGATTTATGTTTTAAATGATGTTAAGTTACTGGTTTTGCTGATTTGTTCTGGCAACCCATTCCATACCCGGATGCCACTTGGGAAGAAAGAGTACTAATATGCATATGTTATTGCATAATGGATAAAAAAAAGTTTTTTTGGTATGGATCAAAATTGGCGGCACCTTTAATAAATTGATGTTCTAGTAAGCTAAGGTTAAATCATGAAATTATGTATGTTATCTTCATTGCTCTATGTGCAAGCACCTTCTGCATTAGGAAACATTAAAATATTATTTTGTAACAAGAAGCTTTTCCCTACTGTGAAATAAATGTTTTGATTATAAACTGGAAGATAGTAAAAATGTGTTTAAAATGGTGCGCACTTGTCTCTATTTCAGAATGTGACCCTACTAAATATGGTATAAACTGTTTAAATAGCTGCAGTGATAAATGTTTCAATTCACTGTGTGATAAACAAAGTGGTGTATGTACACAAGGATGTACAGGATATAGTAACCCACCTTTGTGTACACAACGTAAGTGTTTAAACCTGTATTTTATACACCCTTTTATATTTATCATTGTGTTTACGATTGTTGTACTAGAAATGCGTGTCAAGTTTTCAACCTAATATAATTATTCTTTATTTATTTCAATACAAGCCTGTGGTCAAACCTATTTCGGAAGGAACTGTACAGAAAAATGTTCAACTGGTTGTCACAATCAGAAATGTAACTCAATCAACGGAAAATCTTTTCTGTGTGAAGCTGGTTACCAAGGAGATTGGTGTAATCAAAGTTAGTACAAAAATAGTATAAATTAGTCACATGATATTAACCTAAAGATATAAAATAAGACTACGGTAAATTTTGTTATATTCAAATATGTAATAATGATGTATAGTACTGGAAAAACAAGTATTTCAGTAGGTCTCTATCATGTGTGTTTTTCAATCAAATCCAGAGTGAGTTTTTTTTTTGTAAGCGAGTTAGTGAGTGTTTGTATGTCTGTGCTTGGGTAGGACATGTGTAACAAAATAAATAAAAAAATATTTTAGCTAACATTGTGTCATAATCTGCTGTACTGTATTGCTAGAGTTATCATGATAATTATTTTAGGAAAAGTCTACGACACAATAGACTCTATGTCTAAACTATTATGTTGGGTGAATACGTACACATCTTTGAAACGTTCAAAGTAAAGTAATGTATACTTGCACAGACAAAACAAAGATATAATTGTACAAATTGTTGTACATTGATGACTAGAACATCTTGTATAATAAATACATCTTTACAACCAGAAAATAAGGACATATTTGTTTGTTCAGGATTTAACCTTATTTGATTTATATCATAAACTATTAATTTATCTAAGTTCACTTTTGATTGTTTAAACATCTAGAGTTTTGATAAAAAAAAATATATATGTATGCCATTTGGACATGTTGGTCAAGCGAGAGGGTATTCAGTTGTCCAAATCCTGTTTACTGGTTACTTGTATGTCTTAGCCTGTTAAATTTTTTACAATATGATTGACTTGTCTAATGCACCATTATGCCCTGAATGGCAAAATTTACTATCTTCAAGATTGTATACAAGGCGTAGATGGTATTTATCTCTAATAGATAATATAACATTTCAAATACATTTTTACTTTGTAGTTGAATGTTGTTTAATAATAGTTAGAAAATTACAACTGATACAAATTTTAAAATTATATTTGAACCTAATAGTCTGTACAAATAGAGGTCTATACCAGTATATAGTCTGTACAAATAGAGGTCTATACCAGCATATAGTCTGTACAAATAGAGGCCTATACCAGCATATAGTCTGTACAAATAGAGGCCTATACCAGCATATAGTCTGTACAAATAGAGGCCTTTATCAGCATATAGTCTGTACAAATAGAGGCCTATACCAGTATATAGTCTGTACAAATAGAGGTCTATACCAGCATATAGTCTGTACAAATAGAGGGCTATACCAGCATATAGTCTGTACAAATAGAGGCCTATATCAGCATATAGTCTGTACAAATAGAGGCCTATACCAGTATATAGTCTGTACAAATAGAGGTCTATACAGCATATAGTCTGTACAAATAGAGGCCTATACCAGTATATAGTCTGTACAAATAGAGGTCTATACAGCATATAGTCTGTACAAATAGAGGCCTATATCAGCATATAGTTTGTACAAATAGAGGCCAATACCAGCATAAAATATATTCACTCTGTTTCCACAGCCTGTAACACAACGTATTTTGGAGATAACTGTTCAATGAGATGTAATGATTCCTGTTTGAATAAAATGTGTGATTCTGTCAATGGTTCTTGTTTAAATTGTCCTGATGGGAAGATTGGATTTCAATGTGATGGTATGTTTGTTTTCTGTATCATATTTACTAACATGCTAAATGTTGAACAAAAAGTTAACGTACGTTTATAAAATTGCAATAATAAATTCCTCTAATCGACATTGTGGTATACATATTACCGGCACTTTTGTTTTCACAGCCTGTAACTTATGTTGGAGAAAACATTTCCCTTTGTAGATCTGCTTATCTTATCTTACATGTTACAGATGATCCTTCTATAAAGAAGACTATTATTGTGTCCTATTCTTATTCGTAGTTGAAGTTTAATCTTGCATTTTGATTTATGTTTTAAATGATGTTAAGTTACTGGTTTTGCTGATTTGTTGATTTGTTCTGGTAATCCATCCCATACCCGGTTGCCACTTGGGGAAAAAAAGTATTTATATGCATATGTTATTGCATAATGGATAAAAAAAAAGTTTTTTTGGCATGGATCAAAAATCATAAGATTATGTATGCCATCTTCATTGCTCTATGTGCAAGCTCCTTCTGCATTAGGACACGTTAAAATAATCTATCGTAACAAGAAGCTTTCCTCTCCTTTAAAATAAATGTGTTGATTATAGACTGGAAAATAGTAAAAATGTGAGTAAAACAGTGTGCACTTGTCTCTATTTCAGAATGTGACCCTACTAAATATGGTATAAACTGTTCAAATAGCTGCAGTGATAAATGTTTCAATTCACTGTGTGATAAACAAAGTGGAGTATGTACACAAGGATGTACAGGCTATAGTAACCCACCTTTATGTACACAACGTAAGTGTTAAAACCTATATTTTATACACCTTTTTATAGTTATCATTGTGTTTACGATTGTTGTACCAGACATGCGTTTCAAGTTTTCAACCTAATATAATTATTCTTTATTTATTTCAATACAAGCCTGTGGTCAAACCTATTTTGGAAGGAACTGTACAGAAAAATGTTCAACTGGTTGTCACAATCAGACATGTAACTCAATCAACGGGAAATCTTTTCTGTGTGAAGCTGGTTACCAAGGAGATTGGTGTAATCAAAGTTAGTAAAAGAATATCTATATAAAATAATAAATTAGTCACATGATATTAACCTAAAGATATAAAATAAGACTACGGTAAATTTTGTTATATTCAAATATGTAATAATGGTATATAGGGCTGTAAAAACAAGTATTTCAGTAGATCCCTATCATGTGTATTTTTCAATCAAATCCAGAGTAAGTTTTTTTTGTAAGCGCGTTAGTGAGTGTTTGTGTGTGTCATTGGGTAGGACAAGTGTAACAAAATAAAAAAGAAAAAAAAAGCTAACATTATGTCATAGACTGCTGTACTGTATTGCCAGAGTTATCATGATATATATTTAAGGAAAAGTCTACGACACAATAGACTCTATGTCTAAACTATTATGTTGGGTGAATACGTACACATCTTTGAAACGTTCAAAGTAAAGTAATCTATACTTGCACAGACAAAACAAAGAAGTAATTGTACAAATTGTTGAACATGGATGACTAGAACATCTTGTATAATAAATACATCTTTACAACCAGACAATAAGGACATATTTCTTTGTTCAGTATTAAACCGTATTTGATTTATATCATAAATTATTAATTAATCTAAGTTCACTTTTGATTGTTTACCATCTAGAGTTTTGATAAAAAAACACATCTTATATGTATGTCATCGGGACACGTTGGTGAAGTGAGAGGGCACTCAGATGTTCAAATCCTGTTTACTGGTTACTTGTGTGTCTTAGCCTAATAAAAATATACAATATATTATAATTGACTTTCCTAATGCACCATTATGCCTTGAATGGCAAAATTTACTATCTTCAAGTTTGTATACAAGGCGTAGATGGTATTTATATATAATAGATAATATAACATTAAAAAAAAATTACTTTGTTGTTGAATGTTGTTTAATAATAGTTAGAAAATTACATCTGATACAAATTATAACATCATATTTGAACCTTATAGTCTGTACAAATAGAGACCAATACCAGCATAAAATATATTCACTCTGTTTCTACAGCATGTAACACAATGTATTTTGGAGAAAACTGTTCAATGAGATGTAATGATTCCTGTCTGAATAAAATATGTGATTATGTCAATGGTTCTTGTTTAAAGTGTCCTGATGGGAAGTTTGGATTCCAATGTGATGGTATGTTTGTTTTTCTATATCATATTTACTAACATGCTAAATGTTGAACAAAAAGTTAACGTACGATTTAAAATTGCGATAATAATTTCCTCTAATCGACATTGTTGTTAACATATCTCAGTAAAAGCTATTACCGTCACTTTTCTTTTCACAGACTAACTTATTTTGGAGAAAACATTTCCCTCTGTAGATCTGCTTATCTTATCTTACATGTTACAGATGGTCCTTCTATAAAGAAGAGTATTATTCTGTCCTATTCTTATTCGTAGTTGAAGTCTAATCTTGCATTTTGATTTATGTTTTAAATGATGTTTAGTTACTGGTTTTGCTGATTTGTTCTGGCAATCACTCCCATACCCGGATGCCACATGGGAAAAAAGAATACTTATATGCATATGTTATTGCATAATGGATAACAAACTGTTTTTGGCATGGATAAAAATTGGTGCCTTTAATAAATTGATTTTCTCGTAAGCTAAGGTTAAATCATGAAATTATGTATGCCAACTTCATCGCTCTATGTGCAAGCTCCTATTGCATTCAGACACATTAAAATAATCTATCGTAACAAGAAGCTTTTCTCTCCTTTAAAATAAATGTTTTGATTATAAACTGGAAAATATAAAAAATGTGAGTAAAACAGTGTGCACTTGTCTCTATTTCAGAATGTGACCCTACTAAATATGGTATAAACTGTTCAAATAACTGCAGTGATAAATGTTTCAATTCACTGTGTGATAAACAAACTGGACTATGTACACGAGGATGTACAGGATATAGTAACCCACCTTTATGTACACAACGTAAGTGTTATAACCTGTATTTTATACACCTTTTCATAGTTATCTATGTGTTTACAATTGTTGTAATAGGCAATGCTGTCACGTTTTCAACGTAATATAATTATTCTTTATTTATTTCAATTCCAGCCTGTGGTGAAACCTTTTTTGGAAGAAACTGTACAGAAAAATGTTCAATTGGTTGTCACAGTCAGACATGCAACTCAGTCAACGGAAAATGTTTACCGTGCAAAGATGGTTACCACGGAGATTCATGTAATTAATTCTAGTCAAAATATGTATTATATAAAGATATTGGCAGAGGCTAACGTTATAAGGCTAATTATATATATCTATCTTTTTTTAACTTCAATTGTATATATATATATATATATATATATAATTGTTTTATCAAAAGAATTTCGGTAACTTCTATTATTTGCCAATCCAGAGTAATTTTATTATCACTTGATTGTGTGTGTTTGTTAGGAAACAGAGGGAGGGGGGAGGAACAATAAAAGAAATAAAAATAAAAGTAGGTCACTATGGGCAAGGGTAGTTGTGCTTGTGCTCTATTTATTCTATTATGTAGATTAATCTTTCTTTTTCTATTTGGAAACGTCTAAGGCGCCATAGACTCTATGTCTAAACGTTTATTATGTCTGTGAAATAGAAGCATTTTAGCACATACAATAAAAGGGAGGTAATTGTATGAATAGTTGAACATGGATCACTAGATCCAGTTTTATTATACAGCCTTACTATAATATTTACGGACATATTGGATCACTAGATCCAGTTTTATTATACAGCCTCACTATAATATCTACGGACATATTTCTTCGTTTGGACTTGACAACTATTTGATTTATATCATTGTCCGTTTAATTAAGACACCCTTTGAACCTAAATATAGATGTTGAACTTAAAAAAATATATTTTTTTCTTCAGAAACTCAATCTAAAGACAAACCATTACCTTCTTCAAGTCATATCGGCATTGGATTTGGAAAATGTTTATGTGTTCTTGTAATAATAGCAGTTATTGTATTCATTGAATTGTGTATTCGGCGTAGACGTTTGGCTAAAATGAAGCAAAAAGAAATTACAGCACATATTTATGACATATTTATAACATATTTGTAACATATTTATAACAGAACTAATGAGTCCATCAATGAAATACATCAATATGAACAACATAACCTTTCAGATTTAACAGAAGACAATCAATACAACATTATTGTAGAATGTCAATTAAACACATATTAATATTATGAACAAATTATCTCAAAAATTAAAATATCGTGGAAAGCAAAGAATTATAGAAAAGACATTTTTATTTTACCTTGTATTAAAGTTTTTCGTTCTGTATATTAATTTAATGTAGAGTCGCGTGTATTTACGAAGGCTATTAACTAAAAACATTGCAATCCTCTTTTTTTTATATTCCCATCCAACTTTTTATAAAATTCGTGAAGATAGATTTCTGGGCCTTGTTTTTTTTTGTCAGTGAACACTATGGTCTCTTGCCATGCAGACGTGTATTTTTGTTTTCTCTTTTATAAGTATTTTTTGCACTTTTCTGTTTTATTTGGGTTCACTGATAAGATACTTGCTTTCTCATTCAATTTATATTATTCCATATTCAATGTAGATTCTATAGCTTGTGTCTTATAGACTACTATTTTATTGTACGTAAATCAATATTCACTCTTAGTACTGTTTTACTTTTGATTCAAATCAGTTCTTATTCTTTATAATTATCTTGTATTTATCTGTAAAAAAATAAATTGTTTAATTGTTTAAAAGCATTTTCTGTTTTTTTAAAGTAGAGATTATCATTATAATGTCTTAGGTGATTAATTTTAGTGTTAGGTTAGCAGTTGAATTGTGACCTATACGCCCTGTTACCCTAAACATTATTTTCATTAAATTCAATTTTAGAGCCGTATTACCATTAAATACTACATTCCTATACTGAATCAAAGTTTAAATAAGTAGCCCGTAATAGATATTATTAATTTTCCTTAATTTTTATGTGTACAATAAAAGTATTTATGATTTAAGTAACCCTGTTAAACAGTTACAAGATAATTCATTAGACGAAAAAATAAAATTAAATAATTGAATCTTCTATTAAAGACCATTTAAGAAGTTCCCTTTACTGTACTCTAAATTATGCATTTAACTAATCATGTAATTGCCCTTACGCTCAGTGTTGAAATAAAGGCCAAAAAAAGAAACGAACTGAACTAGCTTAAAAAAAAATTGTATCCATGATAAGGACTATTAGCAATCTATCATAGTAAGACGATTAGTTTTCATGACGGCGTTTGGTAGATTGCGGAAATAAAGAGACAGACACAAACTTTAGTTCAAAACAGGCGACTTGTTTAAATAAGCTTATTCAATTAATCTTTATATAAAATATTAATAATAATACGTTTTCTTTTTATATAGTGTGCCAACAAACATAAGGGGAAGCTCAAAGCGCATTTAACATAGATCATCAAACAAGCAATAATACATAGAGTTAATTAATAATTAAAAACTTTACAAATATAGAACAAAGCACATATATGTAGCATTAACCGATTAATGAGAAAGTCAAACAGTAAGGGTCTAAAAAAGGTAAAAAAGGGAAACACTAAAACAGCCGTCGGCAATATTTTTGCTAATAGTGTGCCAAACTAGGATTTCTAAATCATTCTGCGTGCCAACAGCCTAAATTATATATAGCCTTTTATACTTGTTTTATTACTTTGTATAAGACAATTAGTATAACCCCGTAGCAAGACCAAGGCCAAAAGCATAGTAAATTTCTATAGAAAATCGTTAAAGCGTTTTTACTCCCTTTCTCTTAATTCGTACTGTCTGTATGATTGTCTGCTTGTCTTCTTGCAAAACTTTGCATCGATATTTCGACCACTTCCCGTCGTGCAATCGAGCTGAAACTTGGGCAGCAGACTTGTGTCAACTAAAAGCTAAGCCACACTATACTCAGGGAATCACGTTTTGACTGGAATCGTGATTCAGCGAATCACTAGAATTTGTTTCAGAGCGAATCAGAAATACATACTGTTTTACAATCAGTCATGCCACACGTAAAACACGATTCACAGAAAATCACGATGCGCAATTTTATTTTCAAAAGAATCAAGAAAGTGTTGAGAGTGACTGTTCTTGACGCGCCATTTTATGTTCAAGTATCATGAATTCTAGCAGTGACGACAAAGTAAACTTGGTCTGTGCGGCTGCGTCTGTTCTACTTAAAGCAAAAAGAAAACGAAAACGAATATGGTGGGTGAAACCTTGGATCGAAAGAAGAACAATCTATGGAGCATATCATGCTCTTTTATGCGAACTGGAAGACGAAGCTGCCATCTTTGTTTTGTTTTTTAACTAGGCTAATTATCACATGATCTAATTTGCGCTTCCCATTGGCTGACACAGCTTGAATCAAGAATCGTTTTTCCAAATTTTAGAACAAGCTCTAAATCTGTGAATCATCGCAAATCACTGCTGGAACTGATTATTGTGAATCAAGTTTCGCGTTATGCCACATTTGAAACTGGGAGAATCATCGTGATTTTTTAAATTGAATCGAAGCTAATCACTGATTTTGTTTCTAGTGTGACTTAGCTTTAAGTCTTTTTGTTAGTGATTATCATCCTTTTTATTTGCATTCATATCAAATACTAGAGTTTGGTCGTTAATTAAAAACGTTTTATAAATCTACAACACACTGATGTAGGATGCAGGATGTAGATCACTAATATGGATCTGTACTACATCGTAAACCTTAGACATACAAACACAGAGTTGCTTCCCCTTGTCCCTCTTTTTCATCGCCAATTCCAGCGCTGACGGCTGACAGCACCCGCGCTAGCTCTCTTCGCTCATCTACACCGGAAGATTGTTGCAATCATGTATGGGTGTTGTAAGCCTAACTGATCTACATGATTTACATGATCTACATCATAGGTTCTCAACCTTTTTCGGCTCACCGCCCCCTTTTACATTTTTTTCCCGCTCACCGCCCCCCCCCCCAACTTAATTTTAGCGGAAACATTTGTTAATTAAAGGGAGATAGCTAACCCATTTTATTTGAGGTAATATTTCATTTTGTTTTTCTTTTATAAAAAACTAAATGACTTGCATTTATAACATTGAAATGATATGATAGAACTGTAAAAAAATTATATGAAAATTTTATAAATATTGTATGACTAAAGAATTTATATGAATATTTTGAAGCATTACAATAACTACCTAGTTTGTAAGATTACTACGTATCTATACCGCACAGCTTTTGTGGTTACCTCTTCACAAGGAATTTAAACGCATTAAAGGACATTTCGGTAATACAAACAGATCAAAAGAGTAATATTAGAAGATGTTAAGGCGAGAGTCCGGTGAATCAAACATTAGACGGGGGCGATTGGGGGGCGATGAAGGGCAAATGGGCGATACAAACGTACCTGATATATTTTAACACCTCAGCTATTTGAATCTATTAGTTTTGGATGAAATGTGATGCAAACGAAAGTGCTGCTAAATATCTGATATTCCCAAACAGTATGCCTACATATTATTATATTAATAAGAAAGAGGAATCGCAATGACTTTTCGATGAAGTAGGGGATAGTATTTGGCAAGTATGGTGTGCGGCCGACTGGTCCTGTGATTGGTTCACCGGACTGTCAACCCTGTTGACCGATCACTGTCGCCCTGACATCTGCTAATATTAATGATAGTTTGATCTCAGTTTAACCGAGATGTCCTTATATTTTATGTTCTCAGTTCTACTGAGATTTTGCTTCTTTCTAAAAATTGCATTTACATTACCAAAATTTGAAAGCGTTAGATCGTCCATGCTACTATTGTTAAGCGGTATAGATAAGCAGTAATCATACAAACTGGGTAGTTATTGTAGTGCTTGAAAATATACATATACATTCTTTAGTCATATAATATTTATATAATTTTCAAATACATTTTACAGTTTGATCATTTCAAGATTATAAAGTGTAAGCCATTTATTTTTTATAAAAGAAAAAAAAATATTAGCTCAAATAAAACGGGCTAATTATCTCCCTTTAACTAAAAAATGTTTCCACATATTTAATTCAACAGTGATGCCGAAACAAGTTCTGTTTTGAAATATAACAAATATTACTGATTATTAGACCTAAGGCTTTTGCAACCAAAATTGAAACAAAAATAGACAAATTGCTAGCAACACACCAGGCAAACGATTCATATTAATAATGATTTATTTAAACCTTTTGTTAAGGCAATTTTTTTTTATATTAATTCTTACAATATGTTTCCTTTTCAGTTTTTTTTAAAGATAATTAATCACACAAAAAGTCTAGTTCCCCTAAAAAAATTGCGGAAACTATAGTCCAGCTGGGCGGAAAGGTGGGGGAGTGGGCGCTAAAAGAAATTGGGGGGGGGGGGCGGTGTGCGGACAAAAATTGTAAAAGGGGGCGGTGAGCCAAAAAAGGTTGAGAACCTATGATCTACATGTACGGTAGATAATTACTAGATATATAGCGCACACATCTTTATGTAGGATGTATATCGGTGTGCAACACTCGAAAATTGTGAGTATTGCATCTTGCAATACACCAATGATGTGGATCTTGACCCAGCACTATCAAATTCACAATTTTATTGCTAAACGTTCACATTTATGGTAATTTCTTTGTAAACATCTTCAAGATTAATGATCTAGATCTAGCAACTGCTAACATTCATTATAATATTATGTTCTCAGTTAAACTGAGATCTTCTATCATTTACTTTTGAATCAAACTGAATGTCCACTATCTATGAGCTGAATTTGATTCGTAGTCATCAAACAACCTGAGTAGTTAATTTAATGTTTAGGAAATGTGCCTATAATGGTTTTGTCGCATAATATATATATAATTTTCAACTAATTTTTACAGTTTGGTCATTTTATAGCTACAAGTTGTATGCCATTTAGTCTTTTATAAAAGAAAAAAAAAGAAATATAACATTAGAAATATTAGCGCATAAAAACGGGTTAATTATCTCCCTTTAATAAAAATTAATTTTCTAAATTTGATTCAATGGTGATGCCAAACAAGTTATGTTTTATAATGTAATAAATATTAGTGAATATTACTGACAAATTATTATTTATTTATATAATTCCACCATTATGGTATTCATTACACGATTTAATTATTAGATATATAAAATTTATTTACGTTAAAAAGTTAAATTGTAAATAAACCTTTCCTGCATTAATTGTTTGTCCATTTAACCTTTAAGCAGTTTATCTTTTTAACATTAGCCTAATAATTAAAACAACTGCATATTATAATGCTATTAAAAATATCTTATATTTATTAAATTTATAAAAACTAATTTTGCTTCAAATAACTTATATTTATGTTTAGTTATAGAAGGCGAGCATAAAAACTAGTTTAAATGTAATTAGACTGTGTCAATAAATGAGCGCCTTGTCTTGCTCTTCACTAATTTATAATGGCATATACATATTTAGTCATTTCTGAGTAGTGAACTTTCATGCGTAATAAGTACTGACAGAAGTGTACGTTGAATATAAAGCTATAAGTAGACCAAATGAATGCCTGGCAGTTAAGCATAGCAGATGATTTTCTCAAGCATCTTCCTTCCAGATTTTCCCGAAAATCGGCATTTCAATAGCCATTGATTTTTTATATTTAAAATTTAACTGGCAGCGTTCTAAAATTGCCAATATACCTCCACTTAAAATGCATCTACATCTAAGAATGTTTTAGTAGGTAAGAAAATGTTTTTTTTTCATCAATAAATAACAGCTCTTGCAGGTCTCTCGCGTTCCATTTAAAATATCTCTGCGTGCCAAGTTTGACACGCGGTCCTTAGGTTGCCGATCCCTGCTTTTAGGGATGAAGTAAAAGGGATCAATTAGCCTACCAAAGGTCCGATCCGTCACCAGGAACATAAATTTAAAGTTGAGCAAAATAAATTTAAAGGATTTATTACCGACGTTAGGAATATTTATAAGGGATTTAATGTGCATGGTGAAATATTATCCAAAGCAAAAGTAAAAAAACCCACAGATTTTCAAATATTCAAATGGGGGATTGATGTTAAAAAACTAAATAGAATATTTCATCGGCTTAAAGTCTATGTAGTCATTTTGAGCACGAGAAAATGTTAGACAGAGGATATATTTTCTTCTGGAAAAGGGCCAGGATTAATAAAAATGATTTTAAAATGTACTTGGCTTATATTAATTTTTTTTCAAAAAGAAATATAATTTTGTTTCTCTAACCGTTTACATTTTTTTTTCTTTATAGTCTTCTTTTTATTTCTTACTATAAAAATCTAGAAATTGTAAATTTTATATCAATTATAAAATTCTAAAACAATCACTTTGATATTTAAATAATTAAAACCTAAACATGTTAAAGTAAAAAAAAAGTGATTACTGCTGTATTTAGTAGACCAATAATGTTACAACTTGTGTTCTTTCCTAACCAACTCAACGTCTTGTCCTGGTGACCGCTTTAGTTCTAAATGTCAATACAAAATTAAATGTCACTGTACTAAAGGATGTGATAGTTCAGGAAATTGTATTGGAACATCCTAGTCATGTAACAGTGAAATATTTGGACTGGCTTGTCAATATCGTAGGTATTCTAGTAAAAGTCCTTGATTTATTGGGTTTTTCAATATCAGAAAATATTAACAATTATTAAAAATACTTCAAACATTTTATAAAGAAAAGAAATAATATTCTGAAATTTTGTAGTATGGGCCACGGCAGCCTAGTGGCAACGAGTTCGCCTAGCGTACTTAAGATCCCGGGTTTAAACCGTGGTGTTGTTTAGGATTTGTTATCGGGTATGTAGAATATCTCTGAGTTTACTTAGCTCCTATGTGTGCCTCTTGTATGAATGATGCTCTACTTGCCTTGTAATTAAACCTGATCTTTTCTCGTAGGATATATTTTAAATATTCTAGTTTTTCTGTAGCGTTGAAGACTTCGAGTTCGAGCGAGGGTCTCTCGTTTTGGTGATGCCTGGGGAGTAAAATTGTCGAAATCACGTGACACTCTTCCTGCAATTGCAGCCGATTATACAAATGTTTATTTTTATTTAATTAACAGCAAGAAGAGCGAGCTTTTTTGTAATGTTGCCTGCATGACTATTTTGCCCATCTTGTTGCTGACGAATAATTCTCCCAATGTCTGCATACAGTTTATCATTGTGATACATTTTGCAAACACCAATACATCTATCCGTAATATACATAATAAAATAAATTAAAACATATCATTTTTTGTTGTTTTTGGCAGGCCACATCAAATTGAAACAGCAGACTTATATGTTTAGTCTTGCCCTCCTGCGTTCACAAACCATCATTTTCTTTTGACTACATCTTTTGTAAATGAAAAAAAAATTGTATCCTCTACATATGCTTTGAGACGGAAATGTTGGTACACTGTATATACACTATAAAACTTTTAGGTTCGCCATGCATGTATAATCAGTTTTTTTTAAAAAAGATGATAAATAGAAGGTAGAGAGAATAGGAATAAGAGCCTCTATAAGATATAATAGTTATATATCTACATAGATATATAATATCTGATAAACCCTATCAACTTATCAACTACTAGTACTCGCAAAGTGATAATTTAATAACACTGGGGACGCCATGGCCAAAAGAGATAATATAAAAAATTATATTGATTATTGGTAATCATCATTGGCTCCATAGTCTCGAAAGACGATTAGATTTGCGCTCCTGTGATTTGGCCAGCCCTGCAAAATTGCCTGTGTCTGTGGAGACCTATCCTTGAGAGACAGGCTCTGTCGCATCTCTAGCACTTGAAAGATGGACCGTTGGAGATTGTTAGGGGCAGCCTACTTTTCTTCGCTGCTCGTTTAGCCTCCGCCATAAGGCGAAGTTTGCCCTCTGCCGCATTTATACCGGTGTGTAAGGTGCCTCTACAACTATTGGTAATATTGATTATAATATTGATTATTTACAAAACTAGATAATTACTGTACACGTTAAACGAAGACCAATAATATCAATATTAAATGTACACGCATTTACCTGCAGATAGTATTGCTTTTACTTTTTAATTTTAAACATTCAGGCGATTTCTTCCTTGGTAAAATGCTTTGTGTGTCTAGGTGATCGCCAACACAGAAATACTTGAGCTCTTGCCCCAGCCAATCAAACAAAATAGGTCATTGGCTATTGCAAAGACGATTGTCATCTGTGATTCTACTGTTACTATAACCACACCGTTACAATATATGTTTTTTGGCGTCCATATATAATATAATTTAATACTTGACTCCGAACGGACTTTACAAACTTTTATTATTCGAGTCCAAAATAAATATACATACAACTCAATAGAAGGACGGACAATATCGTATCAGTCTCTCTTATCCAGTCAAGGTTGGATTACTGCAATAGTTGCCTGTGGATTTGACACAGAACCAACTGCAGAGATTACAGAGTGTGCAGAACACCGCGGCGCGCATTGTTTCGGGAGTGAAGAGGCAAGATCATATCTCCCCAACACTAAGAGATCTCCACTGGCTCCCGGTGATGAAGCGAATAGAGCACAAAATTATGTCCATTACATACGGATGCATAAAGGCATTGCTCGTTCCTATATTCGATAGCTTATCTCAAGGCATGGACCATCTAGGGAACTGCGATCTTCAACACAGTCACTCCTCAAAACTCCTAGTTTTGATGGACACAGAAAGAAGTACCTGGGAATGCGCTCATTTGAGTCAGTGGCGCCTTCTTTATGGAACAGTCTATCTCAGACACTGAGAGAATATGGAACAAGAGAAACTTTTAAAAAGAACTTGAAGACTTTTCTCTTTGGCTAATACATCTGCCACTGCAAATCACACCAAGAGCGCACTGAGCATGCGTATTTAATATCACGGATAGAAGCGCTATAGAAATGCCCATTCTTATTCTTATTCTTCTTTTAATCTCAATGTGTGCTATTAGTAAGTAATGTTTATTGATCTCTTTAAAAAATGCAAACTTAAAATCTTACTTCCCGAGTGGCATTCGGGCATGGATTAGGTTGCTTGAACAAACCAGGAAAACCAGTAACTTAACATCATTTAAAATATTAATAAGGATGCAAGACTAAACTCGGACCGCGGATGAGCGTAGGACGCAATAATCTTCTTTATAGAAGGAGCGTCTTCAATATATAAGATGCAAAAGATAAGATAAAACATAGTAATAGGAGCATGATATACAGAGGTTGCTAAATATAGTTTTAAACTTCCTGGTTACAATTTCTAGATAATGTATCTCGTTTTAAATGTTGGGCCAAGTTTCATTATTAATTTGTGTTTTTAATTAACTATGTCACGTTTCAAATTTGTATTCATGGTTAGTTGAGGATTAAATGTAATTAAACAATGCTTTAGCTTTGTATGAACGTTACTATCAAACTCAGCTATGAGGAGTGCACAACATCTAAAACATTTACACTAACACATATTGCCATTAATATTAGTAGGCCTACATTTTATTCATAGGCTTTGTTTTAAATACAGAAATGAATTCAAATTTGTCGGTATACTTTTTGATATTGTTTTTTATACTTTGGATTCAAAAAGCTCCATGTCAGAATTATAGTGGTAAGTATATATTCAAAAATTAATAACTCATTAATTAACATGACTACAAAATTAAAATATAAATAAATATATATATATTCGCGCTGTTTGTGATTTCTGTTGTAAAATTGGTGTGTGTTCTACGTTCTACGTTCTACGTTCAGCGTAAAAAGACAATATGAAATCAATCGAAATCAAATTTAAATTACATACTGATGAAATAAAGTGAAATCCTCATATATATTCATCTTTACTAAATCCGGCTAATAATGGTTGATGAATATTTAGGTCTACTATCGTGAAATGCAGCCAGTTGAATTAAAAACATCTGAAATTCGGAATTTAAACTGTGCCGATTTGTAGAAAATCTTGAAGGAATATGCTTAGAAAATTCACCTTACACTTGCGAAAAGATTATTTCACACACAAACTGTTTCAAGCCCACGGAGAAGTCGCCTAACACTGGAACATTCAGAAGTATGTGACTTAAAGTAACTAAATATTCAACTAATATTGGACAATTATCAAAGAGCATGCAAGGAAAAGGCTCACTTTAATTGATACTATTTAAATAAATTGTTGATTATATAAACAGGCATTATCTGACGTAATTGTCGTATTTATCACAATAAGTACCAGTATTATGTTGACTTCTGAAGGGTTTCTTTTTTTACTACTACTAATAATAAATATGGCAGAGAAAGTTGACTTTAAGGATGTCGGCACGCTGCATGATTAGCGAAACCGACATTCGCAAAGTGAATTAACAATAGGAGCTAGTTAAGGCAACACCGCACACAAATTAAATAGCTGAAAGAGATCCTAGTTGTACAAACCCAGAATGGCTTGTTTATCAAATGACTATGAGGGTATACATTTTGCCTTAATCTTGGTCGGGCTTATAATGTCTAACTATAAACCCCCGTATTGTTTTTGTTTCTTTGAAATAGCTCCATAGCTTTCTCTCCAGGGCGCATATATGACTCTTAAATAAGGAGTTCAAGGGTCGCCCGTTCGTCATGATCTTTCTCTCTCTCTCTCTGTCTTATCAGAGCGATTCAATATAATGATAAGATTTACATTTGGCATTAGATTAGCTGCAGTGATTGTCCAGATGAAGACGATAGTTGATAATCCAGTTGCCCAAATGAGCACCACTGATTTTTCTTCGATGTATACTCCAAACTCCAAAAGCCTATTAACAGCTAGGCAGCGTGAATTGGATATAAAAATCTCCTAAATACTCTGCATTGTCGGGCTATATAACTCAAAATGACTAAAGCAAACAGTTGTAGAGGCGCGAGGGGACTGACTTCGCTCATTCACTTGCCGAGTTTAGTTCCCAAGCCTCAAGACCGGGCCAGGTGCTGGACGTAGCTGTCAGAGGCTATAAGAGACGCATGACATTAATATAATTTTTTAGCTTATCCCTACTGACAACTCAGGCTAAAACATTACATTTGAATCCTGAAAATAGTTTACGAGATATGCTTAACTTCATAATGCTGTCCAGCTCTATTGTGTACATGAAGAAAAGGATATGAATATACATTTTAATATATCCTAAGGTACATGTGTGGACTGGGGACTTTTTTCAAAAGAGCAGATTAAGTAATGACTGCCAAATATAAATTAGACACCGAAATGCAGTCTTAGTTATAGAACGTATTTAGCGGCCACGTTAAAAAATTATAGAAGACACAGACTTTTACATAAGCTTTCATCCTGCTTTATCAGCTATGGCTGCTGCTTTTGGCGACGTGGAGGACTGCTGCTTTAGTACAGCGAAAGCACCGACGGCTGCTGACTGACTTATATTATTTGAATTTTTTGTAGTTGTAGTTAGTACAACATAATTTAGAAAGTTATGGCTTACAATATTCCCTTATTTATTTATAATTAACTTACATTGATTTTGCACGGCAGTGCTGTAGTCAGAGTTCATTTTATTTAAGCAGCATTCAGTGTCAGCTGCATTCAGTGTCAGCAGCATTCAGTGTCAGCTGCATTCAGTGTCAGCAGCATTCAGTGTCAGCTGCATTCAGTGTCAGCTGCATTCAGTGTCAGCTGCATTCAGTGTCAGCAGCATTCAGTGTCAGCTGCATTCAGTGTCAGCTGCATTCAGTGTCAGCTGCATTCAGTGTCAGCTGCATTCAGTGTCAGCAGCATTCAGTGTCAGCAGCATTCAGTGTCAGCTGCATTCAGTGTCAGCTGCATTCAGTGTCAGCAGCATTAAGTGTCAACTGCATTCAGTGTCAGCTGCATTCAGTGTCAGCAGCATTCAGTGTCAGCTGCATTCAGTGTCAGCTGCATTCAGTGTCAGCAGCATTTAGTGTCAGCTGCATTCAGTGTCAGCTGCATTCAGTGTCAGCTGCATTCAGTGTCAGCTGCATTCAGTGTCAGCTGCATTCAGTGTCAGCAGCATTCAGTGTCAGCAGCATTCAGTGTCAGCTGCATTCAGTGTCAGCTGCATTCAGTGTCAGCAGCATTAAGTGTCAGCTGCATTCAGTGTCAGTTGCATTCAGTGTCAGCAGCATTCAGTGTCAGCTGCATTCAGTGTCAGCTGCATTCAGTGTCAGCAGCATTTAGTGTCAGCTGCATTCAGTGTCAGCTGCATTCAGTGTCAGCAGCATTCAGTATCAGCAGAATTCAGTGTCAGCTGCATTCAGTGTCAGCAGCATTCAGTGTCAGCTGCATTCAGTGCCAGCTGCATTCAGTGTAAGCAGCATTCAGTGTCAGCTGCATTCAGTGTCAGCAGCATTCAGTGTCAGCTGCATTCAGTGTCAGCTGCATTCAGTGTCAGCAGCATTCAATGTCAGCTGCATTCAGTGTCAGCTGCATTCAGTGTCAGCTGCATTCAGTGTCAGCAGCATTCAGTGTCAGCAGCATTCAATGTCAGCTGCATTCAGTGTCAGCTGCATTCAGTGTCAGCTGCATTCAGTGTCAGCTGCATTCAGTGTCAGCTGCATTCAGTGTCAGCTGCATTCAGTGTCAGCTGCATTCAGTGTCAGCAGCATTCAGTGTCAGCTGCATTCTTAATAAAAGAACGATTAAAGCCGTAGCGAAAATCTAATCCAGCCAACGCTGGATTACAGTAACAGTTGTCTTTGTCGTCTGCCCCAGAAAGAGCTGCAGTTACTCGAGGGGGTTCAGAACACCGCAACACGTACTGTGTCGAAGATAAAGAAACCTATCATATCACATAAGTTTTAAAAGATATCCACTGGCATGGAAAACAAATTATGTCCCTTACCTACATATGCATGAATGACACTGCAAATTCTTATCTTAAAAGGAGCTCATACAAAACTACGCCCTCCATTACAGTTCCAATGTATGTACAATAAATGTACTAAAAAAAGATTCCATCGGAGTGCGCTCGTTTGAATCTGTGGCGCTTCACTTTTAAACAGCATATTGAGGAAAAGAGACATTTGAAACGAATTTATTGACCTTTTTCATGAACTAAATTTTTTTTTGTTTATTTACATGTTAAACAGGGGGCAGGGTGCACGTGCCAGGCAGCACGTTCGGCTGGCGTACCGTAGTTCCTGGGTTCGTTTCCTTATGGGTACCTGACCTTAGTTTGGATAAAGTAAAGGCGGCTGTGCATATCGCTGGCCACACAATCACCTAGTATGCCGAGGCGACAGAAACTGGTGAACCCTGCTTCACAGGCCCTATGGATCAGTTTTGTCCGACGGGATACTATACTTTACATGTTCAACAACTGCAAAAATATTGTAAACGAAAAAAGGAAACTGAGTATGCTATGCGATATCATAATGACATGCACGATAAGAATTACATTCATATTAAAACAAATGTTTTAATAATATTTTTTATACATTAAATGTCATACATCTATACAAGATCGATAAGTTGTTAACAACGAATATCAGTATGTATCAGAATCGAATCCACCAGTACTATGTCAATAACCTTAAACATTAAGATCTGCATTCCATTCTTTAATAATTACACCTACGCGTAATAACTTTGTTGTTAATTTTTGAGGTGTACATCAGGATCCACTCCGATCGAATAAATATATTTTGGTATACATTGTTATAACTTATATGTGTATTGTCACACAATATCTTCTACAAAATTACTATGAGGTAATCTCTAAAACAAAACAAGAATTCACATGTTTTGTAGCGGGGGAGCGAAAGGTGGTACCGTGTTGAAATCAGTGGTGTGTAACGGGTAGTCGGTGACCGGTGAGTGGAGAAAAAGGCAAGTGTTTTGGATATCTTGAATTAAGATATTTGTGATATTTATCCTACTTATATTGACTCCTGTGTAATATTATGGACAATCTCATGAACTGTTTATTATAATTGTGTAGAACACAGTCATTCAATTGCTGTAAAGGGGATTTGGTATTATTATTATCTTAGAGTATTAGAAATGTTTTTTTATTGTACTGTTTCATACAGTCTCATCCTACACAAGACGAATGAAAGACGAATGAAAGAAGAACGCCTACAACTAAAACGCTACACTAGTATCAAGATATAGATGTCTAGGCATGACATTCGCGTCAAGTCATACAAAGTTACATTAGCAGTGTTACATGTCTATCAAGTTTAATTAGTTTTCATAATTCCTTTTTAATTTGTGCCGATAAGTCTTTTAGTGTTACTTTTTTATATGTATCTATATCTTCAAGATTATTGGTGTAACATTGTATCGTTAGTTATTTATTTTGCCGTAATTACACCAGCATGTTTTCTCGTTGTCTCTACAACTATCTAGTAAGCATTTTCATTTTTATTGTAAAAACTTCAGGGGAAATCCCATTCTTGCACTTTCTGCACAAAAACATATATAAGTCAGTTTGCTGTTGTTTTTGTTTTGGGTGACGGTAATGAAGCTACTTTTTATCGACCAGTGTAATTAATGAAATTAGTTTATTTCAGTTAAAACACAAAAGTCTACTTGAAATAGGGTTGCCAGATACATGGGTACTAAAAGGAGGACACAGAAAGACAAAAAGGAAGACAAAGGAGGACACATGGGTTCCAAAAGGAGGACAGGTTGAAAGTTTCATTATAAATCGTTTTAATTTGTTAAATTGAATGCTTATTTAACCAGCAATCACTACAATTCTAATACAACGGTTGCCAATAATTAGGCCAATCTATTAGTAAATGAACTAAAAAAAACTATTGTAAAAACAAATAGAAATTCAATGTGACTTTTTTTTTCGAAATGCAACAATACTATATATAATATCTTAAAATTAAACCGTCAATTTTACTGTTAATACATTCTCATCTTTCTTAATTCTACAATATATTTCTCTGACGAGCCAACCTTTTGCAGAAGATCTTCGTGAGCAAGCACAAATGTATAAAAGTTGTAAGAATGTTGCCCCGAGTTAACTGATAGTCTGTTTCTTTCCTTTGTCCTTTGAGTGTTTATCAATGAGAACATTCTTTCCACGTAACCATTGTGTCCAGGGATACAGATGAAAAGTTTACATATTTATTGTAACTCTGAAAATCAACTTACATTTGGGCAACTCCAGTGTTTTGTTTTACCCGACTCAGTCACTTATTGACAGTAAATAATATAAAAAGTGCACATTTGCCGTACAAAAGCCGGACATCTTAAGGGTTTTTAGCTTTGCCTGCCGGACGGAGGACACGGGTCTAAAAAGGAGGACATGTCCTCCTTTTGCCGGACGTCTGGCAACCCTAACTGGAAACGTTTATTGTATGTCTTGACTGTATTATTTCATAGTAAACTAGATCTAAGACGGACGACATAAAACATAACAATCATATAATAACTATAAAATCATATGAATACAACATCAGAGTCCACTAAGCTCAATACATTAGGACTAATAACCTTTTATCAACGAATACTAGCATTTACTATATCTGTTAGCTTTCTCTCAAAGTCTATTGCAATTCAGTAAATACGCCTTAATATACCGTCCTTCCGTACTCATAAAAGGCTCCCTAAGATCATGTAAAGACAGGTAACATAGCTCACGGTAGGTAATTTAATTCAAGAAGAACTGTTTCATTCATAAATACTGCTTTCTTATATGTTACCATGTTTACACCCATTGCTAGCAGTTTATTTACCGCGATCTTTCACTATCGCATAGTCTTTTAAAACAAATATAATTTACCTTATACCAGCATTCTTTCTCTTCTCTGTACTAATTTCATCAATCAATCATCATCAATCCCTTGACAGTCAACTTTCTCCACTTCTGCCTATATTGAGTCAATAGTTAAGACAACTGCAACCCTGTCAAATATTTTATGTAGTCGAACCAGCTTATCCACCTTCTGCAGAGCATTAAAGGATTGTTTTTGGCATGTTATTGTGCCGCAACACGTGACTGAACCATATCACTCTGCGTCGTTTGATTGTTGCCATAATGTTTTCTTGAGGGCCTGCAATTGAAGATATTCTGTCCTAGACATAATCATTAGTCATGTGTTCTACGTAGGAGATTCAAAGTATTTTTCTCATGCATTTATTTTCGAATGCTTGCAACTTTTATTCAGTTGCTGCTAGCAGCGTCCAGGTCTTACATCCATACATAACAAGGGTGTTGTAACGTATAATTAACTCCCTTGGTTTTTTGTTTATCTCCCCTTTTTTGTGACTCGTGGTCAATGTTTTTGTGCGACCCGAGAATAACCTTTGTCCGCTTGGATGGAAGCGTGGGGGTCATACCCCGTGTACAGTAGGAAGTGTGTAAAGTTTTTACATCAATCAGACAAGTTGAGTAGAGAGAGTAGCTGATAGAAAGTAGTTGTGTTTTGTTTTACAGACTGTGTTTAAGTTTTGTGTGATCAAAAGTATTATTTTGTTCCAAGAACTCTAGTTATTATTTATCTGAACTGAAGTATTACTGAAGTATTAGGGATAGAACTTAGACCACTAGACCCCGAGAGGTAACAGTGTTGACAAGGGCTATATAAAGTCTTAGCTATTTTAGGAGGCTATTGCTTTTGCTGGACACGACTCTCTTCAGTCTATCCATTGCCGCTATTGCTGTCCCAATCCATGTTCATATTTCTGACTCACAGCTTCCGTCTGCGGATATGATTGCTCCTAGAACATTTGAATTATTTACTTCTTCCAGTCGTTTTTGGTTTAATAAAGTGTTTGCACTTCTGGCATCTGTGGTATTGATCGTTATTTTTTGTCATAGCTATTCCCATTATGTATGACCTTCATCTATCTCCAAGCTTGTCTGTGAGCTCTTGGAGTTCTTTGTTGCTTCTGGCCAGCAGGTCAATATCATCAGCAAATCTTAGATTGCACAGGGGTCTCCCACCATTAGAGATGGATGGGGTAATTATCGAGTGTTTTTTGCATGATTTTATCTAGTAAAAAATTGAATAAAACTGATAATAGCAGCCTTGTCTGACTTCAATGGACATCTTGAAGAAGTCCCCCATACAACCATTGAGTTGAACTGCACTGATTGCTTGATTGTATAGTGCTTCTATTGCCTGTATCAGTCATTCTTCAATGTTGTAGCTTCTAATCACCTGCCATAGCCCATCGTGCCTTACAATCAATCAATCTCACTTAAATTAAATTTATTTACCTCCAAACTTTGCTTTCTGGATAGCTTTCAACACAGAATGTACATTATTAAATGCTTTGGTTTAAGAACACATAAATAAATATAAGGCAAAAGGATCATTAGATTGTATCTTTTTCAGGTTATCCATTGGCCTTAAGTCAAGGAACATCTCAATCATCAAACTATCTTGACAGTGGCATATTGTATGACTCAGTTAAAGCTACAGATGGACTTATGGGCACATCTATAGATACCACACACTGTTCCCACACTGATCCTAATGATAACAGCCCATGGTTTGAAGTAACGTTTCCTAGATCAAAAGTCGTAACACTTGTTATATACAATAGAGGTACTTTGTTTCTTCATTTTTCTGGTTACTGGTTACTATTCAGATGAAGCATTATTTTAGTAAAAATTATTATTCATGTTTACTTTATCTCTTGTAAAAACAATTTTGTCAATTAATTCACAAACATTCACATACATATTTAATTTTTAATTTTTCCTATTTCAATTTGTAAGTTGATTGTTGTCAAGATCGCCTTTCATATTTCCATATGGAACTATTTGATGAAGGGATAAAAGTCAATACCTCAGATGGCCCAGACATGAAGGAGAAAGATAAATTAATGATAAAATATGTGCCTTATATTTTTGCAACAAAAGTTCATATTTCAACTACACACAAAGCTTATCAAGAAAAAAATCCCATTTTGACACTATGTGAAATTGAAATTTATAAAGGTAAGTGTAGCCTTTTATTTTTGTGTAATACAATGTTAACTAAACAACGCTTTTCTTAGTCTCATCAACAGTTCTTAATGTTTAAAAATACAATAAACAGTATTACTTCATGCATACAATTTGATTATTTAATGGTTGTATAAACAATAATGTCTATATTAAATGGTTTTACTTTCAAATATTGCTGTTAAGAGAAAATACTGAACGATTCATCCAAGTATAGGAAATATATTATAAATCTTTTTTTTTTTTTAAATCCCTACGTTTTCTAAAAGTTATATGAACTTTCATATTTTCAGCTTGCCCAGACGGTTTTTTTGGTCCTGAATGTGGTACAAGTTGTAGTTATAACTGCAATGGTAATACTTGTGACACACGAGATGGAACATGTAATGTGACAATGGATGCATTGGATACAGCAATCCGCCATATTGCAATGTTCGTAAGTTGTCATTGTTACGAAATAGAGTGGACTAGATAAAATCGACTGTTATAATCTAGCTACGTTAAGACCACTTATTTATTCATAGTAATCGAAAGTATTCATTTATGCGCTAAGCAATTAAAAAACATGTTTACCCTTAATAGGTACAACTTTTAACTGTCAAAAGTAAGGCAATCTTTAATAACACTACAAACGTAAAGCTGTTTATATGGACACATAATACCCATTCATCCATTTAATTCATAGCCATAATATATATATATATATGATAATAAGAAACCCAATGTGTGGCTGATTAACGTGCCACTGATTTATAAGACTTTCAAAAATTATCTTCCAACTCTTACGTCCAAGGCGTAACGATGTTATTGTGTGGATAACGCCATCAATATCATGTCCGAGACTATCAGCCCGCCGATAGGGCTTGCCGCGTGACATAAGGCACCCTCTCGGCAGAACACGTACGTCTCCCCATCTGCTTAATTTCCTTGGACCATTAACGCGAAAGCTCGCTTATATACCTGCACGTTGAGGCCAGATGGTCCTGCTGTTAGTACAACGGACTGTCAATAAAAAAAAAGGACCGGGTCCTACCCCTGCCACCTGCAAGAGTTTTGGAAGGATGACGTAATTATCTTCTACATAGAAGGAACGTCGGTAAACGTATACGTCTTGTGCATACTGACCGGTAGCACACATTCCAGACTATAGGCCCGGGCATCCATCGGATGTTGCACTGCTTGCTCCCTTACTACCGCTATGAAATACAAAGTACTTAGGAGTAATAATAAATGTTAAATTATCTTTGATTCTAAAAAAACAAAAATTAAGCATAATAATACATCTAACCTAATAATACATCTTACATAATAATACATCGAACAAATCATTAGGATTCATGCAAGGGACATTTTACAAATGTTTTAAGAACATAGAAAGAAATGCTATATCACATTAGTTAAACATATAGCCTACTAGAATATGCATCTTCTGTATGGAACCAATGAACGAAAGAAAACATTATAATTAGAATAAATTCAGAAAAGAGCTGCAAGGTTCATTACTAGCGAATTTAGGCCGACGCAACTGACAAGAACACCATTAATAAAATCAAAATCAATAAACCTAGAAACACTAGAGGACAGTAGGGCAAAGAGTAAAGTAGTAATAATACATGCGGCTTTGTAATCTAATTTAGAAATACAAGACAATAATATAAATATCTTATAAAGCCTCAACAAACATATACAAAATAAAATTTCCTCATCTTTTATGTGATAACTAGTGGTTATGCCCGTCAAAATGACGGAGAAAAGAATGACTACAATGTGTTTTGTTAAGAGAGGAAGACAAAATCCAATATTACAATAAAAACTGGAGAGAGGCCGTTTGTTTTCGGCATTTACTTTTTGTTCTTTTTAATTGTTTCTGTTCGCCCTGACCCTGGCATATGGATAAGAAATGTTGCTGTCAAGCTTCTGGCCTAAAAGACTGGCGTAGTGTGTAAACCGCATATACATTCCCATTAAGAATACACCAGCGGGCGAACGCATGGGGGACAGCCCCCGCATCGGATCCAAGATCTATTACACTACCGAAAGGCTACTGGTCTCGGTGGGGAGGAAACATCGGACGCTGCAATCCCGTTTCGAGAAACACCCGGTGCCTGGATGCATATACCTATAGTGTAGGATTTGTGCTACTGGGTGGCAATGCAGGTATACTGGCGAGCCACCACGATAATGATCCTAAGGGGAACCGCGAAGTCGCAAAACAATGTATCTTACGTTGTATTATTGATATTATTTTTATAAGTTAGTACATTGGCAAACCATTCGTCTATAATAGTTCGCGTAGAAAAAAACGTTACAAAAAAGAAATATAGCGAGAATTTTTTATAGTGTGAATTTACCTCAATAGTTACAGCATAAAGTAAAAACACAACCACTACATTGTTGTGAAATTCTATCTGCTGAAATTCTAAAGCCGAAATAACTAAACATTTTGATGTCAGAAGTTGCAATTTTCCATCATGGCTACCAACGATTTTAGAAGCCTAAGCTGATCAACTCGAGAAAGCATAGTTGAGACTTGTTGCAAGTACCAGAAACAAAAAGCTGCAGTCGTAGAAACTTCATCGTTGGTCGTACTTTAAAACACAAGAGTTTTAAGAACTCACCCTCACTTCTGACGATTTACTGTTGCCAGTTGTTCGAGTTATGTTCGTAGACGATTTTGTTTTGATATTGAGTGCACTACCTTATACTTGCTTATCTAACGACACTTTCATCAGAGGAATGATATGAAATGTACCCTTCGGACCAAACTTCAGCGTTCACCAGTTTCTATGACCACGGCATACTAGGGGATGTGTGGCTATCACAATGCCCAGTCGCCTTTCATTTTCCCCCACAAATGTCAGTTTCCCATCAGAGCTGTGAAGAATCACCGGCCCAATTATCAATTTGGTCCGAAGGGTACTTTACTATCTTATATATAGAAATAAAAAATCAAAATTGAAACAAATAATTACTGATATTCCGAATTTCAATCAAATTGATTGAGTAGGAGAGCGGAAGGACTTTCTGAAAATATATAGAATACATTTCACATTAAACATAATGAGATTTCAGAAATATATACGTGTTTGCAAATACATCATACCAATTCTGCACCCGGTATTCGTCTCTTTTCTTTTTAAATTCCACATGTAAAATTAGTACTAATCAACAGAAGGACAAAAGAAAAAAACAAAAAAAAACAAGACGTACCTGTTCAATAAAGTATGTTTCTGTTGTGAAAATATGCTTTAAAACTATTTTTTTCAGCTTGCAATCAAGGCAAGTATGGTCAGAATTGTCAATACAACTGTAGCAGTAATTGTTTTGGTAATTCTTGTGATGCAAAAACTGGTGAATGTAACAGTGGATGTTTTGGAATCGACGCTCCACCTACATGTACTAGACGTAAGTAGACAATTTAAAGTATATCAGTAAAGAACCTACTCTGCTGAGGTGTGGGGCCAAATAAATAGCAAATATAAATAAAAGGTGCAGCTAAATACGTATGGTGGATTCTTAATGGATACATTATGGTAAAATAATCATAAATATGTAGGATTATACATGGTTGTTTTATCTCAACTCGTAGAAATACTAAATATACCAGCAACTGTCAACAGTAGAAAGTTCTAGGAAGGTCATTTACTACATAGGCCTACTTTGTAATAATACTCGGCTATCTGAGATTCTAATTATTATAATTTTGTACCGCTCACAATCAATTATAATGTATAGTCCCAAACGTAAGTCAACACGATTTTGTTCCACATTTCACTGGACTGTAACTTAATTTGTGTTTTTCAGTTGAAGACAAAAGGGATCATATCTAGACATTATCTCCTTAATATACTTAGTATTATTTATATTAATATATTTGGCAGAGCCTTTAAACTTTTTATTGCTCAAACGTGACGAAAATAATGAGTTTCTTAATTTTTTTACTTTTTAATTTTAGTTTGATCAGCATAAGAAGTTAACTTTTTTTTTAAATTCATGAAACCCTTCTTGCTTTCGAAATCTTCATATTATTTCCCAGTGCTTATGACATTCACTAGCCACATCGGAAGTTTGAACTTAGTATTAATTTCATAGGGACGTAATAAAATAAGTAAGCCTGTCAACAGTAGTTAAGTTTGAGCATTTCTGTTTTTTATTATCCATAAGTATTCTAATATCAAGGTTTTCTAGAAAACGTTCTAAATCCGACATCTTCTACGCCAATTTTTTTTATTTAACAGCTGATTGAATATCTTCATAAAGCACTACTTTTATTTTTTATTTGAGGCACGCGCGGTAATGAAATGCATCGCCGTTGCAAAATGAAATTAAGATTGCATGGTATGTTGGTTGCATAATGCCATGCAATCCAAAATCATCTAGCGTGCAACTGTGGTAAATCCGTGCCACAAGATAAATATCATTTATGTTAACTGACGCAGCCTTACGTTCTCAAAGTGTAGATCAATAGATTTCTCGAGTTCTTGTAACAATTTGCTCATTATAAAATGCTAGTCCTTAAATAAAGATGTTGAGATTTATAGAAAAGTTCAGTAAAAAAAAAGATCGCAAGCAAATCAATAGCAACATTATTATAATAAACTCGTTTTTAATGCCCGTGAAAATGACGGTGAATAGATTGACTACAACTTGTTTTCATTTTATCTTAATATCTTTATTATATCTTAGGCCTATTGTATGATTTATATCTTCACTGAAAGCTTGTTTGTATAAGTGTAATTACTATTACATTAAATATACTGGAACTAAATACATTTATAACTAAGCTTATACAAATTTCGGTAATTTGTATTTGGTACGTACTGTGTTAATAGTGTAAAAATGTATTATCTTATTATAAGGCTACAATTTATTCAAAGTCGTCCCTCGTTTACCTAGCGTAATTAGTTATAGTTTTATACCGCTAAGAGTGAATTTCCGCAGTCTAGGAGTCTTCTTTCTTAACAAATCAAAAAAGGTCGCATTTAAAACATATACAATTTTGCGTGTTTTTTAAGCATAATTAAAGCTTTCTATAATTATTGACGTGTCAATTTATATAATAATGAAATGCGTTTATCTCATTTTTATGTTTTAATATTGCAGTCTGTTATATTTAAGTGCTCCGAGTTTTAAATACTCAAAACTAACTTGGATATTGATTTAAAAACGTATTGCTCTTGCCTCACTTTGAAGATTTCATATAGTTTTATGCTTCCTGGTTATATTATCTGGATAACTTATCACATTTTCAAATATGGGCCATGTTTTTGAAGATAATAAACTATCTAGTTCTGCAATATTTAAAATCTTAGGCGTAAGGTTTGATATAATTTAGAAATAAAAATATAGTTTTGGTTAATCGTGTTAACATTCTTTTGTATGTCTAAATAAAAAGGCGACAATCAAACTGTTAGTAGTACGTGTGTAGTTTTCGTGTGACTGTGTGTTTCTTTTTTGTTAGGTATTATTTTTTTATTTTTTTTATTTACAAATGTTAATATATGTATAAGTGTGTTAGTTTGTGTATGTTTTGATTCGCAGTATGGTTAATTAACTAAGTGTTTCTCTAACAAATGTCAGTAGCATATAATACGATAACAATTTATAAGGATTGTTTACAAAATAATAATTTGACGATTGAGAGAAATACAATGATTAAAATAGTGATTTTATTTTCAATAACTTTTTTGGGCCATGATATAATAGAAATTATAGAGCCAACTTGAAAAGTATAATAAACTTAAATAGAATGAATATAAGAAACTTTTTCTTTTGACTATTTCTTTAAAGGTGTAAATGTAGCATTAAATCGAATGACCACTCAATCCAGTACATATTTAATGTATGGATCAGAAAGAGCTGTTGATGGTAATAGAAACGGCAATTTAGATGATGGCCATTGTTCACACACTGGCCAAGGCGATCTGACTCCATGGTTTCAAGTAACATTTCCAAAATCTCATATCACTAGTATAGATATATACAACAGAGGTATGTTCTTGTACTTTATACTTTAGTATTTATTATAGATATTCAATTTATAAAATAGTTTTGATGTCTGCCATTTGAAAAGTTTGTTATAACTTTACATTATTACAAGGTAATAACAAACAACGACTTCAAGGCTTCAAACTTCAACTCTACACTGGTGATTCACTAGTTCTTACATATACTGACCAAGAAGTTAACCCTCAAAACATTTATAGGATTACTTATGATCCCAGTCTGACTGTATCAAAGGCTTTAATTACTCAATCGAATGTAGTACAAGGAGACACTAATGCCTTTCTAACAATATGCGAAATTGAAATATTTGGTGGTATGTATAGCTGCTTTTTATTATTTGTATCTTATTTCTATCAAATTAGTGTATCAGGAGAAGCATAGTTTTATAAATATTTTATTGTTCAAGTATTTCTTACTTACGACTAAATTTAGTCTGATATATTCTTTTCAGATATTATAGAATGTGAAGATGGTTTCTATGGCAACTATTGTTTTGATCAATGTTCTAGTCACTGTTCTAATACTACATGTTATAGAGAAACTGGAAATTGTTCTTGTAAACCTGGATATACTGGGATAAAGTGTGATCAAGGTAGTGATATAATTATAATGTCAAGTATAAAATAATAGTAAGAAAGGATTTAAGTTTTCAGCAACTAATTACATATTGCAGATAAACAAACAAAACTTTATTAGCCAATATTCTATTTTCATACTAAACTAGTATGCTTTAATTACCTTGTTTTTGCCTTAAATAATATTAACGGAATGCATACAATTTATTTTCGAAACTTAGTTTATAAATGAAACGTACACTTCACACTCTCCGTTAGAATCCAAGGACAGGCGCGTTAATGACATCAACATTATTAAATTTAGTAAAGTTTAACCTCCCACTTAACAATCGAGTTTTTGGATCGATGTAATAACTGGTCAGCATTTTCTCCAATAAGATATATAGGCATACGGTCAGCAAATCTGAGATTACAAATGGGTTGTCCGTTTATGGTCATGCTTGGTGTATAACCCTTTATTGTTTCCATTATAATATGTTCCAGGAATATATTGAATAGAACTGGAGAGAGAAAGCACCCTTGGCATACTCCTATAGATGTTCTGAAGCATTTCTCACTAGGTTGTTCAGGAGAACTGCGCTGCTTGCTTTATTATATAGTCCCTTCATGTTAGCGGGCCAAATATTTTAAGCACTAAAATTATTGAATTTTATCTTTATTTTTTAATTTCTCTTTTTGATTTCACTAAATTTTAACTTTATTAAAGTTAAGACTGATAATAATACTAAAAATGTGGAAAAAGAAAAGCTAACTTAGCTTTGATAAAAGAAATGAAAACCAGTGTATAAACTTTTTTTAAAGACCGTTTACAGCATCCTCTTTCCAGCAGTGGCCACGACCGCGCCATTTTGATACAAGTTAATTTAAGTTTACATGGATTACATTAACTATAATGCCCATATAACACACACATCATCTCTTAGACATATTCCGACATTTAAAAAAAAAAATCTTTCAAAACACATCATTACAACATCGTTATTAGTTATGTTTCGTTAGCGTTCAATACAGTTATTTATCTTTTGGAAGCTAGCTCTGTAGTTGTTATGTCTCTTTGCTAATTTTTCTTAACTGATTTATACAATACTCAATTCTCAAAATCAAAAAAAACATAAATAATGGTTCGAACAGCAAATTATATCTAAATATCAATCCCAATCATTCTAAACATATTTACAGATAGACATAAACTAATTAATAAAATACATCAAGTCCCTTCAAGAGCATCTAAAAAACCAAATTAATATCAAATCGAACATTATCAAGGTAAAAAGTCACGGTGGAATTATATTGGTCTCCAAAATCGGATCGTTTGAGACACTAAACAACCTAAGCAAGACAGGGAATATGTTTCATCGTATGGATAGCAAATTGTTTTGTTTTCTGTCAACATTGATAAATCATTTTTTCTTGTAGAATGTACATCTGGATATTATGGAGTCAACTGTACTAATCAATGTTCAACACATTGTAATTCATCATGTAATAATGTAGATGGACAATGCACCTGTAAGTCTGGTTATACAGGAGATACTTGTCATCAAGGTAAGTAGCTTGTTTAATAGTCGGGAATAAAGTCTGCAAGAAACATCTATTTTACTTTATCGAGTATAAAAGCTCAAATGTTTTATTCTTCTTAAAAAAACAACGTATTGTTTTATTGTTTAAAAAAAAAGATAATTCTATATTTGTTTACAGCTTGTCCTTTGGGATATTTTGGAGCTAATTGTACCTTGACATCATGTCATCAAACAGATGCTACAGTTGGAGTGCCTTGTGATGTATTTCATAACACGGATGCATTTAATGAATTAAATTTTATGTTTGTTATTGCCATTGTTTGAAAAAAACTTGTTTAAAAAAAATACTATATAATCAGTAATTTAAATATGACAAAAGTCTTGTGCAATTAATTTATTTTCGAAGTAAACCTAACCTTAAATAGTGCTGCAAAACTTATATGTTATTATAGAAAACATGATTGTGTCTATAAGTAAAAAAAAGAACAGCTAAAGTATAAGATAATTTAGTTAAATACATCCCGGTTTAAACGTCATATTTTCAGATCAAAATATTGAGTATTAAATGATTATATGTTTTGTTTACATAATGAGTAAAATTACTTTTTATTGTTTGTTTCTAGGTTTTTACGTTGCTTATTCAACGACAAATTAAATGTGCATTTGTCAATCTAGAAGTTAAGCTTTAGTCTATTTTAAATGTTTTAAATTCATTTTTAAGATTAAACACTTGTATCAAAATTGCACTTATTTTAATCCATATTATTCTTTACGTATGATTTTTTAATCGTAAAATGATTTCAATTTTCAATGGCAGTGGCGATACGTTTACTGTTTCTCACCTATGTTATAATTGTTTAGCTTTTCGTAGAAGAATAACCAATGTATTATAATATTCTGTCATTGAGATATCAATTATTATTTCCCCAACACTCGAAGACAAGCAATGATCTATGAATAAATCAGTTATAAATCATTTAAAAAAAATCAATATATTATTAGCGTGCTATGTTTTTTTTTCATATATTTAATATAGCCTACTTTATTGTTTATCAACACATCTTACTAAAATGTTAAAGATAAGAAATCTCTATTAAACTATCTATGGTTATCTATGTATTGTCTCTGTCACCCAGAATGTCCTTGTTGCAACATTCCATCTAAATACACAATTATTACACAACTATTTAACTGGCTTTAAACATAATTATATTTTGAAGATAACGGACTATTAACACGCTATCAAATTAACATGTTCAGTTTTTATGACCTGTTTTAGTTGGTAGCGCACAGCAGATATTGATGCTTGGCGATTAAGTAAAAATAAAATGTCGAAATGTGAATATTTCATTGGGTCGAGAGTAATAAATTAGAGTAGCGAGGGCTGGAGTGGAAGAGATAACGTTACATCAGGAGAGTTTAATAACTTTCTTGTTTACTTTGGTTAAAACATAACAATTGATTTGAGTACACAGGTAACTAATTACATTTGGTTAATGGGACTAACTTACTTCCTGTTGGTCCTTGTTGGTTTTTAAGTAAAGATATTATAGGCTTATGCATTAAGCTTGGAAAAATTAATTATAAAACTGAAAGTTTATTAATATTATTTTCAAAGCGGACATTTCTGATATGGGCAGCACTTTTTAAATACACATATTGTTAACGTTGTATACACGAAGGGTGGAAATCGTATAACAGAAACAGGATTTATATTTTTATTTTAAATATTCTCCTGGACTACATTTATGTTTACGTCATCTGAGCCCCGTTAAAAGTATCATGTTGCAGCAGACGATATTTCTTGTATCTTTGTGTACCTGCATTTCTAGTCAAGGTAAAACTTCACATAATGCCTAACTTATACATGTAATGATTTAACTATTTAAGAATACTTTGCTATTCCTCTTTGTTTGTCTATTGAAAGAAATCATCAGTTCGAAACCTTTATTGTGTATAATTGTACATGCTAGTTAGTTGTTTGTTTATTAAATTATATAATTACATAATACAAGTAATTGTCCAAGAACAAAGTTGGTTTAGAAAGTCTTAAAGTAAGTAAATAATGTTTTCTTATATTTTCTTATATGCCGTCAGAATGACAAAAAAAAATACAATTTGTTTTACTTTTTTTGTTTCGTTTTATTGTATGATATGTAAATTGTACATGTCCACCTACTATAATATATATTGATTTATAATATAACTAAGGGGAATTATGAATTTAGATATGTTGGTAACTTAAATCTAGTCAATATAACTAGTGATAATAGGGTAAACATGTTTTATCATTAGAGTACATTTTTTTCCATACAGTCCTCTTTAATTTATCTTAATTAATCAATTCTAATTCTTTACTACAAGAAGTAAAGTTATGCGAAAAATGATTCGTTTTATATAAAGCCTTATAAATTCATGACACTACAGCTTTTGACTTCTGCTAATCCAAAATCAACTAGTTTATAAATATATTTCACCACGTTTTAAGGATCAATGGTCCTTCGTATTAGTTTGGTAGTTAGATTACTACCATTTGATTATTTTTTTAGTATAATTAATTCAAAATTTTCCAAATTATAACTTACTTTGCCTGGGGCCAGAAAGAGGGAAGTGTAAATGGGTTAGAACCGAAAATAGGTTTTGAAAGAAACAAACGATATTAACATCCTTAACGTGAAGTAGAAAACTGAAGTTAATAACGGATTATTTAATCACCACAAAAAATGGTTTACTTTAATTGAGTGCCCATTAACTAGTTAATATTAAAAAAAAATGTGCAGTCTTTTAAAATCATTTGTTTCAAACTTTCGGTTTGTCTTTCGGTATACTTTTCGGTTTCGGCCGAGGTTGTATTTGAACTTTAAGTTTTGGCTTCGAATCTGGCCGAAAGTCAATGTATAACTTTCGTTTTCGGCCGAAAACTAAAATTTGGTTTCGATCAGCCTCTATATAAAACAAATATTTCTGTAGGGGATAGAAAAGATTATTAGAGTTCTCAAGAAATAAAATAACTTTTTTTCTCATCAATAAACTAGTACCATCTAATTTATTCGACAAAAAAAGGAGAAAATATATTATAAAAGTAACAAGTATCACAATGATATTATAATCATTATGCATAATGCCCTTTTTTTTTTAGCCCTAAAACGTCCGGTACAAAATCGCCGCCGTCAAAACAGCCCACACGCTAATTCGGTCTCGCAGTATCTTCTTGCCTCGTCAAATCATCTTTGCAATCATCTAAAGCAATATAAAATCTAATTATTAGCATACATTTTCCCTTTTTTTTTTAGCCAAAGTGGCTTCACATTCGTAATAAGATTACCGTATGCAGCTGCCCTTGAAGACAATGTTTCCTGAGACCTGTTACTTATTCCTAATTAATTGTAAAGATTAGAAACTTTAGGATCTGTTTATCTACAAGTATGGTCCAGGATAAAAATGTCAACTACTGACAACTGTTCAGACGAATGCTAAAAGCTTTATAATAACGCAGACAATTGCAGCGTTAAGGACGATAAGGTTAATTTGGCAATACGAGAAAATCTTCTTATGTAGGCCTACGAATACGTGTATTTGAATAATGCAGTCTTTGATGATTTCAGTTTTTATGTATTAGCGTAAAACCTGGAAGCTCACGTTACATTTCCAGTGAATAGTCGGGATTTTGAGAATTAAAATAGTTCCATAATATTCTGAACATCACAAACGAATATTTCATTAAAACGAATTATCAAATCATACGATAAACTAAAACTAAAATTTAGAGCAAGTAACTGGAAAAAAACGGGCATATTTGTAAGGCCATGTTGCACGAAAGCACGGCACAGTATCCATCGGAAGCAGTTTCACTATTTTCTGTGGCCACGGCATACGAGGGGATGTGTGGCCAGCTCAACGCCTATCCACCTTTACTTTACCCCAACTAGTTTCAGGAACTGATCAGTGCTGGGTCAACTCAAGTCCCGGAAAAAATCCTAGTCTGCACCAGGATTCAAACCCAAGACAATGAATGGCCGCATTAAATATATAATTTAGAGCACTTGGTGAGCACAACTGTAGCTAGTATTATTTTGTGCTTCTTATGCAGATTATAAACCCTGCTATAGAACTATCTCTCTATCAGGTCCATGTTATTCTATGCAGTTTCAAATGAAGTCGGCCTACTTAGATTATCAAAGATTATCTATCTATGGCCCGTTGCTGTAGAAAATATAACCGACTTACTCCAACTCCTATATTTCAACACTCACCACACACACATTTCAACATAGTTGTCTTTAAAAGACCAGACTTAATGTAAAGTGAATGGGCAATTCCTTGGATAAATTTTAAACAATATATCTATAGCAAACGTAATTCTATATCATAGCTCATTTGTTTTTCAAACCTTAATCGAAAACCTAGATTTAGTTATTAAATGTAAGCCTATCTGCAGTATTAAATTATCACAACATGACAGCGGAAACAAGAAAATGCATTTTATATAGACATAAAAGATTATAGTAAATTGTTTAATTGTTCTTTAAGTGTTGTTTTTACACATGAACTATCGTTGCTACTGTCACACTTGTGGGAAGCTAGGCACTTTAAAAAAAAACAAGCTAAATTTCATTATTTCCCTCTTCATATAATTTTTAGATAAGAGATAAAACTACGCATTTTAACTAGGAAGTAATAAATTTGGTAATAAAAGCCTGAATCTCTAAAGACAATATGATCAGTTATGACTCTTCCGCATTAAGATTATTGTGGTATAATAAAGAGATGCTGTCAATGGTAGTAGTGTTCCGACACCTACAGCAACAAGCCCATACATTAAATCTAACCTTAAAACAAATTGATGGAGTGGGAATTTTTGCGCATAAATGCTAACAAATACATAGACATTTATATCAAATCTAACTGATAAGGAAAACATGCACATTTCTTTTGTGAAATGTGAAATAAATGACTACTAGCAATGTTACAACGTGTGTTAATTTTTCTCCTACTAAGCTACTTGTCCTGACGGTCGCTTTGGTTCCAAATGTCAATACAAATGTCACTGTACTAAAGGATGTGATAGTTCAGGAAATTGTCATGGAACATCTAATGAATGTAATAAGGAATGGTATGGACTGGCTTGTCAATATCGTGAGTATTCGGGGAGATTTCTTTGATTTATTGTATGCATCAATAGGTTACATAACACATCCTATCGGTGTGCCGTGGGGGTGGCTAGCGCTCAGACAGGAACTAAGTGTACCCAACCCCCACCCCTTGGTCCATCCCTGAACATCATTACTCACTGGACGTAAGAGAAATAAGGCTCTGAAACTAATGCAATGTAAAGAATGTGTTGTTTACGGTCGAGAGAGACTGTTCATGACTTTTAGGTCACGGGTCAGGTGTAGGGGAGAGTCTGAATGGAAGGGCAAGTGTTTGTTGTAGGCAGAGGACGTGGAGTGTGGGTGATCTTCTTAGTAAGAAGAGAGTCGCTAGATAGGATTCTGTTTTTCTTTGGATTGTATTTTAGACATAAAGTAATACAGTGATTGTGTGCTATTTAATATTTTAATAAGTATTTATGTGTTCAGTTAATAAACCATATAATGTATGCCGGAGAACCAGAAATGTTAAATACATATATATGTGAAGTGTACATCCCATGTATGTTGTGAGAGCCATTGCTGAAGATAATACATATTATAGACCTACAATACATAGGTATGTTACAGGCTCGTCCTGTTTATTTTTAGGCTATAATAGTGTAGTGAACCTTGCTTCACAGGCTCTATGGACCAATATGATTGATACTTGCTTCACAGGCTCTATGGATCAATATGATTGAACCTTGCTTCACAGGCTCTATGGATCAATATGATTGAACCTTGCTTCACAGGCTCTATGGATCAATATGATTGAACCTTGCTTCACAGGCTCTATGGATCAATATGATTGAACCTTGTTTCACAGGCTCTATGGATCAATATGATTGAACCTTGCTTCACAGGCTCTATGGATCAATATGATTGAACCTTGCTTCACAGGCTCTATGGATCAATATGATTGAACCTTGCTTCACAGGCTCTATGGATCAATATCATTGAACCTTGTTTCACAGGCTCTATGGATCAATATGATTGAACCTTGCTTCACAGGCTCTATGAATCAATATGATTGAACCTTACTTCACAGGCTCTATGGATCAATATGATTGAACCTTGCTTCACAGGCTCTATGGATCAATATGATTGAACCTTGCTTCACAGGCTCTATGGATCAATATGATTGATACTTGCTTCACAGGCTCTATGGATCAATATGATTGAACCTTACTTCACAGGCTCTATGGATCAATATGATTGAACATTGCTTCACAGGCTCTATGGATCAATATGATTGAACCTTGCTTCACAGGCTCTATGGATCAATATGATAGAACATTGCTTCACAGGCACTATGGATCAATATCATTGAACCTTGCTTCACAGGCTCTATGGATCAATTTGATTGGACAGGATTACTTTTTACTTAAGAGCTTACGATGTGCGCCTGTTAAACATTTGACACTTCCGCCATGTACTTTATCTTATGATGAATTCCTGCACATGTTTAATCTTTGAAACTTCACCCATGTATTTTATCTCCAGAAAACTTGGCCTATTCCTTCACTTCAAGTGTTTCTCCACGAGAAGCCAGGCCATTGTTTACTGCTTCTGTTAATGATGAATGTAAAAACATAGAATCTATTTCATCTATTTCCATCACATGGAATATGTCACTGCCTTTTTCTTGGATGAGATTGAAAGCTGTTAATACCGGTATGTGTGTACTAAGAAGTTGTGCAAACCAATTCTACACGAAAATAATTAGGCTATACATATTAAATATGATATAATTAAAAATTATTTATTCGTCGAAATTATTCAGTATTTTTTTCAACGTTTGTCTTATACATTTACATTTTTTTAAAATATATTTGCAGAATCTCTTTATAATTTAAGACAAAGATTTACATATAGCAACACTATGGAAAGTGGCTGTGTAAATCAGAGATTGTTTCAAGTTGATGCAACAACATTTGATGTTCACTGTGATCTCAAGATGTCTATGATACAAATGAAGATTGAAGGAGACTTGGTGAAATATTTGTGCTACATTATAATAAATGCAGGTAGCTGACATTATTACGTCATATCATGAAAAATAATATTTATAACTGTAGTTACCTGCGAGGAATTGGTCTAAATATAGTATTATTTACTTTATCATTATATAGACTATAGTAAAAAAATAGTATTTATACTGTTATGTCCTAAATCCTAAATAAATAAATATATTTTATGACGTCTCGCTGTCTAGGGTAGTTTCTATCTCTTGAATGACTTTATTTATGAATCTAGAAGTCTCACGCCTAATCATTAAGTGATTAATGAACGACATCTGGAAGAATTACTGACACTTTTAATGTGATATGAAAAAGGCATAAACTATAGCACACACTAAGGAATTTAACGTAAACGCAAGAAGTATCAAAACACAGCCTTACAGTCTCTCTTTAAACTCTACTCTCTAATCAACTAAAAATTATACACCACATGGTCAGAAACACAACACCCCCACCTTGTCTCCCTAATCGCTCAGGCCAAAAACGGACCAGGGTCACGCAGGGTCACCAACACTTGTGACCAGCAGTTAACAAGGGGAGGTGATCACAATGAAAAGGAGTTCACTAATACTGACATTTTACATCACAATATATATATATATATATATACTTCTCCTAGACTAAAATATCTAGCTATTGGGTCACACAATTTAAAATAACACTTGAACGCTAAACATAAAAGAACCATTAGATTAACATTTATCGTCATTGAATTAATTTGATCGTAAATCCGTGTCACTGATTTTTCCAAAGAACAAGAACTATATCGTTGAAGTTGTCGGCAGATAAAACAGCTAATAAATAGAACTATTACTAAAATACATACGATGTATATTATGGTTACATTTACCTTTTTGACATATAGACGATATATAAAATATAGAATAATATTTTAGGAAAGTGATGTGGGTAAGTTTATTTACTAGGACGCAGACAATATTTGGGTAGTGGGAGGGCGTGGACACAATAATAGAATAATTCCAGCTCTGACGAGTACGAAGACAAAATACGCCTAAAGTATATTTAACATGTATAAGAACAATTATTGTGTAGACTGAAAAAAAAAATTAAAGATGGATTTCGTTTGGTCTGTACGGTATTATTTAAATACATACTATATAAAACATATGTAGTTACACTCAAACCTGCTGGTTATTACAGATCAAAGATTATTCTTCCTGGTACTGTTAGTTTAGCTCCTAGTTTGAAAAAAAATACTACAAATCATGGTAATATCTTAGATCTTTTGTTAAGTAATGTTTTATGAAAAATGTACAGCTTGATATGTTTCTAATTATTTTTTTTTATATTACGTCATGAACTTTCACTATAGTGATTAATTAATTAAATTTTTATTTTCTATTTGAAAAAAAAATCCAGGTAGAAATTTGGCTTTGTTTCAACAAAATGTTTCTCAGTCGTCACAATATGGAATTTATAAACCAAACTATGCAGTTGATGGCATTGTCCTAAACGAATGTATCGACCAATATGGAGGATGTAGTCATACTGGAGACAAAGATAAAACACCAAAGTGGACCATTACTTTTGATCAACCTTACGCCATTAACAAGTTTGTTTTATATAACAGATGTAAGGATAAATTGCGGAATTTCGGAACATTGTTCACCTATAGGCTAAAAACTTTTTATAATTAAATTTTGTTTAAAATGGTTATTGTAATAGTAACACAATCCTTGTGTATGTCGTGCACATCCTCAATTATTAAATGAATGTTTCTTTAGTGTACAATTGACGCAATTAACAAAACTAAATGAACCAACTATATTTAATGTAATAATGATAACAACCTACATTACGTCACAGTCGAGCTTCAAAACAAGACAGTTATTCGTGACAGTCTCCCTACGCAGTCTCCAAACGCAATATCCTGTCTAAACACATACACACTTATTTATTTCCCTTACAAATCCCAGCAAATCATTGTTTCTACATTTAGACTGTGCACGAAATTCACTTGTAACATTTCTTGACACGATATTTGTCACCATACCAACATTTTTAATATGACGCCCTATGGAACCTACGCCTAGTCACCAATTATCCACTTAACCTCTACCCCTAATTATCACAAGGATGACTACAAGTTATATCAACAAATATTCCGGACATTGTTTAGTCAATATATCGTTTTTTGATTTTTGTACAGTTGGATTTAAAATTTAAAATACGATTTGCCATATTAATATATTATTATTTTATTAAATACAATATTTATAGATATACATTTATATTAGTTTAATACTGATTAGAAATTCATTTCATCCTATAATCTATGACTAAAATAATGCGTGGCTATTTAAACCAAAATATTATTCGCAATTATTTTTGTCTATAACTTCTTTCCGTTTAATATAATATATTTTATATAATATATTAATTTTTCTAGATCTGAGCCACCTACATCGTCTGAAGTACTTTGATCTTCAAGTACAGAACAACGAAGGAAAAGTTATATTTAACTATAGTGATAAAAACAATATACCGCAACAAGTCTATACAGTTTTATATCCTAATGGTGATCCTGTTTCTAAAGTGACAGTTAGTCAAACACACAAATATAATGCAGACCCTGTTCCTTTTGTGACAATCAACGAGTTTCAAGCTTACGGAGGTAAAGCCATAAGTTTCCCTTAATATCGTATGTGATACTTTAAATAAATACCTTCCTCAGCATAGAAACAATGAATTGTTACAGCTGAAATATTTTTTAAATGTTGAATTTATTGTGTTACTACTAAAAAAAGTATTGCCAGTACTTTATAATAATATACAAGAATACATAAATATTATGTCCTTTTTTCAGAATGTCTGGATGGTACGTGGGGTTTAGAATGTGAAAACAAATGCAATAGTCCATGCAAAGATTCTTGTAGTAAAGAAGATGGTACTTGTAATGGTGTCTGTGTTGGATACACTGATCCTCCTAGCTGTTTAATACGTATGTGTCATTCTATATTAAATATATTTACATCAATTTAGAGACTTATAAATCTATATACTGTTTTATATATATATATATATATAGGTCCATTGTCTGTCTAGGGTTTTGTTCCCTACGAAATAATATACTCAAGCCATTAAAGAAAAGTGAAATGCTTGAACTTTTATACAATAAATGCATTCAAATTCATTGGTCAATAATAAGAACATTTCTTTTCACTATGCAATGAACAACATTTTAGATTCACCTTTGAGTGCCTTACATAACTTTTGTTAAATAAAATGTTAGAATGGATTTGACCCCAAGTTTTAACATTGCAAAATGCGTACTACAAATTTGTAGATAATAAGCGGAAAGCATAATAATATTGATTATAACAAATACATAACTATCTATACCATTGTACACAAATAATATTGACACCATAATTCAATGTAAATAAAAAAACTCTAACAAATTATAGTGACAATTCTAAATACAATTTAAAAATTATTATATCATGCTATACACATAGAAATAATGTAATTTGTTGAAAAAAAATATGTTATTTACAATAATTATACACAGCATATGCTTTACTAACACATATCATTTCAGTAAAAATCTCCATTATGTTATGTTATAAATTACAGAGGCTCCTTCTATAAAGAATTGTATTGCGTCCTACGTTGTTAAAGTGCAGAGGCACAGATCGAGAGTGAGTGAGAGAGAGTGAGAGAGAGAAAGAGAGAGAGATAAGGAGATTAAAAAATCCATACTTTGGGACCATGCACGTGTATTTAAATGTGCATATATATATGTCAAATTGTGTAAATTATTCAATGAGCTATCTAATAATGATGTAGACGAATAAATATTCGGCAGCGCGTTCGGCTGGCGTACCAAGGTCCTGGGTTCGAAGCCTTTTGAACGCTTGGATTTTTTCTCGTGTCTGGAGGGTGTCCATGAGTCTACCCAGCTCTGAGGGGTACCTGACCTTAGTTGGGGTAGAGTAAAGGCGGCTGTGCATAGTGATAGCCACACAATCACATAGTATGCCGTGGCCACAGAATATGGTGAATGCTGCTTTACCGGCTCTATGGATCAATTTGGTCTGACGGGATACTTTAATTAGTAAAAATGATCGTCACACTTCCTACAATAAAAAATAAAAAGCACTAAATTAAGTATAATAGATCGAAGTCAATCCACTGTATTGTAATTCATTTATTGAAATGATTGTGTATGTCATCTTAATAGCTGTATGCTATACCATATTCCTCGTCAACACACATCAAACATACATTTTCGGAACATAAAACTTTTCTGTCATTGTGAAATGAAATAAGTTTTATTTTAATCTAATACGGGAACATGGGAATATGAATGCACTTTTCTTTTATTTCAGAATGTGAACCAACTAAATATGGCATCAACTGTTCAAATAGCTGTAGTCATAAATGTTTCAGTTCACTGTGTGATAAACAAACTGGAGTATGTACACAAGGATGTACGGGGTATAGTAACCCACCTTTGTGTACAAATTGTAAGATTTATAACATGTATTTTTTTAGACATTACATATTTAATATTAACTTAAAAAAAGATGTTATTATATTAGCCAGAACAAACACTATTTACGCATCTAATCATTTGGACCCAGTATAATTATTATTTCTCTATTTAACAAAAAGCTTGTGGTGAAAACTATTTCGGATGGAACTGTACAGAAAAATGTTCAACTTCTTGTCGCAATCAAACTTGTAACTCAATCAACGGAATCTGTTTCGCATGTTTAGCTGGTTACCAAGGAGATTGGTGTAATCAAGGTTGGTATAAAAAAGTATGGTTTTATGAATGTAAGAATAAATAAATGTTTTCAATGATAAAAAAAAAAATATTACATGTTGTTATATTTTAGTTTAATAATGTATATCTAAAAATTAAAAGTGTTTCAGTAAGTCAGTAAGTCCAATCCATGTTTTGTTTAAATTTAATCCAATTCCGAATAACGTTTTTATAAGCACGGGAGAGTGTGTGTTGGGGGGGGGGGTGGCTTGTGTATCATATTAAAAAAAAATAAAGGGTAATGGTAGTCAATCTATAATGTAATGTATAAACTAATTATTAAAATTGTAAAAAAAAAACGAAAAAATTCTAGAAAGAGCGACAAGGTTCATAACTAGCGAATATTCCCACATTACAAGAGTAACAACATTAGTCAAATCTTAAACCTAAAAACACTAGAGGACAGAAGGAAAAACTCTAATTTAGAAATAAAACCCAATAACAACCTGTTGCAATGTTCAGATAAACTTAAGGACAAAACACTTTACTTATTCTTTATGCGAGAACAAATGCATATCAGTACACTTTCTTCCCGAGTGGCATTCGGGCATGTAATGGGCTACCTGAACAAACCAGGAAAACCAGTAACTTAACATCATTTTAAACATTAATAAAGATGCAAGACTAGACTCGGAATACAGATAATCGTTGGATGCAATGATCTTCTTTATAGAAGAAGCGTCTGTAAAATATAATATAAAAAGGGCGTACTATGTAGCCTGATATTTCATGATTATTCCATTTTGAAAAATCTACAACGCTTTATGTATAAGCTATTATTTTTTGTTATATCTTTAGAAAACTTTAAAACTTGTAAAGAAAAGCATCGCATATACAACATTTAAGTAATTGTGCAAATTGCTGAGCATGTCTGACTATAACCAGTTTCAATATACATTCTTATAACATAACATAAGGAATTGTTTTCTTTGTTGAACATTAAACCCTGTTTAAATTATATCATCGTTTATTCATTTAATTCTATTATTGTATCTTTGAATTAACATTGAATACATTCATTATGTAGCTTGTAACCCAGGAAGCTATGATGTAAACTGTAGAAAGAACTGTTCAATCAATTGTTTGAATACATGCAGTTATATTGATGGCAGTTGTTCCCCTTGTAAACCTGGATATCAAGGAAGCAAATGTGATCAAGGTATTACTTCACTTAATATATTATTATGTATGCGTTTATTTTCAATAAAATTACGTTTTAGCGCATTTCTGTGGCTATGTACCGCTAAATGAATTAGCCACAAACATAGCGGGATGTACCAACCAACAGTTTTATTGGTCACCATATTAAACAAAATTTAAAGCAGATCGTACATAAAATTACACGTTTAAGTTCAGAATGTATTGCTACGTAATGTTTACTTTCAGAATGAAATATTATTAAATGTTTACTTTCAAAATGTATTGCTACCAAAATGATTACTTTCAAAATGTAATGCTACCGAAATGTTTACTTTCAAAATGTAATGCTACCAAAATGTTTACTTTCAAAATGTAATGCTAACGAAATGTTTACTTTCAAATGTAATGCTACTAAAATGTATACTTTCAAAATGTAATGCTACCAAAATGTGTACTTTCAAAATGTAATGCTATGAAAATTTTTACTTTCAAAATGTAATGCTACCGAAATGTGTACTTTCAAAATGTAATGCTACCAAAATTTTTACTTTTAAAATGTAATGCTACCGAAATGTTTACTTTCAAAATGTAATGCTACCAAAATGTTTACTTTCAAAATTTAATGCTACCGAAATGTTTACTTTCAAAATGTAATGCTACCAAAATGTTTACTTTCAAAATGTAATGCTACCGAAATGTTTACTTTCAAAATGTAATGCTAACGAAATGTTTACTTTCAAAATGTAATGCTACCAAAATGTTTACTTTCAGAATGTAATGTTACCAAATGTTTACTTTCAGAATGTAATGCTACCAAAATGTTTACTTTCAAAATGTAATGCTACCAAAAGTTTACTTTCAGAATGCAATACTACCAAATATGGAGAAGATTGTAAATTAACCTGCAGTTCAAGTTGTATAGACAATGTATGTAACAAGGTGACTGGAAGATGTTTAAACTGTCCTGATGGAACATTTGGAGATTATTGCCAAGGTAAAATTAGAGTAATTGATTTATCGAAATAATTATAACACATAACTAGTAATGTATATATTGTAACAAAGTGGTTAAAGATATTGTCTTGTATAGACTCTACTTTTCCTGTTGTTCGGTAGACGTTTCTAGAAGTTAGTATAACTCGAATTAAACGATGTCTATATAATTAATTTTTATATTCTATTTAAAGATATCCGTTGCCTATTTGAAATATGAAATATTCAAAGACTGATGTAATTGTATAATTTAAATCAAAAGATAAACAATGATTGAATAAAAGTAAATTTGGTGTTTTTTTGTTTATTTTTTGTTTTGTTTTTAGAAGTTTATTCCGAGGAAAGAACTGTATCTCCACCATGTAATATTTCTGCTTCAAGTTATATCGGCATTGGAATTGGAATTAGTTTGGGAGCTGTAGGAGTAATAGAAAGTATTATATTCATTGTATGGTGTTTTCGTCGAAGACATTTGGCTTCAATGAAGCAAAAAGAAACTAAAGCGCATATTTATAACAGACCTAATGAGTCCATCAATGGAATACATAAATATGAACAACATAACCAACCAGATATCATTGAAGACAACCAATACGAGACTATTGGAGAATGTCAATTAAAAATATATGAACAAAATGAACTTAAATATCAAAATAGCTTGGAGATAAAACATATACAATAGGAGAAAAAAGAACATAAGGATATATACATGTATATATATAATATGCTTACATTCGTTCCAATGTATTATTTGCATTGAAGTTTTTTTCATACACTTTCAAGTCTTTTTCTGCAAAAATCCAAATTAAAAAAAAAAGATGTAAATGTTGAATCTTAACAAATGTTGTAGGCTATTTCCTTAGATGACATTACTTTACCAATAAAAGAAATGACAATAATAATTCACAACGTTAAATTGACTGCCTACTGTGTCTTCTGATGGCCTTTCTTCACATTGGAAACAATCTTATATTTTATTCAGTGTTTAAATGATGTATTTTAAAGCCTTTTTTTTATAATGTAGAATGCAATATTTTAATGTAATAACAATTATATTAGTTTTTAAAGAAATGACATTAAGGTAAGAAACATATGACATGTTTATTTGTATATTAGAAAAAGTCAGATGGATTTACGAAAAAGAAATTTGGCTTGTCTCCCATCCACCCTACGCTGGTTTGATTGTAATGAAGATAAACGAAAAAAAGTCAAAATGTTTATTACACTTCTGTGTTATAATGACATTATTTTATATTTAAACAGAATACCTAAATCTATTTTTAGTCACATACTGTGGTCTATATTATGTAATAATAATGTATATTCTGTGTATGTTTACTTATGTGACATTTGCATGTAATGGAATACCGTTTTCAATAATAAATTATATAACGAAGTGTTTATTTAAAGTTGAAATGTTTTAAGTAAGTAGATCTATTTGCTTATCTAAAAGTTTCCATGAAAAACGATGACAAATCTTAGAATCCTCTCTAGTGGAGTGACTTGATTACATTACAACTTTTAGACTCATGATATACAATACATGAAAGGAAAAAAACAAAGAAACTGAAACATACACTTAGATCCTATAATAGATATGAATTACATATCTGAGGATCAAGCTGGACTATTTATTTCTCTTAGAAAAGTGTCCATTTAAACGATTTGAGCCAGTACATATAATAACATGGCTTACTGAGGCTCAAATTTCAACATAATAATAATATTAAAAGCTAAAATTGAATCTTTACATTAAATAATGGCCACTTATGAAAGTAGAAATAGATCAACGAATACATGTGTTATTATGCAACTATGATTAAAAAAAATATTAATTCTACATATTTTCAGTTGATGTTTATTATTTGTTGCATGATAATTCTGTTTCCATTTATTATTATATCTATTTCATGTCAACATTTCCATATTTTAAATTTTGACAACTTGTATACTCCCTCTACCACTCAATGTGTATTATTTCTACAAGTGTATACACCACTATTACTCATCCTTTCTCATTCTTGTGTTCTCGCTTTACAAAATTTCTCTAATTCCATAATACATAACTTAAACTCTCAGTCGGCTTAAGAAATCTACAAGTACAAAGTAAACACTAACTTATTTGAAGCGACGCCCTGCTCATTAGCCCCAACCCCTTTTTCCACTCCCCACTCATACTAGACTTTCATTGTGTTGTAACACCCTCCCCACTTTCTGGAAATGACTCGTTCTTGCCCCCTCCCCCCTCCTCCTGCTGGCCATCAAAGTATAGAACCAATGAAATGCTTTTGCCTATAGAAGCAATATAAGCTCACCTCCCACTCACGCTCATTATTACCATTGTTAGACTTTTCGTTAAATTTTTGTATTGAGTCTTAAAGACATTATTAGAGTCGTAGGACAGACTGGACAGGTGGCCGTTCAAAGTCCCTAAGATTGTATGCCCCGTGCTTACACAATTAACTATTTAAATATTTCGCTTGACTGACTTCTCTGCACACACCAATACATGCAATTGTATTTTCATGTAAATAAAAAACAACAAATTACCTACTGCGTTAGTTTTCACTGAGTCCTATATAATCAATGTCTGTTGTCGTTATACGTGCATTGTTGAGTTACGAGATTGCCATAGACAATGGGACACAAAGTTAACTTTTAAATAAAATATTGTTTGACATCACGTAGAAATATGAACGCAATCAGAGAAGACACACATTTAGTCGACCTGCCAACGCTTATCAACATGACGTGAATCAGTGTCTAAGGCAAGATGTTCCGAAAAGAAGGCGCCACAGCTTCAAATGAGCGCACTTCAAGGCAAACCTGTTTATGTCTAACCACGCTGCACCTAAAACTCTATTTTATAATTTGTCCAGCCACACTAGACCTAAAACTCTATTTTATAATTTGTCCAGCCACGCTAGACCTAAAACTCTATTTTATAATTTGTCCAGCCACGCTAGACCTAAAACTCTATTTTATAATTTGTCCAGCCACGCTAGACCTAAAACTCTATTTTATAATTTGTCCAGCCACGCTAGACCTAAAACTCTAATTTACAATTTGTCCAGCCACGCTAGACCTAAAACTCTATTTTATAATTTGTCCAGCCACGCTAGATCTAAAACTCTATTTTATAATTTGTCCAGCCACGCTAGACCTAAAACTCTATTTTATAATTTGTCCAGCCACGCTAGACCTAAAACTCTATTTTATAATTTGTCCAGCCACGCTAGACCTAAAACTCTATTTTATAATTTGTCCAGCCACGCTAGACCTAAAAATCTTTTTTATAATTTGTCCAGCCATACTAGACCTAAAACTTTATTTTATAATTTGTCCAGCTACACTAGACCAAAAACTCTTTTTTATAATTTGCCCAGGCACACTAGACCTAAAACTCTTTTTTATCATTTATCCAGCCATACTAGACCTAAAACTCTATTTTATAATTTGCCCAGCCACAATAGACCTAAAACTCTAGTTTACCATTTGTCCAGCCACACTAGACCTAAAACTCTATTTTATAATTCGTCCAGCCACACTAGACCTAAAACTCTATTTTATAATTCGTCCAGCCACACTAGACCTAAAACTCTATTTTATAATTTGCCCAGCCAAGCTGAACCTTACACTCTACTTTATAATTTGTCCAGTCAGGGATAACTTAGAGCAGGGGTGTGCAACATTTTGTAATGTTGGGCCACATTGGAACTTTGGAAAGAGAAAGAGGGCCAGTTACCTAAGGATAGCTATAGTTAAAAGTAAAGTAAGTTACCCGTCGAACTAAATTGATCCATACGGCCGGTGAAGCAACATTCACCAGTTTCTGTGGCCACGGCATACTAGGTGATTGTGTGGCCAGCACATTGCACATCAACCTTTACAATACCCCAACTAAGGTCAGGTACCCATCAGGGCTGGGTAGACTCAGGAACACCCTCCAGGCCCGGAAAAAAAAATCCAATCCTGCACCAGTATTCGTACCCGGGACCTTCGGTACGCCAGCCGGCCACAGTCCCCCCAGCTATAGTGAAGTACATTTGGAAATACATAAAAGATAATAAAATATTGTGTTATTTTAGTATTTTTGCACAATTTATCAATGTTTGCTCTGATTAAGAGCCTCTGGCTGATATGGTAGCAGCTCAGAGTCAAAGCTAACTTGTTAGATGTTCATCTGTGTTCGGTATCGACATTTAGTGAATTTCAATCTTGAAAATAATTGCTTACAGCAATATGCGCTGCCAAAAAGTGAGATAATTTTCCTGACATGTTGTTCGAAATTTGGATATTTCCACATACATAGATTTTGTAAAAAGTTACCAAGTCATTGATATCATATGCTCTGCTCAAGACATTATCAGACTGCAAGTCTATCAGCTCCATTTGACTGTCCTCTGGTACAAGATCAAATGGTTGAGAAAACAGCTTAAAATCCTTTTCAAATTTTCTGAAATCATCAAATCTGTAAATTGTAAATTCAGTACATAAATTGTCAACATTTTCAGCATATTTGGAGCCATCAAAGTCTGCTAGTTCTGCTTTTATAAGAGCCAGAGTATGAAAAAGAATGAGTGTTATTCTATTCAACTGAGTCTTAATTAAAAAGTTGTAAATTCTTCTCAAATGAAGAAATGTGTTCATACATCGTGTTCACCAACTTATGTTTACCTTGTGGTTTCACATTTAAACCTAACAGATGCTGTGTGGTGTCAGTTATATGAACAAGGTCATTTAACCAGTTATCATTGCTTAAATAGGCAACATCTTGTTGCTTATTTATCATGAACTGTTCAATTTCCTTTCTTAAGTTCCAAAATCTTTTTTAAGTTGCAGCTTTACTGAGCCAACGAACTGCAGTGAGATATAGAATATCAGGGTAATCAGTGTCCAGTTATTCTAAAAAAGAATTAAATTGCCGATGGTTCAGTCCACGAGCGCGAATGTAATTCACACGCTGAATCACATTTTTCATGACATCAGTGAAACCAAGTACCTTTGTGCACACATTTTCCGGGTCTTTAATGCAGTGATTAACCACAACCCTTTCTGTACCAATGGTGTCCAAAAACTTCTTGGTGAATCCATTGGTTCTCCTTGTCATTGTGATTGCTCCATCAGTACTCAATCCACACAGTTTGGAAGGGTCAAGTTCAAATTTCTCCATCAGCCTCAAAACTTGTTCACTAATGTCATGGCCAGTTGTTGTTGAAGAAATACTAGCCATGTCTAAAAATTCTTGCATGACTTCAAAATTGTCAGTTACTCCTTTTCATTTGGTATGGTCAATTCAAAAACATTCAAACTGGTTTAACGATTAAAAAGAAAAAATCAAAATTCGTGAGCAAAATAATAAAAACAAACCATATTAGCTGTGGCCACCTCAACTGGTCTGGCGGGCCGGGTTGTGGCCCGCGGGCCGCCTGTTGCACACCCCTGACTTAGAGTGACAAATATTGTTAAAAGTGTCAGAGAAAAAGAAATTTAGAATTGCAGAGCAATATATAGCATTATATTCATTGTATTGTGTTTTCATCATACATCTTTGGCTGCGATGAAGCAAATAGACGCAATAGAATTCAATTAATTAAAAATACCAACCTGCACTTGTAAACAAAACTAACGTAATACTTATTGTCTATGAAATATACCAACTTCGAATCTTTTCCTCAATTTTAGATGTTTACTTCATCTTTTTTAATTAAGGTAACCAAATCATCAATGTATTTTTAGTGAATCTTTTGAGATAATTAATTCGTTTATGTTGCTATGGAGAACATCATTTAATAAACCGAAATTGGACACTCTATAAATGATTAGATTGATAGAGAGCAATAAAAAAGTTGAGATGGACAACTTAAATATAATTATTCAATACAACTCCAATAGTAACTCGCTTCTTTGTACTTTGACTTTTTTTTGCTTAACTCTATGTCCCCGTCGTACCAAATGATCCATGGTGCCGGTGAAGCAGCGTTCACCAATTTCTGTGGCCACGGCATACTGGGTGATTGTGTAACCAGCACCATGGACAACCACCTTTACTTTACCTCAACTAAGGTCAGAGCTGGGTAGACTCAGGGACACCCTTCAGATCCGGGAAAAAATCTTAGCATGCACCAGTATTCGAACCCAGTCAAACGTGCTGCCGCCCGGTCACCCGCCAGTAAATGTTTTTGACGCCATTATTTTTCCATAGCTACGCCAAGCGACCAATAGAGTTAGGATAGTCTCATAGGTCGTACGTGGACTTAGAAAGGTTTTCTTACCCGATAATAGTTGTAGTTCAAGGCAAACTATTATAAGTTGTTAATCTCATCGTAGCGTATACATTACACACTCTCCTTCTACAAAGAAGATTACTGCGTCCTACCCGCATCAGTCGTTTGGGTCTAGTCGTGCATGTTTGTTAGTGTTTAAAATGAAGTAAAGTTTCTGGTTTTCCTCGTTTGTTCAGACAACCTATTCTATGCTCGTATGCCTATCGAGAAGAAAGAGTACTTATAAGCCTTTGTTCTCGCATAATGGATAAGGGAAGTGTATATGTCCTTATGTTTATATGAGCCTTGTAGGCAATGTCGCTGAAGAAACGAATTCAGAGCACGCTCGGTGTGATTTTAATAATACATATTAACTATATTTAGCCTTGTGTGCCTTTACTCAATTGGTACCTGTATTATTATTTCCTTGACTTGCAATATGGGCCTTTAATCCAAAAATGATTTCTACAACATCTGAAAACGAATAATGCAGCGTCAACTATATGAGCTGCCCCTGAAACTTGCACCGATTGCGAAAAGGTCAGCTTGGAATGTTGAAATGTATGTGCGATCTATACTTTCTGGAGAGCCATAAGACGTATTTTTGGTCAAGAAATGTGATGTCTTTTGGCATTGAATGGGTTGCATGCACTTGTAATAAAACATAGGCAACTTTAAAACATGTAAAAATAAATATCAAGTATTGACTTTAAACAATGTGTATGCGAAGTACTTAAATTAGATTTTCTTGTCAATTTTGGTTGAAAATGTTGCAGGAAGGTAGAATAAAGTACCTCTATTGTACGTCCAGTATCATTGCTTCGAAATGAAAATTCAATAACTATAGATTATAAAATAATAAGTAACAGCAGTGACATTTAAAAATAAATATAGGCCTAATGTTGGAAAAAAAAGTTAAATAACAAATTTCGAGACGAAGCATATCTCAATAAACTAAATGTTCATCAGTGGGGAACTTGTTGTCTTGTTTGGTTGGAACTCACTTCGCTACAAGCACTCGTTTTTCGAACATACTTTGGAAATCTCATGCATACAGTTGAGGCCATAGAATCCCTTGGAACAGGCTGCAACATATTTACAGCTAAAGCTTCACAACAGCATAATACGTAGTAATAACAATAGTTGTACATAATACAACAGGTGAATACAAAAAAGTGTCTTATAGCATTAAAATAAACTTTAGTATAAGCTTACTTGTTTTGAAGATTTGGTGTTATTAAAATGTTAAGGAGTAATTTAAGAAATTGGAATAGTTAAGACCTTTTAAGCCTATGCATTGACCTTAAAATTACTCATTTTAAAACTGAAATTATATATATGTATATTAAAAACGGACATTTCTGATATGGGCAGCGTTTTTTAATTACATTTATTTTTACGCTATACAAACGAAGGGTGAAAATAGTTCACCAGTAGCAGGATTTATATTTATTTTTTTGTGCAGTAACTTTTTTTATGTACAAGTTTTCTTGGACTAAATGTACGTCATTTGTACCCGGCTATAAGAATCATTTTGCAGCAGACGATATTTCTTTTATCTTTATTTGCCTCCATTTCTAGTCAAGGTAATATTTCACCTAAAGCCTAGCTTATACAAGTCACGATGTAACTTTTTGCTAATCCTCTGTGTCTGTCTTTTAAAAAAAAAACATACTTTCGAAACCGTTATTGTGTATAACTTTACATCCTAGTTAGTGGTTTGGGGCATGGTGACCTTTCGAATCCTGGTGCATGCTAGGATTTTGTTAACGGGTCTGGAGGGTGTCCCTGATTCTACCCAGCTCTGATGGGTACATGTTAGTAGTGACCTACATGTTTAAAATGTACTATGTGTGTGTGCGTCAGGGTTCAGAAGTCAGTATTGTTTGTTTTCGTCATGCCGTAAGATCACGTGCTCTCCTGGCCCCACTGTGTAATTTGTCCCAATAAAAGTTTAGTTAATGTTTAACAAATGAACTATAATGTTGTGTTTTCTTTCCAGACACTACAATACACTGAACAATGTTTTGTCCCTTTAAAAAACAATTTAACTCTGAGCTGTATATACAGGTCAGTGAAACTAAATGCACATTGAATTACGAAAACACAATACAAAATGCATTAAATTCTAACTTATAAATATAACACAATAATAATTCGTTACAATACTTAGATAAATATAAGGGCAAAAACACATTCCTTATCCACACATAAATGTACATAATATCTCTTTCTTCTCGAATGGCTTCAGAGCAGTGAATGAGTTACCTGAACATACCATGAAAACAGTAACTTAACATCATTTAAAACACTAATACAAATCTAAGACTAGACTAGACTCAGACCACGGAAGAGCGTAGGAAGCAATGCTATACTTTATAGAATGAGCGTCTTTAATACATTAGAAGATCTAATGTACAATATGGGCCACAGCGGCGGCGCGCTAGGTTGGCGAACCAAAGGTCCTGGGTTCGAATCCTGGTTGAGGCTAGGATTGTTTCCCCGGTGTGTAAGGTGTCCTTGATGCTACCCAACTCTGATATAAACCTGTGCATAGTGCTGGCCACCGGCCCCGTTTAGTGCGGACGTTTGTTTGATTACTTACTCAGTTGGATATCTATTAATTGATATTTTAAATGATCACATTTTTATGAGGAAAAAATCAATGTATGTATTTAATGATTGATTTACATTATCAAGTTTTTATGAGGAAATTTTCAATGCATGCATTTAATGATTGATTTATATCATTAAGTTTTAATGAGGAAATAATCAATGTATGTATTTGATGATTGATTTAAATCATTAAGTTTTTATGAGGAAATAATCAATGTATGTATTTAATGATTGATTTAAATCATCAAGTTTTAATGAGGAAATATTCAATGTAAGTATTTAATGATTGATTTAAATCATCACGTTTTAATGAGGAAATATTCAATGTATGTATTTAATGATTGATTTAAATCATTAAGTTTTAATGAAGAAATGATCAATGTATGTATTTAATGATTGATTTAAATCATTAAGTTTTAATGAGGAAATAATCAATGTATGTATTTAATGATTGATTTAAATCATCAAGTTTTTATGAGGAAATAATCAATGTATGTATTTGAAGTATGATTTAAATCATCAAGTTTTTATGATGACATAATCAATGTATGTATTTAAAGTATGATTTAAATCATCAAGTTTTTATGAGGAAATATTCAATGTAAGTATTTAATGATTGATTTAAATCATCACGTTTTAATGAGGAAATATTCAATGTATGTATTTAATGATTGATTTAAATCATTAAGTTTTAATGAAGAAATGATCAATGTATGTATTTAATGATTGATTTAAATCATTAAGTTTTAATGAGGAAATAATCAATGTATGTATTTAATGATTGATTTAAATCATTAAGTTTTTATAAGGGAATAATCAATGTATGTATTTAATGGTTGATTTAAATCATCAAGTTTTAATGAGGAAATAATCAATGTAAGTATTTATTGATTGATTTAAATCATCAAGTTTTTATGAGGAAATAATCAATGTATGTATTTAATGATTGATTTAAATCATCAAGTTTTTATGAGGAAATAATCAATGTATGTATTTAATGATTGATTTAAATCATCAAGTTTTTATGAGGAAATAATCAATGTATGTATTTAAAGTATGATTTAAATCATCAAGTTTTTATGATGACATAATCAATGTATGTATTTAAAGTATGATTTAAATCATCAAGTTTTTATGAGGAAATAATCAATGTATTGTTATGGCGTCTCTATGATGACTATTATTACGACTCGTTAAATCGGATTCAATGAATATAGTTGTATCTTTATTAGAAGTCTCTAGATTCTGCTAATCTGTAGCCCAAGCTAGGGGTTCCTTGACTGACAGGTCTATGCAGCAATGTAGTTATATTCGTGATAATTATCTTCAACACCTTTCTCAACAATGATAGATCAAACAACTCCAGTTGTTGAATAAACAATTTTATTTAAATTGTAGACTCAATATAAACGATCAATAAATGCATCAACTGACGGCAACATAAGTATTTCAAAATAAATGGCATATAATATACAAGTATCAATATAGCGACTTCACTCTACAAACTTTCAAACTGAACTGACTTTAAGGAGGTGGGGACTTTACAAATAAAACTATCATCGAAGATTCAAAAGGGTCTTAATACGCATTTTAACCTCTTTCTCTATAAAATACTGCGATCCAGAATCCTCCAATTTCCACGGGGTTGGACTAATTATTTTATTTAAACTGCCCTCAGGGCATAAAGGTCAAACCTTGGTCGCCTTGGACTCTAATACGCACTTGTTAAGAGGTCAATGCCTTACTACGTCATTCATTTATGACCGATATTCGTAACAGTATGTATTTAAAGATTGATTTAAATCATCAAGTTTTTATGAGGAAATAATTAATGTAAGTATTTAATGATTGATTTAAATCATTACGTTTTAATGAGGATATAATCAATGTATGTATTTAATTATTGATTTAAATCATCAAGTTTTTATGATGAAATTTTCAATGCATGCATTTAATGATTGATTTAAATCATCAAGTTTTTATGAGGAAATAACCAATGTATGTATTTAATGATTGATTTAAATCAACAAGTTTTTATGAGGAAATAATCAATGTAAGTATTTAATGATTGTCTTGAGCTGTTAAACGGCACATGAGACAAGAGAGAACAAACATGTACATAACAACACATCATCGTCGTCGACATCCGTCCGTATCGAGAGACGATGGTGTAGCGTCATAGGGGAGCTGAGTCCAACTGCACCGCCGAGAATGACTGTGCAGACCAACCCGGGAGTGGCAATCTCTGCCGAAATTGAGACATCCATAAACCCATATAGAAACATTATATGCATACACATTCAGGGTAATTCTATATGGTGACTATAAAATCAAGTTTCAAAACCCAGAGATTTGTGTCTTAAACGAAAATTGCTTAAACTATCTTAAAATTGTTAAGTCCTGGTTAGAATAAATTTCAAGTACACCTAACCGTTTTATTATCGATGATGTAGAAACTTATTCAAATATAAACGGTTGCAGATTATTTTGTTCGTTCACCGTTCCACTCAGACGTGTATAAGTCTTGATTCGAACATCAGACATGCAGTTTTCAACTAGACTCGTTTGTTTGTTCCTTAATTTATTATTTTGTACAGCAAACATTGTGTCTTCAATATGTGAGTTGTTTAATAGTTTAATTACATTATAAATGTTTTTGTTTCATCGTTTTTTACTACAATATGAGCAAAGATGTATAACTATTTATTTATGTCTCTCTCTTTATATTTAAATATATGTATTTATTTATCTCTATCTCTCTCTCATTATATATAAATATATCTATTTATTTATTTCTCTTTCTTTATATATACATATATTTTTTTTATTTCTCTCTCTCTTTCTCTCTCTTTTTATATAAAAATATTTATTTATTTATAGTTTTTTCATGGAAACCGCTATAACAATTTTCTTTATTTTTTTATGGTTGACTTAATTTGCATAGAAAACAATCTTAAGTTAGAGCTGAATATCCATTAGATTTATCACAATTTAATTCATTTAGCCCTAAAATCATGCTGCCAATTTTAAATAGCCTAATTGAGGCATTTCCGGCCTGCCAGCATCGAAGGTTATATAATCTAAGGCCTTGTGATTAATTTGTAATTAATTATTTATCTTTTATTTAAAGAAATATGTATCACTCTTTGCCCTTCTGTGCTCTAGCGTTATTGGTATGGCTGGATTAAAGTAATTGTACTGGGTTATTGTTATTCTATGTGTTTATTGATTTGTTGTCTTAATTTATTTCACTTAGGTTAATTAATAAAACGTATACATATTATGAACACATTTTTCATCTCTTAGAAAGAGATTTAAATTGTATAAATACCACTTGTAACCAATTTTAAATTGATACTATAATTTTTTCCACATATCTAATAAAAGAGGGAAATAAAATAAAAACACTTAACTTAACTGAACCGTATTTGTCCAACCATCAATCCTTTGAAATAAACTAGCCAAAATTCAGGCATTATTTAAATTGTGGATTACATTTCTAATGTTTATTACATCATTTCTTATATCTCAGTAATATAGAGGGGAAACTAATAAATTAAAACTGTGTGTACAGAATAACCAAACAATGACCATCAATATCAATAACAGGCTAAGTTTCCATACCATAATTTGGAATAAGAGCGTTCCATCCCTGGTCGATTGATACTTTCTGAAATGTTTAGCATCGGTCACTCTACAAAGCAATTCTGTCATCATCATGGCAGGTAAAGTGGTAGGGAGGAAGTATCTAAGGGTGTGATTTCCCAATGAATGGCGATAGAAGTAAAGGGCTCACTTTATAGTATATGTGTGGTCTTGACCAACAAGTAAACAAAGACTGGACTACTGTATTATTTGAGGGGACAAGCCACTTTTAAGCATACTAAAACATTAAATAGTTTGAGAGGAATGGAGGGGAGAGGGCGGTGGTGTTGAGCATTCCCTCTGTTACTGGACGAGTCCCCATTGTAATATTCCTGAATGAAATTATACAACGTATGTCGGCATTCTTTAAACGTTTACTGAGTGGCTTGAGTGAATTATTATTTAATAATAATAAAAAAGACTGAACAAGGTGGTTTTGGACTTAAGAGTAGTGTCATATATGTATGCTATATAGTAAATAACAGTAAATTGCACATGGGACCAAACTGATCATAGGGCTGATGAAACAACGTTCAACAGTTTTTATGATCACTACATGCAAAGGGAATGTGTGGCCAGCACAATACCCAGCCACCTTCAGATCTGGGAAGACATAGGGTCACCCTCAAGTCCCTGGAAAAAATCCAAGCCTCCATCAGGATTCGCTGGGCCACCATGCCTCACGCTATTTGATAACACTCTATTAACCCTTACAGTCCCGGGCGCGTATATAGCGGAACTGAAGGCAGCATAGATAGAAGTAGGTCGGTACGGGAAGGGTTAAATATTGAACATCATTTAATTCAATTTAAAATATTATTTTATTTATTTTATTGTTTCTGTGATCTAAGGTTCCTCCCATAACCTGGTCACCTTTCTTTGGTTATCATTGCAATCTTAAAACAATTGTAGACATTTAATGTTTCGTGTTTTTTGGCACCGTAAAGGCATAACAAAAAGGTGTATCAGGAATGCTACAAAGCCGACCAAGTCATCCCACAGAAGTATGACTACTGTTTTAATGACAGCAGATATTTAGCATTACATTCTTTTTTTACGTGCATTATAAATGTGTCTAAATACAGTAACAATGGCAGTCTATGCAAGAAATAAATTTGATTGATTTACAAAATAGGCAGAGAGTTAAAAAGTAAAACAATGAGAACACTTATGTGTTCCTATTCTGAGCTAAAAAATATTGATATTCACATTAGTTAGGCAAATAATAAAATATGCGATTTAAGGGACCCATTAAATAAATAAAAAAAATTAAAAAAATTAGAACAAATTCAGAAAAATGCTGCAAGGTTCATAACTAGCGAATATTCACAATAGAGCGTTTGCAATGGGCGGGGCTAAAGTTTTTTAGTGACGTCATTTGTAAATAGAAGCCACTATTTAGGAACACATATGGTGAAGTTTCTTATCACGCCAAATTCACATATGAATATTGGCTATCCTACTAAAAAATAAGGAGGTAAATAGTAGTACCGTAGATTAATTGAATAATGTGATTAGGCTAGGGCCGGCTAGACCTATTTACAATGTCAATTTCACTTTATAGGCCTACAGTTTTAATGTTTCGTAGGCTAGGCTAATGGGCAAATGGCTAAGTAGGGCAGCTACGATGTCAAGTGATAGTGTTGGTGAATAGGCTATCTAGTCAAGTCACTAATAGGCTCACATCGTCTATGATCTATGTCTATGATAATAATAAAATAGCCTATTTTACTTAACAAACATAACACAGCTTAAATCTTAATAAGACTCAAAACACAAAACATCATTTAAAAAAAGCTCGAGCTTATATGAAACTTCATTAATACAGCGTCCATTGTACTTGTACACCATTACACAAAGTAAACAAAAATCACGTGCTTTTTGTCACGTGATTGCAAAAGCCCTATTGGCAAGAGTAACACCAATTGTCAAATCACTAAACCTAGAAAAACACTAGAGCAGAGAAGGGCAACGAATAAATTAGTAATAATACATAAGCAGTTAAACACTAATTTAGAAATACAACCCAATACAACATGTGCAATGCTCAAATAAACATAATGACAGAAACTCTTTTCATATCAATTATGCGAGAAACAATGCATATAAATTATATTTCTTCTCGAGTGGCATTCGGGCATGGAATGGGTTGTCTGAACAAAAAAGAAAAACCAGTAACTTAGCATCATTTTAAATATAAATAAAAATGCAAGACTAGACTCGGACCACGGATGAGGGTAGGTCGGAATAATCTTCTTTATAGAAGGAGCGTCTCTAATATATATGATAAGATATAAAAATATAAATCTTTTCTAAATGTTGGCTACACAAATAGGTCTAGTAAAAGTGTTCCAACTGTTTCAAGTTCTCTTTTACCACCTACATACTCTTCTACCCTCCCTAGCACACCTCTAACAATTCCTCTCTGCACCTTGGATAGGGTTTGGGAGGCGAGGGATATCGAAACTGCCTTCTTTGCAACCTATGATACCCATATATATATATATATTTCATTATATCTTTATCTCTCTCTCTATATATATATAATATATATATATATATATATATTTCTCTCTCTCTCTCTCTCTCTCTCTCTCTATTGTTATGGACCTCTATATGATGACTATTTTTACGACTCGTTAAATCGGATTCAATGCATATAGTTGTATCTTTATTTGAAGTCTCTAGATTCTGCTAATCTGTAGCCCAAGCTAGGGGTTCCTTGACTGACAGGTCTATGCAGTAATGTAGTTATATTCGTGATAATTATCTTCAACACCTTTCTCAACAATGATAGATCAAACAACTCCAGTTGTTGAATAAACAATTTTATTTAAATTGTAGACTCAATATAAACGATCAATAAACGCATCAACTGATGGTAACATAAGTATTTCAAAATAAATGGCATATAATGTACAAGTATTAATATAGCGACTTCACTCTACAAACTTTCCAACTGAACTAACTTTAAGGAGGTGGGGACTTTACAAAGAAAACTATCATCGAAGATTCTACAGGGTCTTAATACGCATTTTAACCTCTTTCTCTATAATTACTACGATCCAGAATTATCCTCCAATTTCCACGGGGTTGGACTAATTATTTTATTTAAACTGCCCTCAGGGCATAAAGGTCAAACCTTGGACTCTAATACGCACTTGTTATGAGGTCAATGCCTTACTACGTCATTCATTTATGACCGATATTCGTAACACTATATATATATATATATATATATATTTTTCTCTCTCTGTATATATATATATATATTTCTCTCTCTGTATATATATATATAAAGCCATGTGTTTGTGTTTAACCAATCAAATTGTTTTTTTTTTAAAGTTACATGAACTTATTGTCTCATAATTTACCTTTTCAATTTGGCTAAGCACATGTGTCTTCGTTAGCAGAGTGGATAACGTATTGTACAGCCATTTGGTTGACCCGGGTTCGATAACGATTATTTATTTTAAAAAAATTTGGTAAATTCACCGACAACACAAGGCAATTGAGATTTTTGTTAAATGAAAAGACTTGCCTTTAAATCTAACCCGATTACAATATTCATTCCTAAATGTCTTCAGTAAAAATACATTTTTTTTTAAATTATTAATTTTACAGCTTTCTGTTCATTGTGGTCTATGCACTTTTTATCTGTAGCTTATACATACCTATTTAATTTTGCACCGGGCAATGTCGGGAAATTCAGCTTGTAATTATTGTACTATTATAATATTTATCGTAAATGTTTTTATTTTCATTTTATTCTCAGCATCTTGTCCTGTTGGCCTGTTCGGTTCCAAATGTCAATACAAATGTCACTGTACTAAAGGATGTGATAGTTCAGGAAATTGTAATGGAACATCCAATGAATGTGACAGTGAATGGTTTGGACTGGCTTGTCAGTATCGTAAGTATTCTCTTAGAGACTATTTGCTAGAGTGTACATATAAAAGTCAGGTTAATGAAAAGCTAGCTAAAGATACAAGTGTTATAGATTAGCATAAATATATAGTATGATGAATGCAAGGAAAATGGTCTAAGGAAAATAACTCGTGTAATCAAAATGTATATTAGGAATCATGAGTTATTGCCGCTGATTGAAGGCAAAGTCCTTGTAACAATCCTATGTTTCTAATTCGTAGTTAGAAGTGCACTGTTATGTTTATTATTGCTTTACACGAGATTTTTGTGTGTTAAGACTAGGAGTGAGACCACGTGATAACGGATGATTTACGTCAGTCTACTGCAGAAGCTTGAACTGGACGAATGTGTATGAAAGTATATAGTGTGATCAAATATTGGACACAGAGGAATTTATTATATTCTTGGACTTGTATTATTTCATTGTTCACGTACGGAGTTTATATGTGATTAAATAAATATATTTGTGCTGCAGAGAAGTGTTATTTAATCTATGATAACTGTACACGTAATTGAGTAAAGTTAAACTCAGTAAAAATATCCAATATCAGTAAAATAGAAAAGTATGCAAAGTATTAATGATAAAATAATGTTTAACAAGCAAGAATAAAAGAACCATTAACAACAAGCTTGTTTACTTTATGAATATATTGTTGTTCTATTAGGACTATTTTGCATATTCGTCTTTAATTAGGTTTCCAGAAAAATGACATAAATGAAAGATATAAACCACAAAAGCTAACAGCAATAATAACACTCTCAACCTTTAAATTATTTTCAGTATATTGTAGCAATTACTGTATAGACAAAATAGCATAATGAGTACCCAATTGTAAAAAGTATGTATGCCAAAGTCAATTTAAAATATAATAACAAAGCGTCCATGTGACACTTGTATTTGGGTCAAACCTGCACAATGGGATTTAAAAAAAAAAATAGTGATTGGGGAGAGGGTAATGACAAATATATAATTCAATAATAATACAAATCATATCAAAAGATTTTTCTTTTCTCCAGAGAACTTGGCCTATTCCTTCACTTCAAGTGTTTCACCACCAGAAGCCCAGCCATTGTTTACTGCTTCTGTTAATGATGAATGTAAAAATATTGAATCTCTTTCATCTATTTCCATCACATGGAATATGTCACTGCCTTTTTCTTGGATAAGATTCAAAGTTAAAAAAGCAGGTATGAAGCAGATGAAGCAACTAAATAAATAATAAAGTATATAAAATAAAAACAAAAGTAATAGTTCTTTAGGCAGCATTAGTATTGTTATACAATTTTTATTTACATATAACACATATATAGCAAGATATTATTTTGATTTCGTTGTATCTTTAATTTCAGAATCCCTTTATAATTTAAGTCTAAGTTTTGTAGACGTAAATAGTAAGGAAAGTGGTTGTATAAATCAGAAATTGTTTCAAGTTGATACAACAACATTAGACGTTCACTGTGATCTCAACATGTCTATGATACAAATGAAGATTGAAGGAGACGTGGTGAAATATTTGTGCTACATAAGAATAAATGCAGGTATAAGTAAACAGTGTATGATAAAGATTATAATATAAATAACCTTGATGATATTATTTCTAAATTTTTAATGATTTTACTGTGTGCAAATTAAATTAGTTTTCATACAGTTATCATAAATTATAATGCTTGAACTTAAAATTAAATGCTGTTACTAAGTGCTATATTCGATCTTTAGTAAGAATACCAAATGCTTATACCACTTAGATATAAAATGTATCATTGTTTAACACTCGTTGCTGTCTGAGAATAATTGAAATATTTGAGCCACCGACTATTAAAATGATACAAGTTTCCTTTTCCGTTTAGTTTATCTTTATATGTTTCTTTTTTTTTCCCACTAACAAAATGTGTTTAGGAAGAAACCTGGCACTTTTACAAAATGTTTCACAATCATCAACTTACCCAAATTATAACGCAAGCTATGCCGTTGATGGAGTTGTTAGATATGAATGTGAGAACACAGGATGTAGTTATACAAACGACGGAGATAAAACTCCAAGCTGGACCATTACTTTTGATCAACCTTACGCCATTAACAAATTTGTTTTATATAACAGATGTAAGAATACTTACTATTTTTATGACTAAATAATTATATTAAAACTAAAAATATATCATTTATGAATGTTGCTGGTTTTCGCAATACACTTGAAATCCTATACTTCATAATGACCAACACAAGGATTACATTGCATATAATTTTCCATAGAACTACATTTTATTTTAACAATTTAATAAATACGTATCAACATATCTTTTAACATATTAATCAACATATATATATATATTATTCTAGTAATTATTTTTTTTTAGTTGGCGTCACCTCACCACGATTAAATCAATTTGATCTTCAAGTACAGAACAAAGAAGGAAACGTTACATTTAACTACAGAGACACAGCCGGCGTATCGGTATATCAACAAGTCTATACAGTTTTATATCCTAATGTTGATTCTGTTTCTAAAGTCACAGTCAGTCAAACAAAAACTTATGTTTCTGTAAGTCTACATCCTTTTGTGTCAATCAACGAGTTTCAGGCGTACGGAGGTTTGTGTTTTTTTTTTGTTGTAACATATTTAAATTTAATTTTCTAAGTTGGCAAGGTTGGGAAATATACTTTAACGTAAAGCAATAATTGGTTTTCTAATTTCCATTATCCTGACAATAACTTTCTGAGTTTATGAAATTGTGTCAATACAATATTGTCTTCCTAACGTGTGTCTCTGAAACAGAATGTGTTGATGGTACCTGGGGTTTAGAATGTGAAAACAATTGCAGTAGTCCATGTCAAGATTCTTGTAGTAAAGACGATGGTACTTGTAATGCTGTTTGTATTGGATACAATAATCCACCTAATTGCTCAAAAGGTAAGTGTTACTGCATACAGCATTATGGCAAAAGAATTAAAATGTAGAATTTTTGTAATCAAAGTTAAAAGACAACTTGTGATTATATTCAACAGCTTATATCAGTATTTCTAAGATAGTAATTAATATTTTTAATTATCATTCTGATCCAGCTGTTTTTAGTCTTTGCACTAGGCAATCTTATATTTTACTGACGCTCCTTCTATAATGAAGATAATTGCGACCTACAATAAAGAAACTGCATACTTTTAGCAAGTTTCAATATTAATCGGTATAATGAGCGCTTCAAAAGTCTGCTATTGTGGGTAGATAACTGTCCTTGATTAAATTTGCTTAGGTAATTTTGCTTAGGTAATTTGGGATAGATAATTTTGCGTAGGTAATTTGCATATGAAATGTGTGTTAGGGTAATTTTACGTAGCCAATTTGGAGTAGGTAATATTGCTGAGGTAATTTAGCTTAGCCAATTTGGAGTAGGTAATTTTGCTTAGGTGATTTGGAGTAGGTAACTTTGCTTAGGTAATTTGGAGTAGGTAATTTTGCTTAGGTAATTTGGAGTAGGTAATTTCGCTTAGGTAATTTGGAGTAGATAATTTTGCGTAGGTAATTTGCATATGAAATGTGTGTTAGGGTAATTTTACGTAGCCAATTTGGAGTAGGTAATTTTGCTGAGGTAATTTAGCTTAGCCAATTTGGAGTAGGTAATTTTGCTTCGGTAATTTGGAGTAGGTAATTTCGCTTAGGTAATTTGGAGTAGATAATTTTGCTTAGCCAATTTGGAGTAGGTAATTTTGCTGAGGTAATTTTGCTTAGCCAATTTGGAGTAGGTAATTTTGCTTAGGTAATTTGGAGTAGGTAATTTTGCTTAGGTAATTTGGAGTAGGTAATTTTGCTTAGGTAATTTTGAATTAGGTAATTTTGCTTAGGTAATTTGGAGTAGGTAATTTCGCTTAGGTAATTTGGAGTAGATAATTTTGCTTAGCCAATTTGGAGTAGGTAATTTTGCTTAGGTAATTTCAAGTAGCTAATTTTGCTTAGTTAATTTGGAGTAGCTAATTTTGCTTAGGAAATTTGGAGTAGGTAATTTTGCTTAGATAATTTGGGTTAGGCAATTTTAGTAGTTAATTTTCTTTAGGTAATTTGGGATGGGTAATTTAGAGTATGTCATATGCGTAGCTAGTTTGGGGTAGGTAAACTTGCGTAGGTGATTTTCGTAGGTAATTTGGAGTAGTAAATTTTGGTTAGGTAATTTGGAGTTGGTGTGACATATATTTCCTCATTAACATTAGGAGTAATTATTGTGTCCCAACAGGTTCAAATAATTCCCAAATAACTTTAATGGTAATCCCCCATTTTTCCCTTGTATTAATGTAGCGATTTCTACTTTAACTTTGTACAGATGTCTAGATTTCACAAAATTTGATTTCCACAAAAACTTAATTTAATAATAAAAACATTGCGCAAGCTTTGGCGAGTTTAATTATTCAATTATAGTGTTCAAAATAAAAGTATTTATACTTACGGTCAGGTTATTCCCCTTTTCCCATATACATAAAAACAAAGTATAGTCAAACTTACATTGACTCAATGTTTAATTTATTTTCAATGGGGGTTTGAACAAAAAATGTAGTTCTATTCTATCATTACAAAAAAATGTTTGTTATTTCCGGAAAGTTTAATATTTATTACAGGGGTGATTAGTTTTTACTCCTTTTTCCATGATCTGTGAAAATATACAACACAATTATAATTTATTAGTTTCCCCTTTCGATTGCTAAGATATAAGTAATGGGTCGTATTGCTGCTGAGAGTTAACACCTTTGCCCCTTTTACAAGTCAATCTTTTATGACTGACTTGGAAATTACAAGTCAGTCATAAAAGATTGACTTGTAAAAGGGGCAAGGGTGTTAACTCTCAGCAGCAATATCTCCCATTGTGTAATAAACATTTAAAATGTAATCCACTATTTCAATAATGCCTGAATTTTGGCTAGTTTATTTTCAAGGTGGGACAAATACACTTCTTGAAATTAAGTGTTTTTTTCTTTTATTTCCCTCATTTTTCAGATGTGTGGAATAAGATTTTTTTAAATTAATTTTTTATTGATTACAAGTGGTATTTATACACATTAAATCTCTTTCTGTGAGATAGACATTTTACATAATATTAATACGTTTTATTTATTAACCTAAGTGTATAGTGAAATAAAATAATAATTACAATTTATAAGACTACAATAAAATCGTTCAATAATAAGGTCTCAATATAAAAAAGTAATTGTTTCTTTATAAACTATTAAATAAGTAATATGACAAATAATTATGAAATTAACAGATTGTAAATATTTTTTACTACTAATGCTAAATCGAATTATTTTAGACAAACTGTAAACATTGACATTTTTATGTTGGTCGACAAACTGTTGGCTACTAGAAATATTAATAGACGAACAATGTGTAGACGAAATATTAGTACGTATATTCACTCTATACGTAGTGCCGTAAACGTAAAGTCTGTCGATTTTTTATAGTGAAACTCAATTCTAAAACCGCTGGGCTTAATTAAATGAATTACGTACGGTTTGACAAAATATTAGCTAAATAATTGCTTTGAAAAAAAAAACAGGCACATATCTTATAGCACATCCATCCAGATGTAAGTTATTTGATACATGTTCTTACAGTGCAGTTATTGAAATGTCCTTTATAATATTCAGCTTCTGCTAAAAGAAGTGCCGTGCCACAAACAAATGCTTTAAAAAAACTTTAAATTCAATTTAGAGAACTATTACCTATAAATGGGACAAAGGTAGATGTGAATATTTGAACTTATTCCAAATGTGCTTTTACAGATCTTTCTTTTTGAACCTTAGCATAAATATTCATCGCTGCATTTTGATGGCAACAAAGGCATGTATAATTATCTTTTCTCAGATATCCTGTAACAGCGTAAAATAAAATACACTTTATACACCCAGCTGTTACAATAAGTGATTTAGCGCTTTCGGTACAGCCAGAAAAAATATTCTTCAAGCATACTTAGATATACAATTAAAATAAATAATAACATATTTTAAAATAACATAGATGTGGGTCATACACGTTTATATATAAACAGATTTGCATTTAGTAATATATAGGTTTTGTTTGTTCTAAAATAAGTATAAAAAATGAAATACACCTTACAGTTACCTAATAAGTGCTCTCCAATACTATCACTACTATACTTGTACTATGATCTATTTCATGTTTTTCAGTTTATGTTTCCATTTAGTCCTCCAAATAATTTTTTTTCAGTTTTAAATGTAATTATGTTTGCTTTTTTGTCACCACTTTAACAGACAATTAATCTTCTCAAATAACAATAATAACTCTGATCTGTGTATCTCGATGTGTCAAGTATTAAACCTATAAAAATATCTAACGTACAATACACTCATTCAATTATATAGAAAATAACTTATTCAATCTTTGTTTCTTAAAGCATTTTTAAATGTAGCACTGCATCGAAAGACCAGGCAATCCAGTCCATATGCTAAACATGGACCAGAATTAGCAGTAGATGGAAATACAAGCAATGCATTTAATGATGGTCACTGTTCACACACTGGTGACTTCGATAAGTATCCATGGTTCGAAGTAACATTTCCAAAATCTGATATCATGAAAATACAAATATACAATAGGGGTGAGTTGTTATAAATTATTATTTAGTATTTAATGGATTTATAAAATATATCTTCATTCATGAATAAGAAAAAACAATTATTATTTTCCCGATCATAAAATTTAAATGCATTGTTAAAATTTTCAGACTGTGTTTGCACATTTCTATTCATTAATTTAAAGATACTCATCAAGAGAGACTGAAAGGATTCAAACTTCAACTCTACAATGGTGATAGGCTTGTTGACACTTATAACGACCTTTCCGGCTACAATCAAGCCATGTATACAATAACATATCCTTCTAGTAAAACTGCAACAAAAGTTAACATAACTCAATCATATAATGTTACTGACTGGTACCCAATTATAACAATCTGTGAAATTGAAATATTAGGAAGTAAGTAAATATACTTCTTACTTTTTCTTTGTGTTAAATTAAGAAAATTATGTTCAGCTTTAGGTCATAAATATTTAAATGATTTACCGTTTCGCACATACATTTGATTATATTTGTCTATTTTCTGTTTAGCTATTATAGAATGTGAAGATGGATTCTATGGCGACGATTGTTTTGATCCATGTTCAAGTCACTGTTCTACTACTACATGTGATAGAGAAACAGGAAGTTGTACTTGTAAACCTGGATATACTGGAACAAAGTGTGATCAAGGTAGTCAACTATTTAGATGCAATATTTTTAGATATATAAATATCTAGTTTTTTTTTATATATGACGACTAATGATTTACTACGCATGCTTAAAAATTAATCTCTCCGGCTGAGTTGAGAAGAATTTTTAATTAACATTATTAAATTGCATCAGTAAACTTTAATAAAACCTATTCCATCCAACTTGAGTCTAATTATGTAAGGAGAGCGACTATCATTTCTTTGAATATTTTTGCTTCAATCAAACGTAACGGGGGTTTTCAAACAATTAAACAAAGTTTATGATGGAAAATAAATCTCTACTGTTTGTTGATGAGGGTAGGACGCAATAATCTTCTCTATAGAAGGAGCGTCTGTAATGTATAAGATAATATATTATAAAAGATAAATGTATTCTCAATTATACTAATCGTAGCAAAGCTAACAGCTACTTGAATGTTAGTACCTTTTTTTTTTTTGCTGCTTGGGTTAATTAAACTTTATTTATTTTCACAAGACTTCTGGATAGAAATAACGAAAGTGACAAACTGGTTTAATTTTATCATTTATAACTGATGTGTCAATCATAATTCCTGAAAGTGACAGAATGGTTTAAGTTTATCATTTATAAATAATGTGTCAATCCCAGTTTTTGTTGTTTTTGTATTTTTTAAAATCTTACTTTTAAATAATGCCGAAAGAAAAGAAAATAGTTTATGTTACTCAGCATATAATTTTAGAATGGTATTTGTGTGTACTCTTCTACGGTTACTTAAGCAATAAACATGTCTAGTATAGAAAACGCAATTTTAGATAAATACAAGTTTAAAAAAAAGTAAAAAACCCGTCGAACCGGATTGATCCTTGGTCCGGTGCAGCAGCGTTCAAAGGTTTCAGTGGCCACGGCATACTAAGGGACTAAGATCAGGTACCCATCAAAGCTGGGTAGGCTCAGGGTAAACCTCCAGACCCGGGCGAAAACCCTAACATGCACCAGGATTCAAACCCGAGACGTTCGGTGGGTCAGCTGAACGCGCTGTTAAAGGTTGACCACACCAAATTTCAACTGTTTCACTAAAAATGGAAATATCCATATTTTCTGTTTTCAAACCAAGTGGACAACGAAAGGATTAACTTTCATAAGAAAAAAATTAAAAACATAATTGTGAAGGCTAGAATTTGCTCTAGGGTCAGGGGGGTGTCCCTCATTCTGCCCAACTCTAATGTTTACCTGACCTAAGTACGGGTAGAGTAAAGGTGACTGGATAATGTACTGGCCACACAACCTCGTAGTATGCCGTGGCCACATAAAATTGTGAACGCTTCTTTACCGGCACCATGGATTAATTTCGTCCTTCGGCATAAATTTACTCTTTTATATTGATGGAAACAATATGACTTATCTGTTGAAAAATGTACAACATTTTCGCGGAGGAAAAATATTGAATGTCAAGAGTAAGAGAGAATATTACAAATTTTAGCTACATTGTTAGAAATACAAAGAAAAAGACATATATTTCGTATGCCTTCATTTTGGCTATAAATAATTTAAGTCACCCTGTTTCAGAATGTCCATCAGGAACATATGGTGATAATTGTAAAAATAAATGTTCTCCACATTGTACACCATCATTAACATGCGACAAAGTAACAGGATTTTGTTCATGTCAACAAGGTTATAGCGGATCTACTTGTGATCAAGGTAAACATTAGTGTACTTTTTGGAATGAAATGGGAGATATTGCTGCTGAGAGTTAACACCCTTGCTCCTTTTACAAGTCAGTCTTATATGACTGAATTGTAAATATATTGCTGCTGAGAGTTAACACCCTTGCCCCTTTTACAAGTTAGTAATATATACCTGTATTGTAAAAGGGGCAAGGGTGTTAACTCTCAGCAGCAATACGCCCTATTAAAGTAGAACTTTGAGCTTCTCTAAACTTAACCCATTTATGCCTTTGGGCTTATCCTAATGACTTTTTCGGAGTTTTATGCGTGTTTTCTAATTAGAATGTATCATACGTTTGCTTTGATTGCTTTTTTGTTTTCTTTGAATGTTATTTCGGGTACTCTGAGAGCGTGTAGGGACATGAATGTGGTACGTGCATTTTTGTTGAGATGCACTCTAGAGGAGTGCAATGGACATGAAAGGGTTACGTGGTTTTCTAACGTTAAAGGCATTACATGCATGCTATTGAACATATTGAATAAGTATTGTTTGAATTGGAAGAATAAAATATAAAAAGAGATAAATGTGAACTGATGCATTAGTTTATTTTATGGTTGTTACATCCCTATTTCGTTTTAGTGAAAAAAACATATAAAGTAAATCATACTTATAAATCCTTCTATATTTTCTAGCGTGTCCACCAGGAACTTACGGAAATGGCTGTGTTAATCAATGTTCTAGTGGCTGTACATCAACATGTAATAACATTAATGGATATTGCTCTTGTAAACCTGGTTGTATGGGAGAGAAATGTGACACCGGTAAACTTTAATATGATACAAATAATGATTAGACATAAATATTTAAAATAATGTTTTTAAGTTTGACTTTGTATTTAGTTAGCATGAAAAAACTTTTAAAATGTTTATTTTGTAAATCAATTTTCCGAATTAAATTAAATACTAATATATGAGTGAATAAATCTACTTTTCTATTTTAAGTTATATAATTAAAGTCGTAGCAATTAATTTGGAAAGAAACAAAAATAGTATAAATTACTCAGCATATCAATTTAGAATGATATTTTTGTAAACTCTTCTACAGTTACTTAAGCAATCAACATGTACATTTTAGAAAACGCGTTTTTAGATCAATAAAAGTTTAAAAAAGTAAAGTACTCGTCGGACTGGAATGACCCTAGGTCGGTGAAGCAGAGTTCACCAGTTTCTGTGACCACGGCATACTAGGGGCTTGTGTGGCCAGCACTGTGAACATCCGCCATTACTTTACACCAACTAAGGCCAGCTACCCGTCAGAGCTGGGTAGGCTTAGGGAAACCCTCCAGACTGAGGCGAAAGTCCTAGCTTGCACAATGATTCGAATACGGGACCTTCGATACGCCAGCCGAACGCGCTTTTAAAGGTTAGCCTGACCAAATGCAGACTGTTTCACTAAGAATGAAAATATCCATAATTTCTGTTTTTCAAATCAAGTGGACAACGAAGGGATTACTTTCATGAGAAAAAAAAATTAAGAACATAACACTGTGTGTTCTGCAGGCGTACTGAAGGTCCTGGGTTCGAATCCTAGTAAAGTATAGATTTTGCTACACGATAAGGGGGGGGGGGTGTCCCTCATTCTGCCCAGCTCTGATGGGAACCTGACTTAAGTAGGGGTAGAGTAAAGGTGACTGGGCCTTGTACTGGCCACACGATCCCCTTGTATGCCGTAGCCACAGAAACTAGTGAAGGCTGCTTTATTGGCATCATGGATCAATTTTGTCCGTAGGGATTAAGTTACTCTTTAATATTGATGGAAATGAGCTTAAGGTCGAAAACAATATGACTAATGTGTTGAAGAATGTACCACTTGTTTTGTGAAAGAAGTATATTGGCCGACTAGAGACATATAATTCGTATGCATTCATTTTAGATATACATAATTTAAATCACCCTCTTTTAGAATGTCCATCAGGAACTTTTGGTGATAATTGTAGCAATAAATGTTCTCAACATTGTACACCATTATCAACATGCGACAAAGTAACAGGAAATTGTTCATGTCAACCAGGATATAATGGATCTACTTGTGATAAAGGTAAACATTAAGGTACCTGTTGGAATAAAACTAAAGTAGAACTTAGAGTTTCTTTAAACTTAATTTATATCTGACCGAGGCAGATGTCCACAGACGTATTCCTCCTCTACGGTCACTTTTATTTCGCCTTGACGTGTAAAGACATGTTTATTTGTTGTCATTTTAATACAAGATGGCGGGTCGTTTATTAGTATGGACAATAATGGTGTAAAAAAGTTTCATATTGACAAGTCTTAACGACTATGCATGCATTAATGGTCGTATAGAAAAACATTTCCTGTCCGATTCGATCATTACATTCAAAACATGTTTGTGTGCTGCGTTACTGGTTGTACGAAAATTTGTGATGAATTAAAATTTATTTCATTTCCAAAAGTTGTTCCCAAAAGAAAACTATATATTGTGAAAGTCAGATTTGATAAATCACCTTTTTTGTTTAATGCAAAATAATTTAGTTTTTATGAATCTAAGCAGTGTGTTTTTTAATAACCAAGAAACGCAACTCTTGACTAATTTATTTTATAAACAAAACTAAATTTAACCTAACGCCATTATTTATCGTCTTCTCTCTTTTGATGTTCAAAACGGATTCCTCATAACTAATCGTGTAGTTTTACTTTGTATATTTTTAAAAGACCAGAACTGGCCGTCGAGGTTGAAATCAATTGTCAAACATAGCTTTTGTTTACGAAGAGGGCAGGAAATGTCACCGGGAGCTCATGATCTCTTCCATTTGAAAAGGTCACACATCATTAAGACTTGCCAATAGGCGGTTCATTATTTAAAAAGCATAGGAACCACCGTAGTTTCAGGTATACAAACCACTAAACATACATCAATAATTTAAAATGGATAAATCCTGGCTTGAAAAGATGGTAGAAAGCTGAAAAGGGCACAGCGTAATCAGGACGCCCGCAGTGCAGCGCCTCGGAAGTGCACAAAACAATAATTATTGATTTATCATCATGGATGATTACTCCAGTACACGTTTTTGTTTGTTTGTTTTTAAATTGATAGCCCTAGTACTGTAATTTGTTTATCTAATTCAATGTATTCATTCAATCTTTATGTCCATCTATGCCTGATAGAATGTCCAGTTGAAACTTACGGAGATTACTGTAAACATCAATGTTCTAGAGGCTGTTCATCAAGATGTAATATAACAAATGGTCTTTGTTCCTGTAAACCTGGCTCTATAGGCGATACATGTGACAGTGGTAAAATATAGTTATATATTTAAATATGTATGTAGGTTAAGTTTAAAATTGTATAGTTTAGAAAGAGAAATAAAGGAGATTGAGAGAGAAAGTGAAGGCAAATGCAGAGTTCACTTAACTGTAGAAAAAGGTATTAGCCATTTAAAAATAGTACTATCGACTCTTTTTACTTGATTTGTAACGTTGCTATGTGAAGACTGGGAAGAAAGGAAGGAAGTTAATCAATACATTGTAACAAATGTCAATTCCACCCCTTGCTAACAGTGTCACATTCTTCTTGACATTTAAGGTCAAATACTGACCATTCCAGTTTTTTATACTAAGAAGAAGAAAAAATAATATGTATCCTACACATATTAAACAATAATGGATAGGAATAATGCCCAATCATGAACTTAAGGTTTAAAATTAAGTAAATTAGAAATAAGGAGAATATATTGACTAGGGAAGATTATGTCAACTAGACATCAAATAGATACACAATTTATTTTTCAGAATGCAATCCTGGTAAATGGGGCCCATCATGTCTAAACACTTGCAGTCAACAATGTTCTAATATTTCCTGTAATGGTGAAACTGGTTCCTGTATGCATGGATGTAAAGAAGGATTTACTTCATTAAACTGTACTGAACCATGTGATAGATTTCATTATGGAAGAAATTGTTCATTTCAATGTTCATCTAACTGTACAAACGAAACATGTAATAGTATGGATGGAACATGTGACCAATGTTATCCTGGTTACCATGGACACTTCTGTGATCAAGGTAAAGTGCCCACACATATTAGTAAGCTTTAAAAGAAAAAAAAAGTAATCATTGTGATCATAGAACTGGCAAATGTTTGAAGTTCCCAAAAGGAACTGTCTAAAGCAAGCACCTATCAGAAAGTGCCCAGTTCGAATTCTTGCAATTTTTGTCTGTTTCCTTTCGCGGATTGACCACTACCATTCTGTTTGGTTAGGCCGTTTCAGAAAACGTCACTCGACCCTTGTCAGATTCATTCCAACTCGTGTACCAATGATCAGTCTTCATTGCATAAATCGTTCTGCGGAAAGTCGTGAATGAACAAGACTCACCCAGATCAAGTTCTAGACATGTCTTCTTGGCTAAGAAGTCCAATATCTCGTTTCTAGGGACTCCTACAAAACCATGTATCTATTGAAGGGTGAGGACAGTTCCTGTCGTATATTGCCCCTGGGTATAGCATTGAAATTTGTGTTTTGAATGTATATATCGTTTGTTTGCTTAATACGAAAATTACAATATTAAATGATTCGTAGATCTTATAGGTTTTACGGACGTTTCTTCTAGATAGAAGATTGTTACGTCCACTAGGCCAAAAACTCCCACATGGCGGCAGGGATCGAACCCGCGACTGTCCGTTGAACTAACCGCAAGGCCAACAGGCCTCACAAATAATAATAAAGTTTTATTTTTTTACGTTCTTGTTTGTATATGTTATTTTTTTAATTATGTATTATAAATACAATTGATAAAATTCATTCTGTAGCCTGTAGCCCAGGAAGCTATGGTGAAAACTGTAGACAGAACTGTTCAATCAATTGTTTGGATACATGTAGTTATATTGACGGCAGTTGTTCCCCTTGTAAACCTGGATATCAAGGAAGAAAATGTGATCAAGGTATTTCTTTACTTTAAATATATATTAACAAGTTTTTTTTTAAACAAAATTTTGTGATACTATTGTTATCGATCCATCTAATAATTCTAAAGAACGTAACGAAACAAACTATTTCTACTTAATGTAATTTTTATATGTATTTTTCAGAGTAGGCCTAAATAAAATTACTTTAAAATATTACAAATGATTACATTCAGTGGTTTCAAATGTTTACATTTAGAATGTAATGCTACCAAATATGGAGAAGAGTGTAAATTAACCTGTAGTTCAAGTTGTATAGACAATGTATGTCACAAGGTGACTGGAATATGTTTAAACTGTCCTGATGGAAAAATTGGAGAGTATTGCAAAGGTAAAACTTGTTTTTTTTTTAATGGGGAAAATTTTAATATTATTTTTAATCTCTAAATTGACTAAATTAGTTTTGTTAAAACCACTATTCCGTGTTTATCAAAGCCTGCACGTAATGCACTCGTCAGTCATCTAGGGTTGACTCAATGGTAGTTTTGTTTCATTCGTACAGTGTTCCTTGCCTAGGATTCCAACTCAACTGCCAGTTCCTCCCAACAGGCATTCTATTTTAAATGAGTCCTTGAAGATAATACTTATTCTAGTTCGTGGTGATATTGATCAAATATACAAGACATACAGTTGAAATTTGAAGCAACAAGTCAATGCGAAGTAGTTCGCTAATATATTTAATACAATTGTATGCATGTAGTGTGAATCAAACATTGTAGCGAGAATCAAACAATATATATAACTATATACAAGGCTAATGAGATGTGAATACAAGAAACGTCATCAGACAATTCTAGTTCCAGCGCGTTCGTGCTCTATCGTATAGTTTATTCCAAACGGCGACACCTTGTCCACTATTGTGGATGAAACGAGTAAAATTTGATCGTGTCATCATTGCTCTAGTAATACATGTTTTTGGGAAGCGGCAGTAAATGGGGGGGGGCGGGAATGAAAGTACTACCTCTTATGCCCTACCCACAAATTAGCGACCTAATTATAATTGTTTTGGGAGAAAATAACAAGTGAGCCTGTTTCAATCAATATTAATAATTACTGTTTGTTTATATGTTTATATAATATGTATATGTTTGTGCGCTACGCCGTTTCACCGATCGGCACACAAGTTAAAACTATACATTGGAAACGTCCTCCAAACTTTATTTTTATTATATGAACAATATGGCTTAATTCGTCAATGTATTATGTTTAATAAACGCAGGACTATTACTAACCACTGTATGTTAATTGAATTGAATTGAATTGTTGAATTGTTGAATTTCCGGCCCATCAACATCGAAGGTTATATAGAGCCTTTTTGATAACGTTGTTGTCATTTTTCTCTTGTATCCATTTTATTGTTCTTGTATCTTTAGATTTTGTTGTACAGTTGTATGTCTTTAATATAGTTTATTATATGTTTTGGTTTAATTTTGCTGAAAAGTTCATGAAGAGTTCTACAGTAATAGAATTTACGTCGAATGTCATCAAATGTATTACATTCCAACAAAATGTGAGACACTGTTAAGTTGGCATTGCAGAACGCACACATTGGGGCCATTTCTCGATTTAAGACTGTATGTTAAGGTTTTAAACTCATCGCCATTTCAGAATAATGTTCCATGCTTTCACACTGTTCATTTGCTATGTTGAACTCGAGATCTTATCGGATTTTCCCAATTCACGCCTGCTTTTTAAAAAAGTTATTCACTCTCTTTTAACCAAACACATTGTAGAGTCTAATCATTCGTTTCTCCGTCATTTTAGATCTCCATTATCAAAAAACTTCTTTAAAACTATTTTAAAATGTGTTGTCGTTTCGTGCCTCCATTGGCCAAAACCTTGTTCAAAACTATTTTAGAGTGTTATTGTCGTTTCGTTTTTATGAGCGCGCTGAGCATGCTTACATTAGAATGGAGTGAGGCGCTATATAAATGACCAATTATTATTATTATTACTATTATTACTATTATAATCGCATTTTGTTGATGTCCTTGTTGCATTTTTTAAATGATGTCACTTCTTAAAAAAAATGCTGTGTTCGAGTAGTCAAAAAGGTGTTTTCGGATGTGTGTTTTACTGTGCGTGTTAGAAATTTGGGAATACATTAAAAGCCCCTTAACGAATACATAATACATATTTGATTTATTTGTAATGGTCCAATTAAATTTACACCCATTAAGACTCGAATTGAGGGATGTGTTCTGGTTTAAGGGGGGTGCACCATGAATATTCGTTATTATAAATAAAAAAACGTGTTTTTTTTACCTTGTATTTAGTTTTTAATGTTGTTTTTATGTTAAAGTTTATGTCATTGTTGAAGAAATATATGTTTGTGGTGTAGTCTACTGTAAATAAATTTAAAAAAAAATGGAAAGCTTTTTTTTCAAAGTCATTTTTCTGTAAATGTTGTTTTTGTTGTATTTTGGTCAGTTTAATCTTAAAATTTTTAAAGTCCTTTGAGATATGCTAATTAAACTTTTAAGGATGATGCATAGATATATATTACAGATAACTAGCTAGTTATTGTTATGTTTGTCTCTTTCACTATTTTTTAATGAATATTTTTTGAGTTTGAAAAAAAAATATTTTTGGACAATTTATATAGACCAAAATGAAAAAAATCATAATTAAAAGCTTTGAATCATTTGGTCCCTTTCGCTATTAGAAGCAATGACAGACATTCCTACATAACTTTTGCAAATTAAGGTGTAAATTGTATATATTTTCAGAAATGCAATTAGAGGATCAATCTCCTTCAAGTTATATTGACATTGTAGTTGGACTTACTCTGGGTGCTGTAGGAGTAATAGCAGTCATTATATTCATTGTATGGTGTATTCGGCGAAGACGTTTGGCTACAATGAAGAAAAAAGAAACTAAACCGCATATTTATGACAGACCTTATGTGTACGTCAATGAAACACATATACGTGAACAACACAATGAACAAAACAATCCATCAGATATCTCAGAATACAAACACTACGATGATATTGGATAAAGTCAATACTATTAAAAAACCTAAATAAAGTCAAGTATCAAATTAGCATAGAAAGTAAATATTTACATAATTTATTTATACAAACTTTATATTAAAGAGATAGACAGTACATATTTATATAATTCATTTATACAAACTTTATATTAAAGACATTGAAATAAGTTGATGATGGTCTATGCTCCACTGGGAGTTGTGAATGACGTGGAAGAAGAAGAAATTAAAGTAGTTTTAATAGTTATGTCCAACATATGGCTTACTGTGTATTCATTTCAAGTAGGGTTATGTGTATATACATTATTAAGAAAATTATTCACATTTAGATTTTAATTAACATAAAACATTTTTGTGTCTCGGGCATCTGGATGCATTTTATCTAAGGGCAAATATCACTCGGTACCGACACGGTATTTTGTTGTCAATGATTTTTTTAAATTTCAAAATATTATAATATAACATTTTGTCTGCACATATCACTTTTTTCAGAGCTTTCTGATACTTCTAGAAAGAACTTATTTTGACTTTGAAAATCATCACTAGTTGATAAAACAGCTTTAAAAATCATAAATTATGAAAAAGTTCCAATATTGTGACCATAGCAACGAGTAGAAGCCCAGTTTTTACACTGAATTTTCTTTCATTTCATTGTGTATTTAGAAAGTGTAAAAAAAAAAATTATTTTTTTTAATGTTCACTAATGATTCATCCCCCCCCCCCCCCCCCAGGCAGAGATTTTTGTTAATAATAGTTGTAACTTTTAAAAAATGTCAAACCTTACTCAATAACACTTTATCAGCTGTATATAAAAACAAAACATAGTTTTCTTAAATACTACTATTAAATATTATTTACAATATGGGAAACCTAATATATCATTTTTTACCTGGTCGGTCAATATTTTTTGCTAATAGTGACTTAATTGTAACAGATACTTTTTTTTTAAGCTAACAGTCTAATTAAGAAATAATTCAATTTCAAATATATCACTCCTTAATTTACAGAAGTTAAAACATGTAATTTCCATAAGTATTTTTAATGTTATTGTTTTTTTTTCGTTTATATGTATTTTTCTATTATTTGTTTTCTGTTTTTTTTCCTAACATAAAAGTCTATAACTTAAAAAGTTATAGAGTTTGTGCATTCATTTTTACATGATAAATCATTATTTATATATATATATTTAATTGCATTGAAAATATATATAGCCTATAATATATACATTTATCATCAGTAAAACACACAAAAAATCGTAATAATGAATCTGTAAAGATAATAAAATTTCCTTCAATGCATATTTTAATATATTTCTTTTGTTTGTTATTTCTGTCGAAGAATTTTGTGTTAATCTGTCATAGTTTTGTAGTTATAAGGAATTGAATTTAAGATAATAATGGTTGTTAGGCAGCCATCTTGAATTGTAACCACGGTAACCGACAAAAGTTTTTGGGTACAAAACATATTTCCCCTACCTTACACCTAGATACTATTATATATATAATAACAGATAAAGCCACATCAGTAGTTTTATTTTTTCCTTGTTCCCGACTGGTATGTCCCTTTAAATAATAAAAGGGAAACAAATTAAATATATTTTATTAGAAGTTGTACTTTCATGGGTTATATCCCCTAAACACAGGTAAATCTATTAAAATAATTTACTACCAGGTTTTGTTTTATTGTGCCATTCTGTTTAAATAGATGGTTGTATTGACACCGGGATTATGTAGCTAGAAATAATTTTAGTTCGTTAGACAACGGAAAATGAATTTATTAGATGATTACGTGATTACAAAAAGTTTCAAGGTGAAGACTATAGTTAATAGACACTTTTCCACACATTTCTTGCCCGGGGTGTCTCAACTCTTTCGCATTGTCATCCACTATCTTTTTTAATTGCTTCTACTAGTCTATATATTCATCATTCATCATTGGCTCCATAGTCTCGAAAGACGATTAGATTTGCGCTCATGTGATCCGATATATTACTAATATGAAATTCAACACCAAAACCACCAATTAGAATGATCTGGTACAAATAAGGATAAACATAATTTTCTTATTATTCTATATGCAAGAAGAAAGGCCTATAAGTTCTATTTAGTCACGAGTGCCATCCGTGCATGGAATGGGTGGTCTGCACAGACCAGCCAACCAATAATTAGCATCATTTAAATTTTATCAAAATGCAAGGCTTGACTCAAACCACGGCTAACAGTAGGACGCAATAATCATCTTTGTAGAAAGAGCGTCTGAAAAAAAACGAGTTTTAATGCTCATCTTCTTTAATTAAACATAGTAGTAATATTTGTTACATTACAAAACAGAACTTGTTCGTCGGCATCACTATTGAATCAATTAATGTGGAAACATTTCTTAATTAAAGGGAGATAATCAACCCTTTTTAATTGAGCTAATATTTCTAATGTGTTTTTCTATTATGAAAAGTAACTTACATTTATAACTTTAAAATGATTAAACTGTAAAAAGTATTTGAAAATTGTATAAATATTATATGACTAAAGAATGTATATGTATAATTTCAGGCATTGGAATAACTACCAAGTTTGTATGATTACTACGTATCTATACCGTTTAACGATAGTGGAGAAGCAATATTTAAATCTTTGCCACTGATCTCTAAAAAGAAAGGATTAGGTTGGGAAGTAACATTCTTGAGGAAATTTCCGCCATTTTGTTTATACTGTCACTGATCAAGATATATAATTACCGTGAGTTTGTTTATTTATTTAGATTTTAGATGTTTGTTTCTGCTCTATATTCTACTAAGCCGTTTGACTAATCGGGTTAAAAGTTAAATGTATAAATTGGAAACGTCCTCCAAAAAAAAGTCTTTTTTTTTTAACAATATTTCCTAATTCGTTAATTTTTATTTTTTTTAATAAACTTAGACCTATTACTAATCACCGTATGTCAAGGTTATACAATGGGCGCAGTTTCCAAATGATGTCCCTTTGAAATACTTTCAAATTTAGTATGTGTTCGGGACCGGGTTTTTCCGTACTGCGAAATATTGCTGTCTACTTTTTTATTATTAACTTTTTTTTTATTGTTTGGTATTTGTTTTCTTTTGATCGTATTATTGTTAGTTTTATATTATTAGTAAGAAGTCAGAAGCTTGACAGCAAAAATTCATTTGCATATTGTGTAAAATGGCAGCAACATAGATTCCGTTCCGATCTATTTATAGATCAGTGGCACAGTAGGTTTTAGACACAATTTTGTTTAGATCCGTAAGTGCAGTGGAAATTTTTAGTTTTTTCTTTCTTCTATAGATCAGAGATTTCTTCACTTTGCTTAAACCAATTTATTAAGAAGGCGCAATCGATTATTTTTATAGATCAGTGGTCACTACCCATCAAATTGTATTTCTTTCCCTATCTCTCTTTAAATAGTTCATGCCGATGGGGAACGGCTAAACGCAATTTGAAACTAAAGACAATTAGGGATTTTCGTACTCCTTTTAGAGAAATGTACATACTTTTTACTCCCTTTCTTTTAACTCGTACCGTCTGTCTGTCTGCTTGATAGCAAAACTTTGCATCGATTTTTCGACCACTTCCCTTCGTCCAATCGAGCTGAAACTTGGACAGCAGACTTGTCCAGACTAAAAATACATTCTATCAAATTTCCAGCATCATAGCGTTTGGATTAGTCACGAATTCATTCGACCAATTTGCGAATCGAGGAATATAATTCACGTCCAACATGGCTGCCTCTCCCGGAAGAGACGGAAGTAAGTAAACTTTTTGGGTATCTTCGTTTGTACGAAATAAATAGATGCATAGAATGAAAACAATATAGCCGAAACAAAGCGAGTTATCTTTTTATGTTTTTTGCGGGCCAAAGCTGGAAAAAAAAAGAATGCACAAAGCGAAGCGCCGATCGTGGCGGCTTCATGCATTAAAAAAAATGCGCAATCGTTATAATTAGGTATGTAGGCCTATTGGCCGACATTAGCGATTCAAAATTGTAGTTTTGTAGTGAAGTGGAAATGGTAAACTTAGTTTACAAAGAAAGGGAGTATAGTAAGAAACTTTGTTTTTATGGTTTTCTTGTTTCTCACCTGTGAAGGTCCCGGTTGTGGGATTACCTGTGAATGACACCTTTCGTCACCCGTCTTCTATGGGTGTTTCACTTTCCTTTGTCATCTGTGACCCTTTTATATATATATATACATTTAAGACCGCGCTTGTTGGTTGAAATTAACACATATAGCCCAAAGGTTAGAACAATTGAAACGAAATGTACATAATTTCTACCAAATTTTGTTTTATTTTTCTCCATATTATGTTGTTTTAAATATCTTACAGTTAATAATGGATGTTTCCGTTTAATATATGTTTAAATTAATTTAAATATGTATGGATGCTAAGCATGAATGTCAAATAAAAAGAATGAATTTAAATTTAAAGTTAGTTAGAAAACTATTTGTCTCGTAAAACATTTTGTCTTCTATCGTCTTAAATTTTAATGTGTATGAACTGTTCTTCTATCCCCTTTTATTCACGTAAAAATATATGAGATTGTACATGTAAAATATTGAATAAACATGTTGGAAAAAAAAGAAAAGACATCTCTTACTAAGATCAAAATAATAAAATTAGCAGATGTTAAAGCGACAGTCCGATGAAACTAACCAAAGGACCAGACAGCCGCATACCAAATTAAATTTGACAAATACTGACCCCTACTTCATCGAAAAGTCATTGCGATTCCTATTTCTTATTAGTTTAATAATATGTGTGCCTACTGTTGGGGGATATCAGATATTTAGCAGCACTTGAGTTTACATCATATTTCATCCAAATACTAATCGATTCAAATAGATGAGGTGTTAAAATTGTATCAAGTACGTTTGTACCGCCCACTTGCCCTCCACCGCTTCCCAATCGCCCCCGGGAATGTCAGCGCCCCCCTAAAGCCTCTCACCGCCCCTGGGGGGGGGGGGGGGGGCGATAACGCCCCAGTTGAGAACTTATGCGCTAGACAAACTTTTACGTACACAGTCTTCCTTTTTTATTGTCTTGGTTACCTCTATATACTCTCTCTCTCTCTCTCTCTCTCTCTCTCTCTCTCTCTCTCTCTCTCTCTCTCTCTCTCTCTCTCACGGTATCTTTCTTTTTGTTTTCTCTATCTCACTCTCTATATCTGTCTATCTTTATATCCCCTAGTGAACTGTATAAAAGTAATCTTTCTTTCCGAGTGGCATACGAGCATGGAATGGGTTGCCTGTACAAGCAGGAAAACCAGTAACTTAACATCGTTTAAAATATTAATAAGGATGCAAGACTAGAATCGGACCATGGATGAGCGTAGGACGCAATAATCGTCTTTTTAGAAGGAGCGTCTGTAATATGTAAGATAATTAAGATAAAAACTGTACCTAGCTACTATTTGCACTCAACTAGTAAGCAACAGTTCACAACAATTCACGGGAAACACTATGGTGTTACGCAATAGTTTAAGCCATTTTATTTATAATTGTTACTGACTAGCATTAATTTATGACCGACAACATATCATTGTGTACAGTATAAACGTATAAGATCAAATAAATCTGTAGCGAAGTACGTTATAAAAAACGATTCTAAATTGTGAACAATTATAATGTACGAGATTCTATTAGGGAAGCTTATGACAAGAAAATACATCGTGTACATAAATCATTTTAGAATCACTGATCAAAGAAGAAAGTATATCAAATATTATATGCAACATAAGAGACAACTTAAAAGGAGTACTAAATTTTAATAAAAGCAACTAAATATTAAAAATAATGTCTAAAAGGAAAATATCGTAAAAAGATGAGAATATATTGCCTATATAACAACGTTTTGTAAGGGTTGCAATTCTAATGTTTCAATATAATTTGTCTTAGTAGTAATTAAAACATAAGTAGGCCTACTTCGGACTCATTATTTGAACAAGTGATTTGTGTATTTATATTGTACTAAATCTTTGTTTAGTTAAACGTCTTTAGCTGTACATGTGTCGATTGCTGGTCAACAAGAATAACTTACGACACATTGTGTACTAATTTCAGATCTATAATTTGTTATGTGATTAAATCAATATGATATAACAATCTCGTGGATAGAAAACACCAAACATAATATAGTTTAAATACCAATACCATTTCTCTCATTGCAAGGAAACAGAAACAGAAACATACAAACAAGCATACAAATGATCGATCTATGTCTAATATGAAACCTCCCTTGTGCATAAAAGAAATGGAGTACAACAGTTAGATCTATTTAAAATTTGAAGTATGGGTTTCGTGTACCAAACATTTCCAATGGGAACAATACAAATTTTCAGTTCGTTTTGTTTATAAAACGTCATTGCTAGAATGTGTTTAAAGTTACTTTGTATGTTTGTAGTATTAAGGTCATTAAATATTTACATAATTACGATAGGCTTTAATGAAAGATAAAGACATTGTTTAAGGCATAGTGCCATTAGCCAGTACAACAATGTAAATATGTCTTCGCCATACGTCAAAATATACATCAATGTTTTCAACTTCCTGGTTACAATTTAGTTATAACGTGTGACGTTTAGGATTTTGAAACCTTGGGCCAAGTTGATTAGTTTATAAACTTGATCTTACATGCTGTATAATCCTAGACATGTAACATGTGTTAACATTTAGAAATGAAATTTATTCATTTGTTCTACGTGGTGGCCGTTGGGCTTTCAGTTTATAATAAACAAGCCCAGTCTCAAACCTATGTAGATCTAGGTAAGTTTTTATATACAGTAAGCATGTAAATATAATGTGTTGATATTTTTGATATTTATAGTCTTAGGTTAAGATTATCTTACGTTGTCAATTTTGACATTAATGAGGTGATCAGTTGACTAACAAAGCACACACTATTATTATATTCATGGACATGTTTAATGATGAGATAAGGTTGACTGACCAATGCTGGTCTAAACTCGTCAAGGCGTTAAAAGAAAATTGTTTATGAGGGCTGTTATTTATGTCTAAATTGTTGGAATTTATTACAATGACGTTTTTTCCTTGAATAATAGATCTAATCGTTGAACAGAAGTATTTAAATAAAAAAATTATGTCAAGATATAGTCTTCGGCATCCTTCCATCTAGCGAGACGATAGTGCATCACCGTGAGTTGAGGTTGCATTTTGTCCTGTCGCTGAGCAGACCTATCATTGAATGGCAGTCTTTATCACGGATTTTTCACACGTGTTCTGTGCTTTCCATTTTCTTCGCCTTTCTCCTAGCTCTTTTTACTACACTACAGTCTCCTCTATCCTACATTCCTCTACTAGTTTCACCTTCTCTCTGACAGCAGTGCACCTAGTGGGTACGTAAGATCCAAGATCCAATATATTAGCAGTCGCATTTTAACAGAATGTTAAGAGTATGACAAGTTGTAGCATTTACCCTACCGCACAATTTCTGCCCCCCCCCCCCCCCCCCCCCAGACTCCCATGCATCTCATGTTAAAATCACAGTTGATAGTCTTGAAGCCCAGACAGACAAAGTTTTGATCCATGGATGCAAACAACATACACAGCTGATGCACAAGAAACACTTGTATCACTATACCTACAGCTGAACTGTGTAATACTACTTGTAAGATTATAAAAAGTGTCTGTGTACTGCCGGCTTTGTTATCAATAACAAAGTAGCATGGTGTAAGAGAATAACGTAATACAACGTTTTACATCAGGCAAGTGAGTTTGTGTCTCTCAAACTCTCAACGTATTTCAATAGACTTATTTCGCATACCTAAGGGGAGGCCACTTTAATAAAGACCAAATCGAATTATCTGACCCTGGCCACTTAAATTGTACTATTAGATGAAGTATTGTTAGACGCGTTGTCGTGGTAGATGTAATGTCCGTAGACATACTTTCTGTAGACGCAGTGTCGTAGACGAAAAGTTCGTAGACCAGTTGTGTGACGTTGTGACGTCGTGTTTTAGAAAACTAGTACGCATTATATTATACAATTTTATTTAAAAAATAATAATTATTTAATTTTATCTGTTACAGATTTGAATGTAGCGTTGCGTGGAAATACTTCACAATCCAGTACATATAGGAATTATGGATCAGATAAAGCAGTAGATGGAGATACAGACGGCGATGTAAAGAAAGGTCACTGTACTCATACTGGTAATGGAGATGAGAATCCCTGGTTTCAAGTAACATTTCCACAATCCAAGATCAAATATATAAATATATACAATAGAGGTATGTTGATATATATAGTTTATTTGAAATAGTTTATATAATGGATACAAACATTTTTACCGCAAGATTTATTTAAAATGTATTAAAAACCTTGTGTATATAAATTTAAATATATATATAAACTTGTGAGTCTTTTTGTTGCGTTGGTTGCCAAGGCGATTTGTTTAAAACATTCATGCAAAACAAAAATGGTATAATAAAAGCATGACAAGTTTACTTCCATTTCTATTAGTGTGCTCTTGTTTTATATAATATAGTTAGTAAATTGGCTTTATTCATTATATAAATACGGTAATAATGTTTTGACTGATAATTTCTTTAATAATGTATTTATGTTTCTCTCATTTGTTGCGGATGGCCTAGGACGAAATTCTTTGGAACGATACTGATTTAAAAAATGTCTATAAACGATAAACGGATAAAAAAAAACACAACAGTTTTTTTTTAATTTCATTTTGCTTCAATACATATTTTATAGAATCAAAAATAGACAGACTTGCGGGCTTCAAGCTTGAACTCTACATTGGTGATAAATTAGTTAACACATATGTTGACAAGAAAGCACAACCTCAAATCATCTACACAATAACTTACTCTCCTAGACTGACCGCAACAAAAGCTTTAATTACTCAATCAAATAAAGGTCAAGGAGAAAAAGTTCCATTTATAACAATATGTGAAATTCAAATATTTGGAGGTAACTCTTTTAATTTTGACATTCTTTCTATGTTATTTTTATTAGTATTAATATAATGCAACACTGTATGCACTCGCATTATAAATAATACACCGTCTTAAAAAAAAAAAACTATAGAAAATATGGAATAATGCTAGATGTTGTTATTTAATAATTGATTATAACTTTTTTATATTTTGTTCTAATATGTAGCATGTAGGAAACAATTATAAAGACATATTTGTGGAAAAGCGTATGTTACACTTGTATTAGCTAGGCCAATCTTAGTAAGACAGACAAACGATACAAAGCCTAGTTCTATTTCATTCCCGCCTCGCATATAGAAAAAGCGATACCGCCAATAGATTAATTAATATATTTGGGAACCCGGGTACTTAATTGTATACAATAAAATGATATGTTTTTATAGTTATCGTTATAATAGACTAAGAGTTACTTCTAACTAAAAAAAAATTATTTTTGTTATTTTTATTATAATAATAATAGTTTTTCTGCCCGTCAAAATGACGGATCTACGAACGACTACACCAAGTTTTAATTTTATTTTATCATCTTTATTTTATCTTATTTGTCTTGGACAAAAAATCTGTACACCTAGCACCTGTTTACGACGTGTCGTAGCCGTAATGTCTTTTGATGCTTTGTCGTGAAACTAAAAATCTATTTTAAAACCTTTAATTGAATTCATAACGGGTTGTCGCAAGGTTAGCTAAACGATTTCACTGAAAATAAAAAGGCACATATCTGATAGCACATGTATCCAGATGTAAGTTGTGTCAGACATAGTTATTCTTGTTCTTCTTCTATCAAAATGAGCTAAAGTACCTGAAAGTAACACAAAGCTAGCTGTGAACTAACACAAAGCTAGCTGTGAACTTTTGATTTAAAATTGTATCTTATTTTAAATTGTGCCTACTTAAGTAAAATAGGTCCATCCTTAGTTAAAACATATTTAAATGATTTAGCACTTTGTACTAAGGATTCTATAACGTTTTTTTTTCTTTTCTGTCTATATATTATAGTATGTGAAGATGGTTTCTATGGCGACGAGTGTTTAGATCCATGTTCTAGTCACTGTTCTACTACTACATGTGATATAAGAACTGGAAGCTGTACTTGTAAAACTGGATATACTGGGATAAAGTGTGATCAAGGTATTCAACTATTCAGTATGGTATTTTTGTAGTGTAATAAATTGCTGCTATTTTTTTTTACATAGGTCCAACGCAATCAAAGCTTTTTTTACAGCTTTTATTATAAATGAAACCCTAAGTGTTACATATCAAAATAAGCAGAAATAAAAGCGTATCTACAATATACTAATAGAACATTTTTAAATTCTAGAATAAGTGTGAAAGTTAAGGTGAAAGTAAGAATGTTGTTTTAAAAACAAAGACAAACAAATAAGAAATATTCAACTTACAGTCTAATAACTCCGAAAATAATAATCCGAATAAAAAAAAACTTTGCGATCCTATTGAGAATTCTATTGAAAACACTAGCTTCAAATTTCATAAATTTTTGTTCACAAATAACAAAGATACACACAAAAAACTAAACACAAGTATAGTAAGAATACTAAGGGAAAAAAATGGAAAATTAAACCAGACATCGCCAAAAAATCACTTTTAAACACAAAAAACATGTGTTCCAGTTAATATTTACATCTGAAAAGAACGAATACGGAAGTAGACGATTAAAAACAAGAACGTTAGTTTATTATTTCTAAATCTTGGATTGGATTTGGACAAAATAAATGTATAAGGGTTTCTGAACCGCAAAATGCGGCTCGTGGTCTTGCGAGACGGCTGGCTTGAGCCGCAAGATGCGGCTCATGGTAGTTAAAGAGTTAAGTAACCACATACTACACATGATTACAAAAAACGAGACTTTCTAAAGGCATTTAAGAACAAGTCTACATAAGTGTCTTTTCAAATCATTTTTTATTTATATAAACTTTTGAACTAGCGAGCAAAAATACTAAGACAAAGACGAATAGAAAAGCAACAGAAAATTAAATTGCTTTATATTCCTTAATTTGAATGTATTGTCTTTGTGAATTCTAAGTTAGTGATATAGATCATGTACGAAAATGAAAACATATAAATTAAACATGTGAGATTATTTTAAATTTATTTCATAAAGCCTTTGTTTTAACATCGCTAATCAGGGTAGGGCCTGAACCTACAAAGCATGCACCTATCAGAAAATGCCCAGTGCGAAATCGTGCAATTGTTGCCCGTTTCCTTCGCGGTACCACCTCTACGATTCTGTTAAATTTGGCCGTTTTAGAAACCGTCACTCGGCCCTTGTCAGATTCATCCCAACTAGTGTATCAATGAGTAGTCTCCCACTCATGGATTAGAGACCGACCAAAATTCGGTTAGTTTTCGGTTGCTTTCGGTTTCGGCCGAAACTGAAACTGACTTTCGGACATCAGACAAAATTCAAAATTCAGACCTCTACGGTAGTGCTGCATCTATTACACCTATTGATAATTTCATTTAGTTAAAACTGTTGAGAATTATTCTGTGGGTGGTAGGGAATTCATGAATTCGGGAGGAAATCATTCATTACTGTGTACCACGATTTTTGTTCACTTCTTCGAATCCAAAATCAACAATTTTATTTTTTTTAAAGATTTCACCACGTAATGATTGTATTAGTTTGCTTAATACAATTTATTTGCTTTAGTATAATCAATGCAAATTTGTCTTTTTCAAACTATAACTTACTTTGCAATGTAGGCTGAAAGGGGGAACTGAAAATGGGTTAAAAAACGAATTTTTAGAACCGAACATTAATTTTGAGAAAAAAATAAATTAACATTCCTAATGTGAAGTAGATAACTGAAGTTAATTATAAATGCATTATTTAATGGTTTATTTAAATATCGTACCCATAAACTAGTTAATATTACAAAAAAATGTACAGGCTTTTGACATCTTTTGTTTCGCACTTTCGGTTTAACTTTTGGTTTCGGCTTCGGTTTGAGCCGAAACCAAACATTAGGTTTCGGTCAGCCTCTATCATGGATCTTTCTGCGGCAGTCTTGAACAAACAAGGCTCACTCAGAGGGAGTTCTAAACATTCCTTCTTGGCTAAGAAGATATCTCCTTTTTAATGACACCTCCATAACCATTTATCTATTGAAGGGTGAGGACACTTTTCGTCGCATTTCGCCCGTGGGTATAGCATTGAGATTTGTTATGATGATCTAATGTCTTTGCTTAATTCTTAAATTACAATTGTGTACGATTCAATTTTATTGTTTTTACTTTCCTGTTTTCGCTTGCCATTATTTTTACCATATTATGTTATCAATACCATTATATGTATTCTTTATATAGCCTGTAGATCAAGAACCTATGGTAAAAACTGTAAACAGAACTGTTCAAACAATTGTTTGACTACATGTAATTCTATTGACGGCAGTTGTTCCACTTGTAAACCTGGATATCAAGGAAGCAAATGTGATCAAGGTATTGCTTTACTTGAAATGTATTAATGCATTTTTTTTAAAATACAGTTTTGAAAAGCTCGGTTCTATAGTAATGTAGCACTTAGTGAATCAACCTAAACCAGTATTTAGTACCGATATTATAATTTATAAAAATGTTATGAGACACATGCTAACTTTGCAACTATATCTCTACTTAATACTTATTTCAAAATGTAGCCTACTATTTGAAAGTGAATTCTTGATTGAAATGCTACAAATTAATATTTTCAGGGTGCAATGCTTTCAAATAATTGCTCTTAGAATGTATAGCTACCAAATGTTTACTTTTAGGACGCACGTTTACAAATGTTTAATTTCAGAGTGTAAAGTTACCAAATGTTAACTTTCTGAATGTAATGTTACCAAACGTTTATTTTCTGAATGTAATGTTATTAAATGTTTACTTTTAGAATGTAATGTTATCAGATTTTCACTTTCTGAATGTAATTTCACCAAATGTTTACTTTCAGAATGTAATGTTACCAAATGTTTACTTCTTCAATGTAATGTTACCAAATGTTTGCTTTTCGGAATGTAATGCTACCAAAAATTTACTTTCAGAATACAATGGTACTAAACGTTTACTTTCTGAATGTAATATTGTAACGTATAATTAACTTCCTTGATTTGTGTTTACCTCCCTTTTTGTGTAACTCGTGGTCAATGTATATTGGTGACCCCGCGATGACCCTTGTCCGGATGAAGACGTGATGTCAAACACCGTGTGTAAGGTTGGAGAAGAGTGTGTAATTATTTGGTCTGTTAAGAGAGTTAGGCTATACATAGTAGGCTTGTTCTGATATATATTTTCTGGTGAAAATTGTATTTGTTTTATAGACTGTTTTTTTTTATTATTGTATTATTTCTTTCTCCTGAAATCTAGCTTATTATTACATGGAAAAAGTATTAGTGATAAAACCTAACCCATAAAAACCGAAATGTAATGCTACCAAATGTTTATTTTCAGAATACAATGTTATTAAACGTTTACTTTCGGAATGCAGTGTTACCAAATGTTTACTTTCAGAATGTGATGCTATAAAATATGGCGAAGACTGTAAATTATCCTGTAGTTCAAGTTGTATAGACAATGATTGCAACAAAGTGACTGGAAGATGTTTTGACTGTCCTGATGGAAAATTTGGAGATTATTGCAAAGGTAAACTTACGCTATTAAGTTTAAATGAACACTTCTGCGTTCTACTCAAGATAAAATAAGTCATTGATTGTCTCTCTTGCGTAAATATTTTAACGATGTCACTTCCTATAACAAAAGTATTTTACGATGAACAATATTTACAGTGCTCAAAATGTGTGTATGCTTAGTAAATATAAATAATAAATGTTTTCTTGTGATATTTAATGTCTTGGATAGAACTTTACAAAAGAAGTTAGCATGATGTTAACGAAAACATTTAACACACTTTATTTCTTTATTAACTTTATTTCTAAATATTTATTTTAAATAATTAACAACTGTTACACATGTGCTTAGCCCAAGGATTGTTTTTTTTTTAAATTTAATTAAACTCTTCACATCATTTGGTTTCTTTAGCTCTGAGAACCTCTGCCATACCAAACATATATGACAGTTTTGATTAGTATTGCCAATGTTATTTATTTTCAGAGGAACAAACTTTATCTCCGGCAAGTTATATCGGCACCGGAGTTGGAATTACTCTTGGTTCAGTAGGAGTAATAACACTCGTTATATTTATTGTATTTTGTATTCGGCGTAGACGTTTGGCTACAATGAAGCAAACAGAAACTAAAGCACATAATTATAACAGACCTAATGAGACCATCAATGAAATACCTAATTATGAGCAGCATGAACTATCAGATATCACAGAAAACAACCAATAAACAATTATTGGAGAAATATATTTCAATATAAAAAACAAATGAAGTCGAATATCAAAATATCGAGAAAAGTAAATATTTATAGAAATGTCATACTTATACATCATCATCAAACTCTTGACCGTTGTGGTCGTTGGTGGGATTGATTGGACACTTCAGCAGTCAACTTTCTCCACTTTCCCCATCTTGAGCTGTTGTCAATAGTTGAGACAACTGCAGCCCTGTCCAATATTTTATCGTGTCGAACCAGCATTTTAGCTGACGACCTCTCCGGCGCCCAACTTGTACAGTGCCTCGAAGGATTGTTTTTGGCAGGTTATTATGCCACAACACATGACCGAACCATGACAATGTGCGTTACTTGATAGTTGTAATAATAATATACATACTTTTGTATTAATATAGTGTTTATAGTTTTATCCAACATATAGCCTAATGTGTATGCATTTCATGTTGAGTGATGCGTTTAAAAGGTATTAATAAATGAAATAAATTATTCAAATAGACATGTTACAATAATTCGCTTTTTGTGCTTATAAGTGCTTTTTATTTTTAACTCAAATTGTTGATTTATATTCTAATCCTCGTGACCTTATTCCAGATCAATTGTCTCGCCATTCATATCTAAATTTCAATTATATATTTTAAAATTCAATGATGTCTATCTCCATAAAGATTTATAAACTTAACACCCAAAACTAAATTTAATGAACTCATTCTATACATCTCACTGAAAACACAAAATAAAATACTATATCAAGAACCTAGCAAAAAAAGCAACTGATAAAAGACTTAGCATAACAAAGTAAGTATTGATCAAAATATGAATGCAACACCTAACTATGAATCAAACATCGAAAGCAATGTCCTAGAAACCTTGTAACTAATATTTGTGACATGGAGATCTTTAATATAAGGACATTTAAGTGTGTCTTTAAAAGGTGTATTTGTGGTTTTTTTATTTTTATAAGATAAGATAAGATAAGATTGCTTTATTGATCCAAATAAACTGAAATTTGATTTGATTACATAAATTCCGTTTTTCAGCATATTTAAAACAATATTTAAGAACCATTTGTACTCAAACACAATAGTCATTCGCGCAAACTATCATACCATTTATCATACACGAAAAAAGTAGGCCTATTTTTTAGGAGTCAGCTATTGAGCCATTGTATTTCCTGGCTGAAAGATGATTCTTTTGAAAGAGTGTAGGCCTAAATGTATGTACGCATTTAATGATTCAACGTGGATTTAGCTAAATGCTGATATTATAAATGTATTATATTTAATAAACATATTTAATTCCAATGTTAGTCCTTACGAAAAATGTATCATAAACTGTTACATCATCATTAAAAAAAATTCAGCACACAAGTCCATTACTTGAATGTAATATTTTCTCAAACAGTTATATAACTCTAACTTCTTAACTATGGGACACTGTAGCCGAGCGGCAGCGCGTTCAACTGGCGATGCGAAGGTTAAGTGTTCGAATCCAGGTGAAGGTTAGGATTTTGTCCCAGGATTTGAGGGTGCCCCTGAGTCTACCCAGCTTTGATTGGTGCCTGACACTAGTTGAGGTAAAGTAAAGGTGGCTAGGCATTGTGCTGACCACACAGCCCATCGTATGATGTAGCCACATAAAATAGTAAACGCTGCTTCACCAGCCCTATTATTAGTTGGTCAGAAGTTTAATTTACCTACATTCTAACCTGGTTTTAAATGAAATCTGTACATCTTATGCTTAACATCATCTTAACATCCTACCTAATCAGTTTACGTCCCTTGAAATCTCTACTCCACGATCACATAAACAAATCGATTAATTTAAAAGTATAAGACATTTACAAATTGTTACACTAATTTTAATAGTTTCAATTAAAAACAAAAGGAATGGCACAAACAATTAAAAATAAAAGAAAATAATGATCAATTTTAAATACCATTGAACGAAGGTTAACTTATTCCCAGCATACTTTAAGTGTTCCTATAATAAAAAAGTTTATCACGAAAAATATAAACTACAGTTTACTGCAATAAAAGAGTTTAGTTATTTATAAAAACAATTCTAAAGGGCCACAATTAACTCTAGGTAGGATACGAGGGTACTAGGAAGTAAAATGTAAAATTATCTCCCTGTACGGCAGACCTCATGTGACGTTTTTTATTATAGAAAGAAATGCAACAGGAACAGGTGATAAACGTACATGTGTGCGCTTTGGGTGAGTTGAAGAAAAGCGTTTTCATTTATTTTCTATCGGGAATAAGTGGAAGTTTTCGTCTATAAAATATATCAAGTGAATTTGGCTCCTTATTCTTAACTCTCCCCCCCCCCCCACACACACAACCCCTTCCCCGTCATCGTCACGTTTCATCACAGAATTACACAGCCCTCTTTTAATAAGACGTCACAATGCCCTGCAACTTGCAACCCACCTTTTAAAACATCACACCACGTGACCAACGTCAAATCAGTTTTATTGTTGCAATGGTATAAGTTTTACAGATCAAATAATATACTTTATGCCTTTAATAAATTAAGACTTAAGTGGTTACATTTTATTGAAAGATGCACATATTTCTGTATGTGACGACTCATAGTTTATAACCTCCCTTACACATTACTCATATCATACCAAATGTTAGACTCTCCCTATGTCGAACCAGTACGAATAAATAAGATTGCCGAAAGTATTTGAGTCTATTACGTATATGTGTATGCTCATGTTATTGTTATGTAAGGTTTATTTGTAGAAAGTTTACACTGAAAATTTGCAATCTACATTTTACAAGACGTTAGACATATTATTTATCTTCTCTCACTGTACTTTATGTCTCTAGCTTTATCTAACTCCGTGTCTCTCTATATTTTTCCCCTAGTTGAGTTTACCTAGCTACTTATAGTCAATATGTACATGAAACAATTATTACGCAACTAGTAAGCAACAGTTCCCAACAGTGCCCATAAATCACCATATGTATATATGTTAACTATGTGACGTCACCAAGATGCAACGCAATTGTTTAAGGTATTTTTCTATTTTCGTGTAAGACTAGCTTTGAATAATGATTGACGACATAATTATCATTGTGTATTGAATTTACTTAAGACATACATTCAATCTGTAGCCCGATGCGTTATAAAACGCAATAATAATTCATATTATGCTTTGAAAAAAACGTGATGTACGTACCTGTATTAGAAAAATCAATTAGTATATCAAAGCCAGAAGTAATGTCCAGACAACAGCAACACTAAAGAGGCTCAAGACAATATGGAAAGACAAGAAATTAGCAGCACAAAAATCATGCTTGTGAGTTCTGGACATTAACAGCTGAGCTAGAAAGGAAGATAAATGTCATGGCTATAAAGATCAAATCTCCAAGGAGCAGATACGAAATGCGATACTCCAATACATTGGACAATATGACGACCTGCTGGACACAGGCAAGAAAATAAAAACTAGAATGGTATGACCACATAATTAGAGCCAGTGGTCTTGCCAAGACCTTTCTACAGGGCACCACCAGAAAGGGAGGGAGAATAAGAAGAAGACACAAGAAACGATGGGTGTATAAAAAATCTGCAACATGAAGCTACCAGGAAATTGTCTTATCTAAATACAACCTTGGCATTAAAAAATGCCTATTAACAGGGAGATATCATAACAAGATATAGATAGAATTCTTTTGTCACAACACTATGTATGGGTTGTGTTACGACTCGTTAAATCAGATTCAAATAATAGTTGTATCTTTATAAGAAGCTTTAAGATTCTGCCGATTTGGAGTCCAAGCTATGGATTACTTGACTGACAGTTCTATGCAGTAATGTAGTAATATTCTGTATAATTCTTTCCAGCACCTTTCTTTCAACAATGATGGATGAAACAACTCCAGTTGTTGAATAAACAATTGTATTTAAATTGTAGACTCAATATAAACTTCAAATAAATGCATCAAACAGATAGGCGAACATAAGATTTTCATAACATTTCATAATATGTAGAAGTAAAAATATATCGACTAATCTCCACAAACGTTAAAACTAAACTAACTTTAACGAAGTAGGGGCTTTACAAGAAAACTATTATCGAAGAATCTACAGGGTCCTAATACGCATTTCAATTCCACTGCGCTACAGGATACTGCGATCCAGAATCTTACCCTCAATTTTCCCGGGGTTAAAGGTATTAGTATGTATTTAAATCTGCACTATGGATTGTAAGGTCAACCCTCGGCCTCTAGAAGTATCTAATACGCACTTATTAAAAGGTCAACTAAACAGTCGCTCTTCTTTAACCTACATTTGTAACAGTTGCAAGTCCAATGTTAGGTTGTATTTGACAGTAGTATATAATACAAAGGTACTTCTGACTCATTATTTAAACATGTGATTTATGTAATTTTGACTACGTCTTGTCTTAGTTTGATTTATCAGTGTTTAGTTGTGCTGGTGACTGTTACAGTTATCAATTTATGGCATCAAAAATGACTCACTACATATTTTGTAAACTGATTTCAGATCTAGAATTTTTAATGGGATCGAATATTTATGACCGCCAATCTCGTGTGAATGAATCAACAAACGCAATTTAGTTTAAGATAACTCTTTCATTTCTTCCATTGCAAGGAAATATAATCAGCCACAAAACATACAACTGTTATATATAACACATAAAAATAGATATACACAAATTAAAGCATTGATGTCGGTCTAGTTAACATATCGAAAGTACAAAATTAAAGTAAACAGTTATTTTAGTTAAATAAACATTAATGCAAGACAATACGTCAACAAAAGTTATATCAACTATAGTGTACATAAAAAGGTTAGCTTTTAAATAGGCATAGGCCTACTATAAATATAGGCTCAGTGTGAACTTAAAAAGTGTGTAGGCTTACAATGAATGCATATGTGCGTAGTTTTAACATTAATGTATTTTTGTGTAGTTTCAGGTTACTAAAGTCTCACATATTTAAGGTGTTTAAAAAAAACGCTCCACCTATTGGTTTTAGTCAAATCTCGTGCTGTTAGAATGCCATGAACACTTATCTAAAACAAGGATGTCATTAAACTTATTACAATATTTTTTTTTATAGTTATATTAAAGTATAAATAAAATATAATGTTTCCATCACTTAAATCTAACAATGTGAAGATGTCAATTATGAGAAAATGTTTTGTCTGTTGTCACGTGCGAAATCAGCTACTGACGTTAGATGATATTTTTAGTAATGTATTATTATATATATATATATATTCTTTTGATTCATATCCATCTTGGATCTCACAAGGTTGTATAAGAACTTGTATTGATGTTATTCAATTAGATTTGATGTTTATTTTACTCGTTTGCTATGAATCTTTGTGTATGAAATGATTTAGATAAACTGTACCTTAATATATAGGAAATCCACAATCCTGTTTGAAATTGAACACAATTTTATTCTAACAAGTTGAGATGATAAAATATAACAATACCACAGAATACATGTGTAATAAATCGAGAAATGTAAAGACGCAGTGTATAATTGTACTCAGACTTTATTCTGTAATGAAGACTAGTACATTCAAAATGGTAGAACAAGGACGTCGCTAACATACCAGGGGATTATGGGTAAACAACAAAAGGGGCAGCACTCTCACAGCTCACACAATGGACAACAACACAACAAATAAACATAATGGTTGCAACATTCCTCCTCCTTTAATTTCTAGGTGGCCCAAGATCCAAATCGCTCTGGAACACGCCTAGTACGACCTGATGTTCTAGTTACTGGGGATACAGGTAACAACTGATTTTCTAGTGATGGTATTGGTATGTCCAAAACCCGAGGCACCAGGGCTGCCTGAGAGGCCGACTGATTTACTGGCGGAGCTTCCGTTGCTGGAATGCTCACTATTTCCTCCGGTTGTGCTGTCTGAAACTCAGGCTCTACATTGCCTCTTGAAGATGAGCTGGTTGTGGATTTATTATGAACCTCTTCTGTAAGATCAAGATCCGGAATGTCCGCATACCTATTACGAATATGGTCTACATGTCTCTTAACCGTTCTTCCATCTGTCAGTTTGACGATATAAGAGAGCGGACCGGTCACTGACTCTACTGTCCCCGGCAACCACTCGACTCTAGAACCACCACTATGAGTATAAACTTTATCACCTAGTACGAAATTGCGTGTCTTGCAACCTTTATCGTGGGACTGGGCCTGCAGCGCTTGTTTTGTCTCTACGCGACTTCTCAAGTCAGCCTGGAGCATTGAAATTGGTGTACGCAGGCACCGGTTCATCAGCAACTGTGATGGAGTCTCTTGGGTTGTGCTTTGGGGCGTCGTTCTGTACTTGAACAAGAATTTGTTTAGCCGTATTTCCCACGGAATAATATTTTCCATTTTCCTGATGCTAGACTTGAAAATTTGAACTGCCCTTTCTGCAAGTCCATTGGTGGATGGATGTCTTGGAGCCGAGCGGATGTGTTTAATTCCATGCCTTGTGCAGTATCTTTGGAAATCATCACTAGTGAATGCCGTACCATTGTCCGATACTAGAGTGACAGGAAGACCATGAGTTGCAAATATTCCACTGAGTGCAATGATAGTTGCCTGGGTTGATGTATTAGGAACATTAATCACTTCTAGCCATTTCGAATGGGCATCAATTACAATCAGAAAGAGTTTACCCATGAAAGGACCGGCATGATCAATATGAACCCTAGACCAGGGAGAACTTGGCCATTCCCAAGGGTGGAGCTCTGCCACCGCTGGTATATTTTGATTTTTGTCACATGACGAACACTCTCTGACTGCTGACTCAATATCGTGGTCCATTCCTGGCCACCAGACGTAACTTCTGCCTGTAGCCTTCATCCTTGATATACCTATGTGAGTATCATGAAGTAGGCACAAAACTGCCTCGCGACATTTGCTAGGAACAATAATCCTGTTTCCCCATAGGAGACAGCCATCCATGATTGATAGTTCCTCCTTCCTAATGTAAAATGCATTATAACACTTATCAACTTTGCCTGGCCAACCCCACCGGACCCATTGAAACACTTTTGACAGAACACGGTCCCGTTGCGTCTCGGTCCGAATCTCCTGAGAACTCACTAACGGAGCAGCTGAGTCGACCATGTTGACAACCAAAACCATCTCCTGAGGCATTGTTACAGATTGAGGTAGGTCCGGGAGTGGGAGTCGACTCAAAGCATCCGCATTAGCATTATCAACTCCTCGCTTGTATTCAATGCTGTAATTATAGGCAGAAAGTGTTAATGCCCATCTTTGTATCCGTGCCGACGCCATAGGTGGAATTGTGCAGTCATGGCCAAACAAGTAGGTCAAGGGCTTGTGGTCTGTCACGAGGATGAATCTATCATTTCCTGTTCGGCCATAAAGATATTGATGGAATTTAGTGACCCCAAATACCAAAGCCAGGGCCTCCCTGTCAATTTGTGAATAGTTCATTTCAGCTGGATTCAAGCTACGGGATGCGAATGCTATGGGTCGGTCTGTACCATCGGCATACCTATGACTTAGCACCGCACCGATTCCTTTCGGCTAGGCGTCACATTGTACCAGAAGTGGTAAAAGCGGGTTGTAATGAACCAATAAATCAGAAGTACTGATCATGTCCTTTGCATAGTGAAAAACTGTTTCCTCTCGTTTCCCCCATTTCCAAGAAACGTCCTTTTTCGTAAGCTCGTACAATGGTGCAAGCTCAGCAGAAAGATTCCTGAGGAACCTAGAGTAGTAGTTTATGAGGCCAAGAAAACTTCGAAGTTCAGTCTTATTTGTAGGTGTTGGTGCTTCCTTTACAGCCTTCACCTTCGCTGGGATAGGATGAAGACCCTCCGCGTCTATGCGGTGACCCAGATACTCAACTGAAGGTTGCATGAACATACATTTGTTTTTATTTGCCTGCAGCCCTGCTTGCATGAGGCGCTCAAGCACAAGTTCAACATTTTTTAAATGCTCGCAATTATCTCTCCCTGTCACCAGAATGTCATCTAGATAAACGCAGACACCTTTTAGTCCTTTCAATACAATACAGATAATTCTTTGAAAACAGCCCACTGCTGCGTTAACACCGAATGGGAGACGTTTCACTTTAAACAGGCCCATGTGAGTATTTACAGTCAGATATTTGTGGTACTCCTCATCCACGGGTATCTGTGAATAGGCTTGATGCAAATCAATTTTTGTAAATGTTTGTCCACCTCTTAATTCTGCAAACATGTCCTCAATTCTAGGCAGGGGATAAGGGTCAACCTTACAGGCTTGATTTATCGTTACCTTGTAATCACCACAAAGCCGTATTGTGCCATCGGTTTTCAAAACAGGCACCACGGGGGCTGCCCAATCGCTGTAATCAACCGCCTCCCATATGCCAAGTTCTACATTCTTATCAATTGCCTCTTGTACTTTGTTCTTGATGGCATAAGGTACTGGTCTGGCCTTAAAAAAAACGAGGTTGTGCTTCTGGATCAATGAAAAATTTGACTGGTGGACCATTGTATTTGCAGAGGCTTCCTTCAAAAATAGCTGAATATTTCAATAGCAAGTCATCAATATTCACGGTTTGGATATTATTGATGCTGTTCCAGTCTAGGCGAATAACTGTTAACCAATTTCGGCCAAGAAGTGAAGGCCCACCACCGGCAACCACGACTAGGGGTAGGACCGCATGTTGTCCTTTATATGTCACGTTAACGTTTGCATACCCATGCACAACGATGGGTTCTCCTGTATAGGTAGTAATAGCGCTGTGAAACGTCGACAGCTTAACGTCCCGGAAGAACTCTCTGTATGTATGTTGTGAAATAATTGTAAGAGAGGCCCCTGTATCCACCTGCATTCTTATGTCCCTAGACTCTACCTGTAACACCACATCTATTGAAGGAATTTTCTTCTGTAGTAAAGCAACACTGAATAATGAGAAACACTCATCAGAAGAGTGCTCTTCCTGATGTACAATGTTAGTCGGATTTGATCGTGACATGTTGGGGAACCTTTTGAACTTAGGTACTTCAGCCTGTGGTGGTTTGACATTAGTGGTTCTACAGGCTCTTTGGATATGACCCTTCCTATTGCAGCCATGGCAGATGGCATCTTTGAACCGGCAATCTTGCCTGAGATGAGACCCTCCACAGCCGAAACATGTTATAGGAACCTTGGGTTTTCGGCCTCCTTGAACTTGCACTTTGTTGACTTCCTGTAGGCCTACATTAGTCGAGGTAGCCCAGGCCGTGGCCGCCTCAAGTATGTCCTTTGCATTATACTCGGCAGCTTCCAATGCCAAAGCTGTCTCCAGTGCCGTGTCAAATGTTATTGTGTCCGGCAGAGACAATAATTTCTTTTGCATGGCCTCGTTGTTTATACCAACAATAAAAATGTCCCTAAGTTGCCCGCTTAGTTCAGAAAACCTACAATCTGTTGCAGCCTGCCTTAATCGTATAACAAAACTTGCAATGGTTTCCCCCTCCTTCCTTTTAATTGTATAATATTTGAACCTTGAAACAATGCGGCTTGGTGCCGGATTAACGTGGTGCTTTACCAGTGACACAAGCTCAGCAAAGGTTTTAGTAGCTGGCTTCTCAGGGGCAGTAAGTGTGGATATTAAATGGTATGCATCTGGCCCAACAGTAGCTAAAAATACCTGCCGCCGTTTTTCATCATTTTCTATGCCATTCGCACCGAAAAAGTTTTCGAGTATATCTGTATACTCGTCCCAATTTGAACCAAGTTTAAACTCATTAATATGGCCGATTAAAGGCATTTGAAATATGAATTACTAATAATATACGTAAATATAAGTAAATATACAATCCCATCCTCGTCGCCAATGTAATAAATCGAGAAATGTAAAGACGCAGTGTATAATTGTACTCAGACTTTATTCTGTAATGAAGACTAGTACATTCAAAATGGTAGAACAAGGACGTCGCTAACATACCAGGGGATTATGGGTAAACAACAAAAGGGGCAGCACTCTCACAGCTCACACAATGGACAACAACACAACAAATAAACATAATGGTTGCAACAACATGTACCAGTATTATATAATGAAACTTAATCAGTTGAGATTCCTCTATAACGAACCAAGCTGTAATCCTATCTTTAAGAAAGTGGTCAAAAACAGTCCTCACACATTAGCGCCCAAACTAGAACTAAACTAACGGACTCAAACCCTCGTGCTGACATATGACGCATTTTCATGCTATGACGTAGTGTCTAGACATATGCATGTTTTATTCCTAACACGGAAACATTTCGGGTTTAAGATTATTTCATTTTAACTTTAGTTAATAATAACAGAACCAATATAATATGGAAATAAATCTACTCGTAACACTCGCCCCCCCTTAAGACACAAAGGAATTACAGACAGCGTTAAGTATGGAATTCTTTGTAGAGTACCCATAAAATGAACCGAATTCCCAAACTAACCACAAGGTTTAATTGACTATTGGACAATCTTTTAAGATTAAAATGAACCATATATTACATATCCCCTTAATAACAAAGTCGCTATTATGGAATCCCTTATCACATTATCTTAACAATGATTATTAATTAAACATTTATTTATCAATTAATATTTACAATTATGGTTATTGTGTGTACAACGTTGACCATAAAACTATTACCACCAATAACCAATCCCATAGAATTGATATGAATTACCCAAATAAGTGGAACCGATTAATAATTGATAGATAATTCTTTAGAAAATTTTATTTATTTATAACCGATCACTGTATCATTAACTAATGATTTTCAGTTATTATATTATTATGATGTCTAAATTATGACATCAAGAATATTTAAAAATGTTATAATCTCAGCTGATTTAGCTTTTACATAGCATAAAATAAGACATCCAAATTATAACATGACGACATAGAAACAAACAATTTGCAAAACACATCAATAATCAATTGAACAAACACAAGTGTGGATGTATTCAAGTTAAATACCGGTGTGTGTGCAATTGATGTATGCAATAGTTACCTTTTACCTTACAACGTATGATTGTTTCTAGTAGAATTTGAAGTTTTGTTCTGTAATGTTTCATATTGTAATATTTTAAAACATAGTTTATTTATTGTCATATTTACAATAATATATATGTTAATCAATACAATGAATGACATAAAAGAAAACATTTAATGAGAAACTGACTTTCATCTTCTGGTTTACCAGTTACATGCGCGACAACGTCTCTGCGACCACATTTTGTTTACCTGGTAAACATACCACATTTAAATTATATGCTTGGAGAAATAAGCTCCAGCGAATAATTCTTTGGTTCTGTTTAACCCTGGAAAGGAAAACTAAAGGGTTATGATCAGTTAAAATATCAATTGGATATGGAGAACCATTGATATAAAAATCAAAATGTTTCAATGATAGGATTAATCCCAAAAGTTCCTTTTCTATCACACTATAGTTTCTTTGATGCTTATCAAATTTTTGAGAGTAAAAACTAATCGGGTGTTCCAATGAATCATCACCCTCCTGAGAAATGACCGCTCCCATCCCTGTATCACACGCGTCAACGGTAATTTTAAAGGGTTTGCTGTAATTGGGTGTTACTAATACAGGTGCCTCAGAAAGAACATCTTTTAATTTCTCAAAGGCCTGGTGGCATTCATTAGACCATTTGAAAGTGCAATTCTTCTTTAATAGATTTGTTAATGGACATGCAATGGTTGAGAAATTTTGACAGAACCGACGGTAGTACCCCGCCATCCCGAGAAAACTACGGAGTTGTTTACAGGTTTCAGGAACAGGGAACTCACGAACAGCCTTAACCTTTGCATTTAATGGTTTTACCAAACCATTTCCCACTATGTGACCTAGATACTCGATGGTTGCATGGCAGAACTGACTCTTAGTCAAGTTAATGGTGAGATTAGCATGAGTCAATTTCGTAAATAACAAATGTAGTTGATCTAAATGAGATTTAAAATCGTCACTAAAGACAACAATATCATCGAGGTATGCATGACATTTAGGAATGTCCTGAGTAATGGTATTTATTAACCGTTGAAAAGTAGAGGGTGCATTAACCATACCAAAGGGCATGACCTTAAATTTGTACAGTCCGTCAGGGGTTACAAACGATGATATCTCCTGAGCCCTCTCCGTCAGTGGAATCTGAAAATACGCCGTCAATAGGTCAATTTTCGTCACAAACTTAGCATTACTCACTTGATCTATTAGATCGTCGATTCTTGGTATTGGATAGGAATCAGTTTTTGTCACTTTGTTTACCTTACGGTAGTCCACACAAAACCTCATGGATCCATCGGCTTTAGGTACCAATACGCAAGGGGAAGACCAGTCACTACTACTAGGTGTAATAATGTCATTGTCAAGCATGTAGCGAACCTCTTTACGGATGCATTCTAACTGGATAGGATTTGACCTGTATGGATGTTGTTTAATAGCTTTAGTATTTTCATTTAGAATTACATCATGCTTTACTACACTAGTTCTACTAGGTACATCTCCAAATAAATGGATATTTTCATTAATTAGACCTTTGATAGCGGATTGTTCGCAATCAGGTAAATGTGCCAATTTTTCATTTAGGTTTTTCAGAGCCTTTGTATTTTGCAGTTTGCTTTCTGCCACTTCACGCTCAATTTCGGGTGAATTATTCCCGACTTTAATAACAGTGTTTACCGAGGCAACAACTTTTTGTTCTTCTCTGGTAATGTATGGTTTCAACATATTGATATGGCACACTCGTTGCGATTTCCGTCTATCAGGGGTCTTTACAAGATAGTTAACCTCACTAAGCTTAGCCATAACCTCATAGGGTCCTGTAAACTTGGCACTCAGGGGTTGACCAGACAGTGGCGTCAGCATGAGAACTTTATCACCAGGTTGGAAGATACGGGTTCTTGCGTTGACGTCATAATAGACCTTCATCTTGTCTTGTGCCTGCAAAAGATTAGATCTGACAACTTTTAATGCATTATACAGTCTATTTTTAAAATTTTCCACGTATGTCAGTAGACCAGTGTCTTCAGTAGATGATAACCATGTCTCTTGTAACAGCTTTAGTGGTCCACGAACTGTGTGTCCGAATACCAGTTCAAAGGGACTGAAACCAAGAGATTCTTGTACAGCCTCTCTGGTTGCGAAGAGTGCGAAGGGAATACCACGATCCCAGTCGTCGTTATGCTCGAAACAGAAAGTACGGAGCATATTCTTCAATGTTTGGTGGTATCGTTCCAGTGCGCCCTGACTCTGTGGATGATATGCACTCGATACTGCATGACGAATACCCAGCCGTTCTAAGACTTGACGAAATAACTTCGATGTGAAATTTGAACCTTGATCTGACTGCACGGTTTTCGGAAGACCATATCGGGTGAAGAATCCGATAAGTGCATCAGATATTTTGTCGGCATTGATGCTACGTAGAGGAATAGCCTCTGGAAATCTCGTTGCCGAACACATTATAGTGAACAGATACTGGTGGCCAGCCTTAGTTTTAGGCAACGGACCGACGCAGTCTATAATGATGTGACTGAAGGGTTCTGAGAATGTTGGTATGGGTCGTAGAGGAGCTACCGGAATGGTCTGATTCGGCTTGCCGACCATCTGGCAGACATGACATGATCTGCAAAACGATGTGACGTCACGACGTAGGCCAGGCCAGAAGAAATATGGAAGAATCCTGTCGAAGGTTTTCTGTATCCCTAGGTGACCAGCATACGGTGAATCATGGGCCATATGTAGTATGTCCTTGCGGTATACATTGGGTACCACGATTTGATGTACTTCGCTGCATGTTTCATCGTCGTTTTCTTTCCCTCTCCATTTCCTTATCAACAACTCGTCCCTCAGGTAATAACCTGCGGCCATTGTTTCTAATTCTCCTTCATTCTTTGCTTCTTCTTTTAGTTTCCCGATCTCTGGATCTTTGCTTTGAGCAAGAATGAGTAGTTGTCTAGGCGACAAATTATTTTGATCAGTATGACTTGAGTGACCACCTAGAACATCCGCCATGAAGGTTGCTTGTAAGTCAATCTCTGGTGTTGGTTCTGGTTTCTTTGTCGATTCATTAGTCATCTGCTGTTTCTCCATAGCTCTGGTGATAACACATACTGAATTTTCAGTATTCTTACACTGAACAGAGTCTTTGGTTTCTTTAAGTACAGGATGTACCTGATTCTTGGCAATGTCACTTCCTAAAAGTAATGAAATGCCTCTGTAGGGAAATTTTTTCACTATCCCAACAGTAACAGATCCAGTGAAGTAATTACTCTTCAACTGTATACGATGTAACGGTGCCGTGAGTGTTCCAGCCATAGTACTGATTAAGGCATACTGGCCTGTATGAGTCAATTTCGACGTTGGTACAGTATTCTTCAACAGTAGAGATATATCAGCACCGGAGTCACGTAGAATTTTAATCTTCCGTTCTCTAGCTTGATTATCTATAGGTGACACATAGCCCTCGCTAACATCCGATAGCATGCACTCGGGTAGTTCTCTGCCTACTGAGTTTCTTGCTACACTACTGCCTCCATAAGTAAACGTTTTATTTACTGATTGTTCATCTGTCACACTCCCTTTGGAGTTGAAACTAGAATGTTCAATAGCCTCGGTCTTCATTTCAAAGACTTTTTCCGACTTTGAGCAACTTGGACATGCGTGTTTCGCCATCTCTTCATGACTAACATCAAATGTCTTTCTATCAGCTTTAATTCTTTTGTGGGCAGTTTTATTTATGTGAGTTTCAGTCTGTACGGCGATGTGTGATAAAACCACGTTGTTCTTGTTTTTAATGGGTCTTTTCTCTTTATGTAGACTCCAACAATTCTCTTTTATATGTCCATCTTTCTTACAGAATGTACAGGTAATTCTGTTTTGTACAAAACTTGAATTCTCTTGTTTATCGGCTTTTTGTTTACTTTTATCCTCTGTCGATCTTAACTTCCTTTCTGTATTACTGTTTTGAGTCCTCAAACTTGTTCTGTCATTTTGAACATAATGGCTATGCGGGTGAATAATGACGTATTCATCGGCTTTAACTGCTGCTTGTTCTGCTATTTCAATACCACGATCAGCCAAATGAACTTTTATATCAGTGCGAATCTTCTCAGTAAAATCCTCCATCAGTATGAGATTATATAGTTTTTCATAATCTTTATTCACATTCTTAGAACGTAACCATCTATCAAAATACTTTTTCTCTAATCTCAGGAAATCAACATGTGAAACTTCTGGTTCCTTCTTGTACTCACGATATAACTTTTGATACTTTTCTGGAGTTAGAACATAACTCAATAATACTCTGCTCTTTATTAGTTCATAATCAATGCATTCTTCTGGAGTCAGATTCAATACAACATCTAAAGCCTTGCCTTTTGTTAGAGCTGAACGTAAAAGTACTGCTTTCTTATCTTCAGGAAATTTATAATCGATCGAGTTTCTTTCGAAGACCATAAAGAACTCATCAATCTCCATGTTCTCCATGCTTGGGACATGCTTTTTAAACTTATATAGTTCCACATTATTTGTTTCCTGAATCGTATGAGTTGACGAACGAGACTTTGCCAATTCAATCCTTTCATTACTAGCGATTCTTTCTTTTTCCAATTCTTTCTCTTTCAATTGTACTTCTATTCTTTTACCCTCTAATTGTACTTGAATTTCTAGCTTCTTCATTTCTAACTGGAATTTCATGTCCGCACTTAGTTCATTTCCATTCATTTTAATATCATGGTTATTTATGTCTGTTTTCAGGGTTTCTGATACATTGAGAACCACTGATTCTTCATTATTCATAGTATTTTCTTCAAGCATTCTACCATGTCTTTTCAAACATTCCTTAATATCTTGAATCAATTTACTCCTTACTGGTGTAACTTCAGTAATGTCTATTCCCAGAGAGTTTGCCATCTCTTTTAACTGGGTTAGTGACATGCTATTTAACTGTTCTGACGTGATAGCAAAAATATTCAATTGCTCCAACGTAAGATTAGCTTCCGCCATGTTTTATATTAATGACGTAAATAGAAGATAAAAAATTTGAACTTTACCTTTCATAAAGTCCTTTGAAATATTTTTACACCACTTAATATTTGTAGAAGATAAATTTTTAAGGATGATTGTGTACAAAGCTGAAAACAGTATGTCCGAACACAGACAGTGCCTCCCACGTAGACAGAATTTGAATAAATATTTGTTGTAAATCGTTTTCACTAGAACAGTTGTATATTCTCAATTTCTTATACATACAAACTTTAGATCCAGGACTTGAGCCCCCAATCTTTTGTCACGTGCGAAATCAGCTACTGACGTTAGATGATATTTTTAGTAATGTATTATATATATATATATATATATATTCTTTTGATTCATATCCATCTTGGATCTCACAAGGTTGTATAAGAACTTGTATTGATGTTATTCAATTAGATTTGATGTTTATTTTACTCGTTTGCTATGAATCTTTGTGTATGAAATGATTTAGATAAACTGTACCTTAATATATAGGAAATCCACAATCCTGTTTGAAATTGAACACAATTTTATTCTAACAAGTTGAGATGATAAAATATAACAATACCACAGAATACATGTACCAGTATTATATAATGAAACTTAATCAGTTGAGATTCCTCTATAACGAACCAAGCTGTAATCCTATCTTTAAGAAAGTGGTCAAAAACAGTCCTCACACATTAGCGCCCAAACTAGAACTAAACTAACGGACTCAAACCCTCGTGCTGACATATGACGCATTTTCATGCTATGACGTAGTGTCTAGACATATGCATGTTTTATTCCTAACACGGAAACATTTCGGGTTTAAGATTATTTCATTTTAACTTTAGTTAATAATAACAGAACCAATATAATATGGAAATAAATCTACTCGTAACACTGTTACCACCGCCCAATACACTTCGTCCTAGATAGTGGGACGCAGAATAGTCCTAGAGAAAGACGACATTCATTTATAAGTCTTAGTATTAACCATATTTAAAAAAATAGTAATAATAGGCCATTCATTATCTTATAAGTTCCTTCTAGATCAGTGGTTCCAAAACTTTTTTACGCCACGACCCCTTTATATAGTTTCTCATGCTTTGGCAACCCCCTCCCCCCCAAAAAAAAATAATAAAAAAATATTAGGAACTAATTTCGTCCCTACGTGATTGCTGCATTTTGCGACTGTTCTGAATTGTAATGTAAATATTTGATATGTAGGATGTATTTTTATTGTTACAAACTGAACTAATTAAAGCATAGAGATTAATCATTAAAAAAAAAGAAAACATAAAAACAAATGTAATTAAATATTTCAAGATACCGGTATAGGCTTAATCCTATATTTCTAATTACAACACTAACGACAGATATTGGGATGGTTGCCATTGCGTATTTCTCATCCGTTCAGAAATTATCGGGACAATCTTTGCAAAAGCACAACTTAGCAGTTCATCTCCAACAATAAGTCTACTGTGTTTAGACTTGATAACCAACAAGCTGGAAACGCATGTTTACTAAGATATTTTGTTGCAAATGGAAGAAAGTGGCGTAACACAAAATAGTTTATGACTGCAAACACTTTATCCATAATTTTCTACCTGACTATTTCGGAGAAATCAGTTATCTCTGAATCGTTGTTAATACGCTCAATAAACTCCTTTGTGCTTTCTCAGGAACATCTTTAACTTTGAATGTGAATGGGCTTCTGACAAGTACATAGATATGTGGTGTCAGATAGATTTGGAAAGTACCATGGCATTTCGGCTGCAAGTGCAAGCATGTGAAAGTGTTTTGTCATAGAATTTATCATCGTAATCATTTTGTCTCCTTCAATGTCATGTCTTTCAAAGAAAACAGATACAGCAGATAAGCAGCTGCATGAGAAAAAAAGTGCTGGTTCGACCCTTCTTTCCAACACAAGTCATATCTATATGATTTATTTGCATTACATACGTTTATAGAAATCAGGAATCTTTTAAAAGGTCTGTGGACCATGCATTCAAATTTTTAACACAACTCTCTACACACGTGTTACTGGTCCGCGTACGTGCATCATGGTGCCGACCTTGTCACATACACCTGTATTGATGTCATTATGCCAAGTAGCCTACACGTTTTATGTGGATGTATCTGTATGTCAGTGGACCCGCTTGGAGACGGATAGATGAGCTGTGTTTTAATTCATAAGACCATCAAAAAAATAAGATATCTGAAGGTCTTTGGCGACCCCACAAAATGGTAATTCGACCCCCATGGGGGTCGCAACCCACAGTTTGGGAACCGCTGTTCTAGATAGAAGATTAATACGTCCACTAGGCCCACTAGGCCCAAGACTTCTGCAGGGCGGCTTGGATCAGTCGGCGGCAGGGATAGAACCCGCGACGTGGCCGGTGAATCAACGGCAGGACCAGCAGCCTCACATTTTAGGCCAATGTTGAGTTGTTTCTAAAGAGATCACAACACAAATATATTTAAATCTTTTAATAAAACTGTTTTTACTTTATTTTACAGTGATTAATTTTTAAATATTTACAAGACATTATTAAGATTAAGCACATCCCATCTCTTTCAATGAAATTCTCACACTTTAAAATTAGCTGTACTATGTAGTACTATTTCATGCTCAGGATATTTCATCATAGAAACTAATATTTTTATTACCGTAGGTTATATTTAAATGTAAACACACATTAAAAACATATTCCCATTAACCAGTATAACAATGTTAATATACCTTCACCTTATGTCAAAAAGCAAATCTAGGTTTTCAACATACTACTTACAGTTTAAAAATAGCCTATCACGTCCAGTGGCGTAGCTAGGGTAAACGTCACCCGGGGCGGTCGGTTCAAATGTCACCCCAGTGACCCTACATATGACCCTATGCTGAATGGTTAGGTGTAGCTAAATCTCCATACATACTCTACCTCTACGCTCTACTTTACTCTACTGACCGGTACGTTACTGCTTAATTGTATGATCCAAGACAAAATCCGAATCCAATACCACAAAACAAATAGTTCAAATCCAAAGATTTTTATAATGCAACTGTTCACTTTCAGAACATCTAAGTGCAAAACACTGCAATGCGCAGACCAAAAGAATGTCCTTCGACACTATAGTCCTAGAAGGAATTTTTTCTTGTTTTCATTGTGGCAAACAGTCACTATCAATTTGTCTTGTAAGCTTGTGTTCAATAGACAGAACAGCCAGATCCGACAATCTCTACTGGCTCATGGTTGACAGGAGGTAATTGTTCATATGTTTTCACACAATGCCACAGAAACACATATTGTCAGAAAGAATCTTAGAGTCAGCGTAAGATATGGCAATGATTTAACAAAGTCCCACTTGATGATTGTTAAATTGTAGCTTTCACTCCAATTCTTTTGGCGGTTGACTAGGGTTTGATTTTTAAGGCCAGCGGGAACTCACTTCGTTCTGAGAGTGATAAACAGTCTGCAGCAATTTTTCCAAGTTTGGTTAACCTTGTCCTAATACTATTCAATTGTTCTCAATAATAATATGAATGCAAAAACCAACTCCTTGACTGTTTAATTTAATAAATGAAGAAACTTTATTATAACTTGCAAATCAAACGATGTTAGTGAAACGAAGGCACATGGCGATAATAGGTATACAAGGCGTAGCGTCCTACTGTCAGTGGTGCCTAGCGGGAAAGAGAAAGAAATAGTCCGCGTCTCTATCTTTTATAGTACCTAAGAAGCCCGCGAAATTGAATAACGCTCTAACTGGTTTACGCTGGTTTCAAGAGTGATGCGTTTATAGCCTAATTAGATTTTAGTCAACGAAGAAAAATAAACAGTCGTGTCCCGACAATTAAAGTATTTTAAAATATAAACTCTGTCGAGGGATTAATAAAAGGGTGTTTTAAACTATGTATGCACTGTAACCTAACAATGATAAACCGTAGGAATTGCACTACAGTCCAGTGCTTGGCTTCCTCCAAGTTTATTTCGGCTGCTTGTAAGTTTCGCTTTAAACGTGGTATTTCTAGACAAAGGTCTTCTTCAGACTGATTATCATAAACGGCTGTGAGCTTGGTAACAGACAACTGTATTTCTTCGTCGTTGGCACAAATAATATGGTCTGGCTGAACGGCAGAAAAAGTCAGCAAAATGTCATTCACTGGCTTTCCTCTCGTATCTAACTCCATATGAAAACGGTCCTAACACTCTAACATTGCTCTCTTGGTCTCCTGCTGCAATGACAATCCAGCATCTCTTGCCCCTCTCCTGGTAATCTTATTTTTCTTATGATTCTCTTCTCTGTAGGGATAACAAGTTCTTCACATTTCGCCAGTGCCTGGTGGACGGCATTGTCAACAACCTTCGTACGCTGCTCTTCCAAAAAGACCTTGAGAGCCCTTAGTGTAGTTGCAAGAAATACCTGTTTTTTGCATGTACTTCTGTGCTAAGTCGACTTCTTGTTAAACGTCACCCCAGAAAAACAAGAACGAAATGAAAGAAAAGTTTCATATAGTTGGGAACAGATTGTGCGCAGCGCCTCTTGTCTCGACGCTTTCTTCGACATCACACAGAGCTTCAACGGCTTCCATAAACTGGTTAAACTTCTGTATCACTGGCTTCACTGCATCAGCATGTGCACTCCAGCAAGCTGTGGAAGTCTCTTCACTGTTAGTCTTGTGTATTTGACTAGTACATCCCAGCGATGGGTCGACAGAGCAAACAAAGTGTACAGCGCCTCAAGACTTCCCATATGCTGTCACCCGGGGCGGTCCGCCCCCCTCGCCCCCCCCCCCCCTTAGCTACGCCACTGATCACGTCACGGATTTTGAAAATGTGGTCGAGTGTTTGATTTCTGTGTATATGATAATGATATTACATGCGGGATAATCTTAGACATGAAACATGGTTACAATTTGAAATTAATTTATTTGTTTTACGTGTTAGCCTTGATGTTTGCTTTTCATAATAAACGAGTCCAGACTCAAACTTATTTAGGTAAGTTTTTTTATGTGACATAAATGTCAATATATTTCTGTATATTATTCTGACACTTTGTACAAGGTTACGATTATCTTGAGCTGTATAAATTGAAATTAAAGACATAGTTAAATAATGATGAAATCATAATGTGACAGTACAAAATATATACATGTTCATTCCTAATGATGAAAAAACGATGACAAAACATAACTGGTTAACCTTTCATCTAAGGCATATGTTCTCAACCGGGGCGCCCCGGGGGAGCTGTGAGAGTTTTTGCGGGGGTGGGGGGGCGCTAACGTTCCAGGGGGGGGCTATTGGGGGCGGTGAAGGACAAGTGGGCGGTACATATGTACCAGATACAATTTGAACTCCTCAGCTATTTGAATCGATTCGTTTTTGGGTGAAATGTGACGTAAACGCTAACCACTACGCTAGGGAAACCTCATATATATATATAAGAGATCACAAAAGTAAGATATAAGATAATAAGGTCACGTTAAATAAACCCGGAGAAAAATTAAATAGGCCTATAGGCCTATACGCTACAGATAAACATTTCATAAACTACAATATAGTAACTTTTAAAGGAAATATGAGCAAAGGACGCAATAATCTTCTTTATATAAGGAGTTTCTGAAATGTATAAGATAAGATAAGTAAATGGCATACATATTATTTGTGTTACCGAAATAGCCATGAATGGATTTTATCTTATATTAGAATTACATTTTATCTTTTCTTTTACCTTTAATTTATACGTTAACTACAACAATTTGTGTTTCTTTATTTGTCCATCAGAAATGTTTTGTATTCTGCTTACACACTATTTGCTTTGCAAAGAATATTTGTATTTATTTTTAAAACTGTTTTGCATTCAGCACTTGTTGAATCACAGAACTCTCCAGTCGGTGTTACTCTTGGTTTCATTATTGCTGCGATTGTCATTGTTTTGGTCATTGTAGCTGGAGTCATATTTTGGAAGTAAGTTTTGAAAAGTTTCCTGTAATTTGTATACATACCAAATGCAGCTTATTTTTCTGTACTATAAACGAATCGACGAGAGTCACATTTATCAGCGATTTGAAATTATATCCATTTTGTTCAAGCGATAGGTTTCTATTTTAAAAACATATTATTATGATTATAAACTAATGAATATCACAAAATACATGCAATGTAAGGTTAAAAGCTACTGAGCATATTAAACAATCAAATGTATAATCTGAATGTAGTATTGTACTTCAATACAAGTTTTAAAAGCCTAGTCTAGATAATTTACATTTCTTACTTAATGCTGGAAGTTATCCATTCCTACAAAGGGAATGATGAAAAATGTGACATCTTCAGATAAGTGTGAGCATTAATACGTTTTTCGTTTTGTATGAAATATTCTCCGAATCTGAACATTTTTTTCAGACGAAGACGTCTTGCAAAACTGTATGAACTAGACAGAGTAACAAGAACCGTACACAAAGAGTTACCGGAGTGACTCAGTTTCCAAAGTAAAAGAAATAAGAATATATGATCAAAATAACAGATCAATGAAAAAAAAATAAAGTATGTCTCCATACTAACTAATAATATTCCTTTGTTTATATGTAACCTTTTTTGCCGCTTTTTATATGTGTTGTATATTCCATATTTATTAATAGCAAGGATGTTAAATGGCCATTTGTGTCCGTTGTCACGATTCTGAACTAAAACCGTGACTCTGACTCTTAGCACTCATAGATAGATTATAGCGTAGATAGTAGTAGAACCATAGGTTAGCGTAGAGTTAGATTAGATAGAACGAGTAGTCTGAAACTATTACCTTCTTTCTCTCTCACGCAATAGGAACACCCCAACCACCCCATTCTTCACCTGTCCTTTAACCTTCACTACACTCTTTTAGTTTTAGTCCCAATTCAGAGTTTGCTAATCAATACGCCCAAACTGGTACTAAAACCATGAGTGAATGAAGTGTGAATCTTAATGTATATATTCTATTATAATTTTAACTATTTATCCATGCCGTATTCTAATGTGCTTGTATAATAACTATTCATTCATGTTGTTAATTCAACATGCTGTATGTAGACATTACGCGCCTTGTACACACACCCCACCCACCCCGCTAAGAAACCCCCACTTACCCCCCCCCCTTCTCCTACCACCCAAGGGCGGCGACTCGTTAGCTAACCTTTGAGACGCTCAATGTTTCGCATCTACTTAATATCCCCTCGGCCGAAAACCCACGCCAGCCACTTGAGTGACCAGGTCAAAGTATATCAAAGGGAGATAATTCCCTCCACCCAGCATGACGTATGTATCAATCGTCTTTTACCTAGACTGCCCCCACCCTCTTCGACCCCCCCCTTCTCCCTTGTTCACCCCGCAGTTTTGGCGGTTTAATTGCTTACCCACCCCAACTCCATTTTCGGCTCCAATAACCTTTTTGCTTTATGTAAATATATGTTCGAAAGGACCAATGGGAATTATATGTAAATCCAACCTAATGCAATCACCCAACCAAATTGAGGATCGGTCACGTGACTGGTCTCACGAGACGCCCGCCCAACTTTTGTAGAGCAGTCTGAGTTTGGCGCTTGACCGATACACTGTACTTTTAGTTAGTTCTGGCTCAGCTCTCGAAAAAGACGCATCGTCTTAGCTTAACTCCCAACCTGTACACTCGGACTATAGATAATTAGCCAGTAATAGTAATTCGTTAATAAAGTTGTGTAACCTAAAAGTGGCTTCCACAACACTACCGTGTACTAATGTTAGACATTCTGACCAATTTCATATTTGTTACAGTAGTATATCGCCTCACATGTTATATATATGTATCGGTCTAGGCAGTATTCGCATTTTCCACCATTATAAGTTGTGAAACCTAACTTTGGATTCCATAACACTCGCATATACTCGTGTCAATATTGCTGTATAACTTCATATGTATGTCTCACCATTGGATATTCGAACGTAATAAACACCTGAACAGTAACCAGTGATTTGCTTGATTATCTTAGAACTGTTTGTTTGTATACTCTGTAACATTTTATACGAGCCAAGGAGAGAAATAATCATTGTTCCAGGACGATTGCAGTAGCATCGGTATTTCATACCCCCACGACAACCAGCCACCAGTAACCATTAACCCCACGACAACCAGCCACCAGTAGCCATTAATCCCACTCAACCACCCCCCCGCACCCCTCTCAGTGTCAACAATGTGACGAATTGCTCTCCCAACAGCAACATCGTGACAAATTGGGACCTCGCCGCGGGATCCTGAACTCAAGCCGTTCAGGGCACTAACAACAGCATCAACCCGAGGACTACGCCGACTCTGAAATCGATCCTGGATGGGGGCTCATCTCTCCATCACAAAAAGATTCTAAGCTGCAGCAACCAAATCCGCCACCCCAACGCCAGCCAAGACACCCCAGTAAGCCAGGCTAGCCACTTTACGCAGCCTACGCCACCCCAGATACGCCAGTCAAGACAACCCATCACGCCAGATTTGCCACCCCAACCGCCAGATCCTCACCCCAGATACACCAACAGCCAGATTCGTCGCCTTACGCCACCTGCGTCATCCGTTACGCAAGATTCGCCACCCCAACCGCCAGAGCGTCACCCCAGATATACCAGCAGCCAGATTCGCCACCCCAACCGCCAGATCGTCACCCGAGACACCGCACCGACGTGCCTGCCCGACAACTATCAACCCAGAGAACCCGAGAACCGCCATCAACCTCCCCTAAGGAACCGCCGTAGTCTCCGGTCCTGAACCCGGAGAAATAGACAATAACTATACGCTAATCCAGTCCCGGCACGGGGAGAACAGAATCTCTGAGCAGCCGAAGTTATCCACACCAACAGCGCTAAGCGCCATAAAACAATAACTTTACGATTGGATACGTGTATATGTGTGTGAAATTCTAGGAACCGCTGTTCTGGTGAGTACCATTTTGAGTTGTATTACATTAGTTAAACTCTGAACCCCAACCCCTCTTACATTTCCTCTCTCTATCTCGTCATATCTCTGTCCCTTTACTGCCTTACTCTCGCCTTACTCTGTCACTATGGCTGAAGGTGTACTATTGCGTAAACAGCTGAGAGAAGAGGCTATGGCGATAGGCTACTGTGACGGAGACGTCATTAAATATGTAGTTGAACAAGTAGCGGTCCATGAGGCAAGAGAGGAGAAACGTATAATAGAACAGAGAGAGGAGAGAGCAGCACAATAAGCGAGAGAGGAGAGAGCAGAACAGTTAGCTAGGGAAGATAGAGTTAGAGAAGAGAATAGATTAGATGAGGAGGCACGCAGGACACATGAATTCAGACTAGCTGAATTAGCCGCAAGCACTAGGCCCCCGGACAACAGCGACAACCCAAACTCCCCCTCCTCATTTAGCTCAGCCACCCCCAGTAACCATCCCCTCCCCCGACATGCTTCTCTATGGACTGAAGTTCACGACCCCCGACTGGAACAGTTCGACATTTACCTCCGACGGTTTAGCGACTGTATGGAGTTAAATGAGGTCCCCCCAGAATTACATTGTAGGATCCTCGTCTCCACTCTAAGGGGAGAGGATTATGACGCCTATTGTAAACTGGCCCCAGAAGACAGGGAGTCGTGCGTGGCACTGAAAAACGCGCTGTTAAATCGCCACCAGTTACACTCATCCCACTACCAGAAGAAGTTTCGGTCGTCCACGCTACGACCGGGGGAAAACTATACACAATACGCGGAGCGAATACAATCTTACCTACTCAAGTGGGTTGAATTAGGCAATATCGAGCAGTCATTCGACGGTATGGTCACCCTCGTAATGACTGAGCAAATAGAGTCACAGATGACACCTAAGCTAAGGGCCTTCCTTATTCAACAAGGAATCACCGGGTTAAACCCCTCCCTGCAGGGCGCAGATAGGTTTCTGCAATCAAACCTAATAGAGTCATCCCTCTCCTCCCGCCCGGGACACCCGCAGCCGCACCGACCTTATGGGGACAACCACCGCACCAACCCTCCCCCTCAATCAACCGCTCCCCAGCCGCACACGCCCCACCACGGGCGACCTCGTCCTCACAACGCACATAGAGACCACCGCCACACTAGGCCCACCCCTCAGTTAGCTCACGACAGAAACAGACGCGACCCCACCCCCTATCTTGCCGCCGGTGCATTTTACACCACGACGGACCCCGTAGACCCAGCGCAAGATTCCACTAACGGACTTGCAACACACGAGTTAGAAACGCCCAGCTACCCGAGCTACTTAGCTCCCGAACAGGAACCCGCCGATCAGGGGCGTGACCAGTACTCAAGCAGTGACTATGATCGAGTCCACCACGTGTTCTCTATTTCCTCGGCAGACAAACATAACCAATCCCCTCGTAGCTACGTCGACGAGATAATCAGAATCAACGGCCGACTCGCCTCTTGTACGTATGATTCCGGTCTTAGCTTTGAGGCCCTAATAACGCAATCAAAAATCGACCCCCGCGACTACACAGGACGCTATGTGCGACTCCAAGGCCCATCTCATAACTCTCCTATTCAGCAGCTACCGACCGCACTCGTAAACCTCAGCTCAGCACTTTTTACAGGCCCAATTGAGGCCGCCGTAATAGAAGGCCTACAAGTAGACATCCTACTCGGAAGACCGATTGTAGGTAAACAAACGCATTGCCCGCCTACACCCGCAACCTACGGATCGCCCCGCCCCACCCCTAACCAGACACCTCTCCCCCACCCCATGTCCATTAAAGATAAGCTCCTTCATGCAAGGCTGCCCACGACGAGACTCGAACTAAGACAAACGCTGTGCGAATTCAGCAACTATCAGAATACCCTTATACCAAACTTCCGTAAAATTACCCGTCCGTTATTTAGATTGCTCAACGCACCCACATCGTTCCCATTATCTTGGGACAAACTCGCTACGAATGCCTTCGACACACTGCAACAGTGCCTAGGCCAAAACCCCTTTCGACACACGCGGCATAGCGGACACTAAACAGTGCCCCTACACACTCCGTGGCCCAGCATACTCAGTAATACGGCCCCACGCGCGCACACTGTTAATGAGTGTGTAGTTACTCCCCTTTCCCCATGTCCCAGAGACAGTGATTTAGGTAGAAATCTTCTTTCTGAGTAGATTCCCAAGCTACCCGGGTGAGTTGTCACGATTCTGGACTAAAACCGTGACTCTGACTCTTAGCACTCATAGATAGATTATAGCGTAGATAGTAGTAGAACCATAGGTTAGCGTAGAGTTAGATTAGATAGAACGAGTAGTCTGAAACTATTACCTTCTTTCTCTCTCACGCAATAGGAACACCCCAACCACCCCATTCTTCACCTGTCCTTTAACCTTCACTACACTCTTTTAGTTTTAGTCCCAATTCAGAGTTTGCTAATCAATACGCCCAAACTGGTACTAAAACCATGAGTGAATGAAGTGTGAATCTTAATGTATATATTCTATTATAATTTTAACTATTTATCCATGCCGTATTCTAATGTGCTTGTATAATAACTATTCATTCATGTTGTTAATTCAACATGCTGTATGTAGACATTACGCGCCTTGTACACACACCCCACCCACCCCGCTAAGAAACCCCCACTTACCCCCCCCCCCCTTCTCCTACCACCCAAGGGCGGCGACTCGTTAGCTAACCTTTGAGACGCTCAATGTTTCGCATCTACTTAATATCCCCTCGGCCGAAAACCCACGCCAGCCACTTGAGTGACCAGGTCAAAGTATATCAAAGGGAGATAATTCCCTCCACCCAGCATGACGTATGTATCAATCGTCTTTTACCTAGACTGCCCCCACCCTCTTCGACCCCCCCCTTCTCCCTTGTTCACCCCGCAGTTTTGGCGGTTTAATTGCTTACCCACCCCAACTCCATTTTCGGCTCCAATAACCTTTTTGCTTTATGTAAATATATGTTCGAAAGGACCAATGGGAATTATATGTAAATCCAACCTAATGCAATCACCCAACCAAATTGAGGATCGGTCACGTGACTGGTCTCACGAGACGCCCGCCCAACTTTTGTAGAGCAGTCTGAGTTTGGCGCTTGACCGATACACTGTACTTTTAGTTAGTTCTGGCTCAGCTCTCGAAAAAGACGCATCGTCTTAGCTTAACTCCCAACCTGTACACTCGGACTATAGATAATTAGCCAGTAATAGTAATTCGTTAATACAGTTGTGTAACCTAAAAGTGGCTTCCACAACACTACCGTGTACTAATGTTAGACATTCTGACCAATTTCATATTTGTTCCAATAGTATATCGCCTCACATGTTATATATATATATATCGGTCTAGCCAGTATTCGCATTTTCCACCAGTATAAGTTGTGAAACCTAACTTTGGATTCCATAACACTCGCATATACTCGTGTCAATATTGCTGTATAACTTCATATGTATGTCTCACCATTGGATATTCGAACGTAATAAACACCTGAACAGTAACCAGTGATTTGCTTGATTATCTTAGAATTGTTTGTTTGTATACTCTGTAACATCTTATACGAGCCAAGGAGAGAAATAATCATTGTTCCAGGACGATTGCAGTAGCATCGGTATTTCGTACCCCCACGACAACCAGCCACCAGTAACCATTAACCCCACGACAACCAGCCACCAGTAGCCATTAACCCCACTCAACCACCCCCCCGCACCCCTCTCAGTGTCAACATTGTGACGAATTGCTCTCCCAACAGCAACATCGTGACATCCGTTTTATCGAAACAGAATCTAACGAAAGTAAATTCAACACAAACTGTATTAAGTTGGTTAATTATTATTGTTTTTTGTGGAGCTACATTCAAATTAATCATTTTAATTATCACTAATACATAAGTCTATTTTAGGAACAATATCGAACTGTGTATGAAGTATTTGAAAAATACAGCGGCATATCAACACCATACAACAATATGGATAAGAACTATTTCCCTAGAGCTTTGAACCCAGTAAAGAACAAGACTTCATCTTCTGAATCAACCACAGTTAAAAATATTAATGTTCCTAACAATGTTTAAGTTATCGGAACACACAATGTAAATTCTCCATTTTGTTTCTCCTTTGCTATTAAACCTTAAATTAAATATATTTTTTTGTGTAATACAGGTGACATTTTTTAATTGTATACTTAACAATAAACACGTATACTTTCTTAAAATTATGACTCGAGTAAGTACATTATATATTTGTTTCGTTTTTATTTCAAGAAAGTTTATTTTTATTGTGGGTGTCAGATTGTTGTCAATTCATATTCAGAAAAAAAGGTTAGATTTAAAGTTCGTTTAATTTAACACAAAGTTGTAATAAATATATAAAACAATTGTTACAATTTGTGCACAAACCAAAGACCAATGGACCGCTTGCTTTAATATTTCTGGTTTTTGATAACTTGAAACATTTAATTTTTGGATTTTGATCGCACTAAGTCCTCTAGACTCTAGACTTCCATATTAGTAATTCGCTATGATGTTCTCAATGGAAAATAGAGATTAAATAGATATTTGTATACAGCGAAAAACGAAAATGCAACCGTAGGAGAGTAGAAGTCATTCAAGACACCCTTATTAGCTGCGCTCGAAAAAAAAATAGAAAACAATAAATAACAAAAATAAATAACATATAAGGTCTAAAAATAGACCAAGCGGCCCATCTTACTATTCTTTGCACATATATAATTAGGTCTAGTCAATATTTATTTACAAAGTCCGTTAATTACAATGAACTTCTTTTTTTCTCTTTTGTCTTACAAGCTGCTAATATATCAGTACCTTAAAATATTTATGGTGCCTTTAAATGTAAGTGTCAATTATTTTTTTTAAAAGCCTAAAACAAATGGCTGCCCAAATACTCAATCTAGTAATAGCCACAGAGTGCAATGATCTTTTTTGTAAAATTTTAGATAAGTTAATATAGGGGCGTCTCAGAAGGCAAAAATGTATTATGTGAGAACATCTTTCAATCCTTGCATCACATGTAATAATAAATAATCACATTGTAATTGACTTGATGTCGGTCACCTGTAGGTATAATCACGATTATATAATATTTACATACATAGTTCAGTAAGTAGATAAAAACGTACGGGACAAAATATTCATATCAGTCATACATTTCACTTAATGTTGGTGAAATTTTACTAGTTCGAATTACGCATCTTTGTTTCTATGCAATACTAAAACAAATGCGAGAATTTATATTTAAACTGTATCAGTTTTCTGGTGTTTATTCCAACTTGTAGATTGATACAATTAGTTGAATATAGTTATTGATCTACACCTAGTTTTGGCACATACATTTAATGGATAGTAATTTTAAACGGCACAAACTGATATGGCTGGCTCAGTCATGTGTTGGGGCATAATAAACTCCAGGGCACGGTTGAAGGTGGAAGTCGGAGAGGCCGTCAGCAGAGATGCTGATTCGACTATATCAAATATTGGAAAGAGCTGCAGGTGACTCAACTAGTGACAACCGCTCAAGATAGACAAAAGTGGAGAAAGGTGACTGCTGAGGTGTCCGTTCACAATCCCCCACCCACCCACCAAAAAGAAACAACCCACAACGGTCAAGGGATTGATGATATGTAGATAAGGGTAATGGAAAGCAAATATTCACAACTGGCATCTAAACCTAGACACTAGAGGACAGAAGGCCAACAAGTAAATTGGTAATAATACATAAGGCATTACAATATAACTCAGAAATACAACACAATAACAATATGTTACACTGCTCAGATAAATATGAGGAAATTAACTATTTTCTTATATATTATGCGATAACCAATGCTTAAAAGTACTCTTGCTTCTCGAGTAGCATCCGCGCATGGAATGGGTTCCATGAACAAAACAGATAAACAAGTAACTTAACATCAATTAAAACACTTGTAAAAATGCAAGACTTCGTTATATAAGGATCATCTGTAAATTAATAAGATAGATTGTACTATTTGAAAATTTGTACTATTGTAATTTAAATATTATAAAAACATTTAACAAGTTTTAAAAAGGTCGTAGAATAAATATTCCTGTCAAATATTTATCACTTTAAATAATTCATCAAAATGTTTCGTATGTTTTAGCATTTTAATCATTTTGTTTTTAATGTAAAGAGAGATAAGTGGGTAAATCTAAGTGCAAGGTAGGACATAAAAAATATGTGGTTGTCTCTCTTTATATAAACTGTGTTACATTACACTCTTTGCCGTTTATCTCTTCTATTTAGTCAAACAGTTTGTAAGTCTTCAAACAAGGCATTAATCCTAATAATATAGGCTTAGATATTCTTTTCCAAGTATTAATATTACTAAATGTAGCTAATGCGTTTCGAAAATAAAATAAATCCATACGCTTCAGCTTTCTTAATATTTTCGATTCATGTGTTATATAATTTTATTTTTAAAAAATCTCTCTCTCTCTCTCTCTTTCTCTCTCTCTCTCTCTCTCTCTCTCTCCTTATGTAATTTACAAGGTACAATGACTAGTAATAAAAACGAAGCATTGCAAGATTAGTCAAGATGTCACATAGCATTTCTTTTGACAGTAAACGCTATAGAGTAATGTAATGCTGCTTTTTTTCTTACAAGTCGCGGGCTAGAAATTTGGACACGTGTACTTGACTAGGTTTACTGGGGCGATTAATCATCCGGTTTTATAGTTGACCTTAGGTCTATCAGTCTGGAAAAAAACAACATCATAACTGTATGCAGGGATTGAAATATATGCAACAAAGAAATGAAATGTAGCCTAAAGTACCTGAATATGTATTCAGTATATAAAGCTGCATTTAATCATTCACCAGTCTAAATGGTCATTTCTCTCCTGTTACAATAGCGTGAAGTTGCCACATTATGTACTTTTCACATCATGCAATAAATAGAATTTGTAAAGACAATTTAAGTGGTAGTATCTAAAAGGTGTGGGGAGAAACAGCCTTTTCAATGGATGATTCTTTGACTGCACAGGTAAAGGTCTTTGTAGTTAACTCGTTTTCATTTAGTGAATACTTTCTGAAGTTATTTAGAATATGTAATCTCATTTCTTAAGCTACACACTTGTTTACACATTCTACATATGAAACGAGAGCCCAATCCAGTGTTTTGTCTGAAATAAAAATGTGCCACTGGCTTAAAAAAGATGTGTCACTTTATACTTCCCGGTAAGATTTGTTTTTTAAATATTCTTTCACATTTTGATTTATAGGACGTAGTAGCTTGTTTAACATAAATGGTTACTATTACAAGGCAATTTATTCACCATAATAAATTATGGATGAGACCTTCTATTTATATCACACAAGTATAATTATGATTTATAATGTTATTACGGCTAGAGCCCCCATTCAATTTATGAAAATAATAGTTATAGTATTGTTATTATTAGTGTGAGTATCCTTGTATTAGTGAAGATCTTATTATATCATTCTGAAGTTTATTTGTAGTTGTCTAGAGTATTCCGTTGTTCTTAGTATCCCCTGGCAATTCACATAACGTAGCTTTAGAGTTTTCAGTTGATTTACTTCATGTATAATTATTGGTGTGGCTCATATTATACAGCAAGAACCTCGATGTTGAGTGGTAGTGTAGATTATTAAAATAGTTGTATAAATATTACACATACACACATGTATATAACGTTGAAATATTGACGTTAACCAAGTTGTGTAGAAAGCAACGATAAATTTGGTTTAATTTACAACATCAATCCAGTAGGAATCCAAATAATATTATATACACAATCAAGAAATACACATATTCCAATTAGTAATGAATATCCTCAATGAACATATAGCATTGTAGTTAATAGTAGAATAATAAATTTTCCATCAAACAAATCAAATAGAAATGATACTCAGAGCGGAGAATATTTGATGTTACTAGATCGAATGCAAGCCAAGAACTGACCAAAAGTGTCGAATTGCGTAGAAATATATTACGGGTCAATCGTTGGAAAAACCAGACAGCCTAGTGACACGAGAATTTTAATCAAGCCCGCATGTTGACTACGTGATCAGATACCTTTTATTAAGAACAAGCAATAATGCTCTAACAAAATAAGGAGAGACCGGACGACCTTGACATGCTGTATTCGCGTGCACAGTTCATGTTTTTTATCGAGGTTAATAAAAAACAATAATGCTCTAATTAGGTTAGGAAAAACCCGGGGAAAACCGTGAGCTGAGAAATATTTTGTATCGTTTAAACGCAATTCGCTTAAATGATTTAGTTGGTTTATTAACATTACAATGTAGGGAATTTACGTTTCGTAACAGTCGCCCATACCAAAAGGAAAAGAACATTGCATACTAAACAATAGAAGTGTGCAATTTCTTTTAGAACCGCCTGCACTTAACTTTAGTTCTAAACAATATACAAAAAAAAAAAAACTGACTCCACCTGGGTAGTCCGTTAAATAAGACAAGTAAGGGAAATAATTTATTCTATTAAACCCTCATCATATAGGATCTCAAGTTATCCTTAGACCATAACACATGTTCGCGTTATTCTAAAAAAATTATACTCTCTGAGATATCATTCCTTATAAACATCATCATCTTATTTATAAGGTAAAAATCAGCATAACCAATGTTATCATATTAAACAATTCAATCATTAATTAATTCAACTTAAATGAAATTAATATTTAAATAAACTTAAGAGTAAGAATTTAATCTTAAGTGTGTAAGCATGTGAAGTGTATGCACATTACTCTATCTTGGTTTTTACATAATCACAACTATAGTTTGATTGTTTCAAAATAAGGATGTACATTTCTGTTCATTCATTATCTTACTAATTATGTTCATAAATCCATAATATTTATAAGTAACTTATTAGGCTCTTTTTTTTTTTTTTTTTCTACAACAATAATAATATTTGTTTTAGCAAATGGAAATATTCATGGCATAAAATAAGGCATAAGATATTGCATAAAATAATCACATCATATTCATATATTCATGCATTTATATTTTAAATGATCCAATTCTCTTAGTTAGGATTATCAGAATATATACATGAAGTTATCTATCCCCTTATACATTTGTTACATGCGCGATAGGGTGTCCGCGACGATGTTATCTTTTCCAGATAAGTGAGTTATTTTTAAGTTGTAAGCTTGAATAAACAAACTCCATCTTAGAATGCGCTGATTTTGTTTGATGCGGGAAAGAAATACTAGTGGATTGTGATCAGTGAATATCTCGATTGGGAACTGAGAACCATTTACATAGTAATTGAAATGTTTCAATGCTTGGGTAAGTCCTAGTAATTCCTGCTCTATTGTGCTATAATTTACCTCATGTGGGTTAAATTTTTTTTGAACAAAAGCTAATGGGATGTTCAAGTGAATCATCTCCTATTTGTGAGATTACCGCGCCCATTCCTGTATTACACGAGTCTACCGTTATTCTGAAGGGTTTAGTATAATCAGGTGAGACTAATACTGGTGCCTTGGTCAGTATGTCTTTTATATTATTAAAGGCTTGGTCACATTCCTGATTCCACTTAAATTGATTTTTCTTTCTCAAGAGATTTGTCAAAGGGCAAGTGATAATAGAAAAGTTTTTACAAAACTTCCTGTAGTACCCGGCCATACCCAGAAATCCTCGAAGTTGTTTCTGCGTTTTAGGGACAGGGAATTCCTGTATAGCTTTGACTTTGGCATTCACTGGTTTTACTTTGCCATTACCCACTACATGACCTAAATATTCAATTTCTGCATGGCAAAATTGACTTTTAACTAGGTTTATAGTAAGATTAGCCTGTTTTAGTTTTTGGAATAATAGTTTTAACTGATCTAGATGATCATTAAAGTTATTACTGAACACTACGATATCGTCCAGATATGCATGGCATTGTGGGATATCATGGATAATAGTGTTTATTAGTCTTTGAAAACTAGCTGGAGCATTGACCATTCCGAATGGCATTACTTTAAACTTATATAATCCATCAGGAGTAACAAAAGTTGATACCTCCTGAGCCCTATCTGTTAATGGGATTTGGAAATAAGCTGTTAGTAAGTCAATCTTAGTTACATAGTTTGCAGTGCTTACTCTATCGATTAGATCATCTATCCGTGGTATGGGATACGAATCTGTTTTTGTCACTTGGTTTAATTTCCTATAGTCTACACAAAAGCGTAGTGAACCATCAGATTTGGGAACCAACACACATGGGGATGACCAATCACTGTTACTGTGAGTAATTATATCATTGCTCAGCATATAATCAATTTCTTTACGGATGTGTTCAAGTTGTATGGGATTAACCCTATACGGATGTTGTTTGACAGGTTTAACATTATCATCTTTTAAAACTACATCATGGGTAACCAAAGTTGTTTTGTTAGGAATATCACTAAACAAATTTACATGATCATAGATTAAACCCTTGATAGAAGTCTGTTCACCTGAGTCTAGATGTGCCAGTTTATCATTGAGGTTTTTAAGTGCTTCAGTGTTTTGAAGTTTACTTTCTATGATTGTCTTTTTAAATTTAGGCGGGGGTGTTTCAACAGTTTTGATAGCACTCACTGGCCTAATGTCAGTTTGTTCTTCCCTAACAACATAAGGTTTTAGCATGTTTATATGGCACAGTCTCTGTGTTTTCCTTCCATCAGGGGTTTTTACAAGGTATGTTACATCACTGATTTTATCTAAAACCTGATATGGTCCTGTATATTTTGCACTCAGGGGTTGTCCAGACAATTGGGTCAACATGAGGACTTTATCACCAGGATGGAAACATCGGGATCTGGCCTTGACATCATAGTACCCTTTCATTCTTTTCTGAGCCTGCAAAAGATTATCTTTAACATGATTAAAAGCATGATAGATTCTATTGCTAAATTGTTCCACATAAGCTACGAGTCCAGTCTCTTCATCAGAATTTAACAAGGTTTCCTGCAACAGTTTTAGAGGTCCTCGAACTGAATGTCCAAACACTAACTCGAACGGACTGAATCCAAGAGATTCCTGCACAGTTTCTCTAGTCGCGAAAAGAGCGAATGGAATACCGCGATCCCAGTCTTCAGTGTTCTCAAAACAGTATGTGCGGAGCATGGTTTTCAGAGTCTGATGATATCTTTCTAGGGCACCTTGGCTTTGCGGATGGTACGCAGTTGAAGTTGCATGTTGGATGCCTAGTTTCTTTAAGACCTGGTTAAACAGCTTTGATGTAAAGTTAGATCCTCGGTCTGACTGTATAGTCTTTGGAAGACCGTATCTTGAACAAAATGCAATCAGTGCGTCAGATATCTTATCTGCGTTACTGGTGCGTAGCGGAATAGCTTCAGGATATCTCGTGGCAGTGCACATTATAGTGAATAAGTACTGGTGTCCTGTCTTTGTTTTAGGCAAAGGACCTACACAGTCTATTAGCAAGTGGCTAAATGGTTCTGCAAAGGCGGGTATTGGCTTTAGAGGTGCTACCGGTATAGTCTGGTTAGGTTTACCAACTATCTGGCATGTATTGCATGACTTGCAGTATTTTGTGACGTCACGATGTAGTCCAGGCCAATAGAAGTACGGAAGAATTCGACGGTAAGTCTTGTTCACTCCTAGATGACCAGCATATGGCGTGTCATGAGCCATGTGTAAGATGTCATTACGATATATGGCTGGTACCACAATCTGACTTCCTTCTCTGCAATTGTCATTATCACATTTCACATCTCTCCATTTTTGCATTAATATTCCCTCCTTCAGAAAAAATCCATTTCCTTTAGTTTCTGCCTCCTGTTCAGTTATCACCTTTTTCTTCAGGTGTTTAATTCCTGAATCTCTATTCTGTTCTAATAGGAGTAATTGTCGAGGTGACAAATTACTTTCAGTAGTCTTGACTGAGGGACCACTCAAGATGTCAGCCAGGAAAGTTGCCTGTAGGTCAATTTCTGGTTCTATTTTTGACTTTGACATGGTTTCGACAGACTTTTGTTGTTGGGCCATACCTCTCGTGACGATGCATATAGGTTTGATAAAGCTCTCACTTTTATTGAGGTATTGTTTTTTCTTGGATATGGAATGCACCACATCTCCAGCAATATCATTTCCCAGTATTAAAGAAACGCCTTTAAACGGAAGTGATTTGTATACACCCACAACTACATTTCCAGTGAAGTACGCACTCTTCAGCTGTATTTGATGCAAAGGAACTTGTACATTTTTCCTTGATACACCTTGAATAGTAAGATCCTGTCCTGTATATGTCGATTGTGACGTAGGAACAGTATTCTCTAAAAGTAGTGAAACCTCAGCCCCTGTATCACGGAGTATTCTGATGTTCTTTTCACTAGTGACACCATTTATTATGGATGACACGGTACCTTCTTCAATGAATGGTAAACAATTGCTTGGTATCTCAGTATCGATGAGATCTGTATCCAAGTTATTTTTGTAAGAGGTATGTTTAGTACTCATGGTGATTCTATCTGATATAGACTCCTTGGAGCTATGATTAGAATTAGAATTATTGAAAACCATTGTCTCTATTTCAGGAACTATTTCTGGTTTCAAGTTTCCTAGATACGTGTGTTTTGTCAGGTTATCTGCATTAGCACTAGGTATCTCTGTTTGAGTTCTAACATCCTTCTTTACATTTACACGAGTTCTTTGTTTTGGCATTGCTACATACGATAAGACAACATTCTTTTTATTCGGGTTCCCATTCAATATCCAGCACTTTTCCTTAGTATGTCCAATTCGTTTACAATGTCTACAGGTTGGCTTGGAATTAGTTGGACCTTCATTGCTCTGCTGATGTCTCTTTGATTGATAGGATTCATTTGGATTCATGGTTTTCTTTTCTACCTTCATATCTCGATTCTGGAATTTAGATTTATCTACTGTTGTAAATTTATTGCTGGAATGGATAATAACATATTCGTCTGCCATCACTGCTGCTGTTTCTACTTGTTCTACACCTTTGTCTGCTAAATGTATTCTTACATCACCTCTGATGTTATTGTTAAAGTCTTCCATTAGCATAAGATTAGCTAATTTATCAAAGTCTTTGTTTACACCTTTGGATCGAATCCATCTTTCAAAATATTTCTTTTTCTGTCTTAGAAAATCAACATGGGATTGTTCCTGTTCTTTCTTAGACTCACGAAACACTTTTCTATATTTTTCAGGTGTCAATGCATAACTTAGCAGTACTCTATTCTTGATCAGTTCATAATCATACAATTCCTCTTCAGTAAGACTTAATACAACATCAAGTGCTTTTCCTTTGTTCAGAGCTGAGCGTAGGAGTATAGCTTTCTTGCCCTCGGGAAATTGATAGTCTCTAGCGTTTCTCTCGAAAATCATGAAGAACTCTTCCACCGAATTATCTTCAAAAACTGGAATATGTTTCTTAAACTTATACAGTTCTGCATCTGCTTCAGAGCTTGCATTCGAATGATTTGACGTACGAGACCTTGCTATCTCAATTCTTTCTTGGCTTGCTATTTTCTCTCTTGCTATTTCTCTTTCCATCTCAATTCTCTGGCTTTCTCTCTCTCTTTCCATCTCAATTCTCTTGTTTTCTCTTTCTCTTTCCATCTCTAATTCCATCTTTCTTAACTCAAGTTTAAATTTCAATTCTTCACTTAAGTCACCAGTTGTATGCTTTACTCTTTGTTTTATAGGAAAAGGTAATTCATCATCTGATTCATCATTAATGTTATCATTAGCAGTAGTTTCTTCAATAATTAGTGTACCTTGTTTTCTTAAACACTCAGTTACCTCTTGAAGTAATTTAGTTTTTGATGGCCTAGTTTCTGTGATAGAAATGCCCAATGATTTAGCCAATTCTTTTAGTTGTATCATCGACATTTTATTAAGCTGTTCTGAGGTTAGATCAAATATCTCTGGATCCCATGTAAGATTATTTGTGGCTTCCATTTTATATATTATTAAAAGTTACTATAAATCTTGTTAATAATACAATAAAGAGTCCAACTTACTTTCTGTCCTTTGAATAATTCACTACACCACACAGTTCAGATTTGTCACAACAAGGTCATAAAAATAATACTTTCTTAGAGTTACTTTGTTTGATAAGATAATACACCAGATAATTTTAGAGGCTGAATAGTTAAGTTTTCCGATTCTCAATAGCAATGTTCAATTCAATCACAATCTTTAGTATATTGTATATTGTTCATATTTTCCAACACAATCCATCCAAGTTACGAGTATGTATTACGGCAGTTGTAAATAGTTTGTGTAAATAGTATAACGATTCTTGAAGTTGAAGCAAATCCTCTAAACGTTTGTTAGTAAATCACTGACGAGCAAAACCCATTTTATTACAAGGCAATTTATTCACCATAATAAATTATGGATGAGACCTTCTATTTATATCACACAAGTATAATTATGATTTATAATGTTATTACGGCTAGAGCCCCCATTCAATTTATGAAAATAATAGTTATAGTATTGTTATTATTAGTGTGAGTATCCTTGTATTAGTGAAGATCTTATTATATCATTCTGAAGTTTATTTGTAGTTGTCTAGAGTATTCCGTTGTTCTTAGTATCCCCTGGCAATTCACATAACGTAGCTTTAGAGTTTTCAGTTGATTTACTTCATGTATAATTATTGGTGTGGCTCATATTATACAGCAAGAACCTCGATGTTGAGTGGTAGTGTAGATTATTAAAATAGTTGTATAAATATTACACATACACACATGTATATAACGTTGAAATATTGACGTTAACCAAGTTGTGTAGAAAGCAACGATAAATTTGGTTTAATTTACAACATCAATCCAGTAGGAATCCAAATAATATTATATACACAATCAAGAAATACACATATTCCAATTAGTAATGAATATCCTCAATGAACATATAGCATTGTAGTTAATAGTAGAATAATAAATTTTCCATCAAACAAATCAAATAGAAATGATACTCAGAGCGGAGAATATTTGATGTTACTAGATCGAATGCAAGCCAAGAACTGACCAAAAGTGTCGAATTGCGTAGAAATATATTACGGGTCAATCGTTGGAAAAACCAGACAGCCTAGTGACACGAGAATTTTAATCAAGCCCGCATGTTGACTACGTGATCAGATACCTTTTATTAAGAACAAGCAATAATGCTCTAACAAAATAAGGAGAGACCGGACGACCTTGACATGCTGTATTCGCGTGCACAGTTCATGTTTTTTATCGAGGTTAATAAAAAACAATAATGCTCTAATTAGGTTAGGAAAAACCCGGGGAAAACCGTGAGCTGAGAAATATTTTGTATCGTTTAAACGCAATTCGCTTAAATGATTTAGTTGGTTTATTAACATTACAATGTAGGGAATTTACGTTTCGTAACATTACATATAATTTTATTATTTCAACGTCTATGTGAAACTGATAATTGTTTTCATTTGAACTTCCGACATGCCGTTTTTACCTAGATATATTTGTGTTTTATTAGTTTTAACTTTATGTAACTTAAACACTGTATCTTCTGTATGTAAGTAGAATCTTATTATTATTATTGATGTTTTTGTTTTGATAATGTTTTTGTGTAAAAATTACTACATATAATAAACAAGCCAAATTCCCCGGCGTTGCCTGGAGTAAAATAAAACAGGCCTTTATAATCTAAAGATGAAAAATTATAAACTGCAATGAAGAGAAAGCTTTTTTTTTTTATAATAAAATTAATTGAAATTTTAAAACGTTCTAGACGAACTCCAGAATCGAACCCGGGTCGACCAAATCGCAGTCCGACACGTTAACCATTTAGCTAGCGAGACATGTGCGAAGTGAAATCGCAAAAAAGTATAATATGCGACAATAAGGTCACATAACTTTAAATTAACAAATATGATTGGTTGAACACACACACAGTCTACTTTATATATATATAAAAAAAAAAAGTAAAGTACCCTTCGGACCAAAGTGATCATAGGGCCGGTGAAGCAGCGTTCACCAGTTTCTGTGACCACGGCATACTAGGGGATGTGGGGCCAGCACAATGCCCAGCCGCCTTTACTTTACCCCAACTAATGTCAGGTACCCATCAGAGCTGGGTAGACTCAGGGACACCCTCAAGTCCTGGGAAAAAATCCCGGCTTCACCAGGATTTGAACCCAGGACCCTCGGATCGCCAGTCGAACGCGCTGCCGCTCGGCTACCGTGCCCCATTATATATATATATATATATATATATATATATATATATATATAGATTATGTTTGCATATTCTGTTAGATTAAATATATATTTACACTTTGATATAAAAAATCCTTTTCTGACAATCAATTTAATATCTTTCTTCTTGTCTTTAGTTCGAAATGTAGCTTTGAATGGGAAGACTGTTGAAAGCTCAAACTTTAACGGAATATATGGCTCAGAGAATGCAGTGGATGGAAATAAAGATAACGTAGTTTTGAATGGTCACTGTTCTCACACTTCACTCTACGATTTTAATCCATGGTTTCAAGTAGAGTTTCTTAAATCTAATATAACTGTTATAACAGTATACAACAGAGGTAATGATTTATTGTCATATATTTATATTACTAAACTGTGTACATAAATACAGTCAATTACATTATTTTATTATTTTTCTTTCCAAACATAATTTTCAGGTGACTGTTGTTCAGAGCGACTTTCTTACTATAAGCTTCAGCTATTCAACAACAATGTCAATGTCTATAATTACTCGGGTTCTAACATGGCAGGGATCGTAAGTGATACGATATATCCAACTGCTAGAGTCATTGCAACTAAGGCTGTCATCTCAACAAATTATACATCACAGTCGTCGATAACACCTATCCTTACTTTATGTGAAGTTGAAATATATGGCGGTAAGAAAAACGATGTTTCCATTTATTTTATTTCTCTTTACTTTATGTAAAATAATATAAGTAAAAGTAAAAGTACTAACTTGTACTTACTTTAAATATAATTATATTGGCACAGAGAATAATGACTTCCTTATCCCTTATACGAGAACAAATGCATATAACTACTATTATTTCATGACATCCGGGCTTAGGCCTATAACGGGTTGCTTGAACAAAGCGGGAACACCATTAAATTGGCATATTTAAAACATTAATCAAATCAGCCGAGGTAAGCTAGGTAGGCTACGTGGCGTACAATTCGTCCTTGGTTGACTTTCTACTCAATAATAATACAAGAGAATAGTTCTAAAAAGGTAACTTAGGACAGTGTTAATGTCTAGCTCATTTGCTGCTTTGTTCCACTTAAGAGCAACCCCATACATTTAGCCACTGCTTATTAGGCATTCAGACTATATCATTCAGTGTACAAGAACCGGTTGTAATTATAAACGAATTTTTCTTGCGCCAAGTAGGCCTACAGTCCAAAGTCCAAGGCTCACATAGACCTAAGCTTGCGTAACAGGTGTGAAAGTAGGTAAGCAGACGATGACCGATCATCGGTGTGTGTTAGCTGTGTAGTTTACAGTGGATTGACCGGTATAGGAGTTGCGTTCGGTGGTTTTTAGTTCACGGGGCATGTGAAGGGGAGAATTTAGATGGGAGTGGACACAGTGTGTTATATTCAGAGAAATGTGATGTGTTGTGGATATCTAGAAGAGTAGAAGTAAGGTCGCTAGGTGTTATTGAGAAGAGATTGTTGAGAAGAGATTATTGTAGCCTATTTCAAGTTGTTGAATTATTGTGACCACTAAATATCTATGTGAAGAGGTTGCATTTTTTATTTATATTTGAATACAATGGATTATTATGGTAGAGTGGAGGCTATTATTTTATCAATTATTTGTGTGTGTATGTTATTAAATAAAACCATATATATGTGTACAATCGGTGTGCCTGAATCTTTAACTTAATTAACGTTACCTTTCGCCTTCTTAACATGTATGGTGACATTAGAGCTTGCAACAGATTTCGGTTAGGAACGGCATTGGTCGAAAAATGAAATTAGGATGTTTCAGAATAGAAATAAACAATACATGTTATAAATATGTTCTAAAAATAAATTATATTTCGCCAATAGCTTTTTGTTTTATGAATTATAGACTGTCCGGATGGCTTTTATGGCGATAAATGTATCAATGAATGTTCCAACCAATGTGATAATGTTTGTAATAAAGACAATGGATACTGCACATGTAAACCTGGATATACTGGTCTAACTTGTCAGCAAGGTAATATTAGTAATAACACTAACAATATTTTGTGTGTGTGTATTGTCTTTTGTTTTGTGTATTATCAGTTTTCTAGTTTTAATTTAACTCTAGGTCAGGGGTCGGGAACCTTTTGTCTGAGAGAGCCATGGATACCATATATTTTGAATTACGCTCAAATACTCATCGATGACTTTTCATCTGCTTTCAATATCACCCAACCACACATAATGATACAGAAGTTATCTGCTTTAAATGTCAATCAACGCTTCCAAGCCTGCGTCATACAATTTTCATCAAGCGCCTTCAATTTGTCAGAGTAGAGGTATGTTCTTCGCAAATAAGAGAAATAAGCATTGTGGCGCCAAAAGAGCTGTTCTCGCTCCAGTTATATACACAATTTACATCAATGACATTCGAAGTTCGGCAATCGACACAGTATCGTTAATCAAATACGTGAGATTATACAGCCATTGTCGGCATTGTTTCCAGCGATGACAGTGTCTATCACAGAACGACTTCAGATTTCTACAAATGGTGCGGAAAGAACTACAAGATATTGAATATCACAAAAACAATAGAAATGATTGTAGACTTCCGGATGGAAATACAGAAGCTAACTGATCTACAAATAAACAACCAAATAATAGATCAGGTCTCGCAATATAAATATCTTTGCGTCACAATCACTGACAAGCTGACTTGGTCTGATCACTGTTAAAGCCTCTGTAAGAAAATCCACCAAAGACTTTTTTGTCTTAGTAAACTAAAAACATTTCATGTAGAGAAAACCATTATGAATCTCTTTTATTCGGCGACTGTTGGTAGCATCATCACCTTCGCAATCACCTGCTAGTATGGTGATGCAACTACATTGAACAAACACCGGATAGCCCACCTAATAGACAAAGCCTCTCGTACAAGTACAACATATACACAACTACCATCTCTTGGAGATCAGTTCAATTCAATTTGTCTAACTATGATTGACAAAATCCTTCAGGACCACGCACACCCGCTTCACGAGAGTCATATCTAGTCGAGTCTAATCTTTCACTAAGGGCAATAACAGAGATATTTAAGAACTCTTTTGTTCCACTATTAGTGAGAATCTTTCACTAAGGGCAATAACAGAGATATTTAGGAACTCTTGTTCCACTATTAGTGAGAATCTTTCACTAAGGGCAATAACAGAGAGATTTAGGAACTCTTTTGTTCCACTATTAGTGAGAATCATTCATTAAGGGCAATAACGGAGAGATTTAGGAACTCTTCTTCCACTATTATTAATGCGTTAATTTTTAAATAAGTTTTCATCCGCTTATATCGACTGTAGCTAGTGAGGTGAAGGCGTAAATCGTTTCGTTTTATGATTTGCTATAAAAGAACTTGAATGAAAAGAACATTTGCTTTTTGATAAAGTTTGTTAGTAAGTAATTTGATTGGTGTAGATGTGTGTGCATATTTTTTTCTTAGTTATTCACTTTGACGATATCAAGTAAACCATTTTATTTTATACAATCTGTAAAAACAAAATCTGCATTCATTATTTAGTAATTCAAAATGGTTTGAAGTAAATAAGTATGTTTTTTCTTATTTCGTTTTTCTTTTGGAAGTAATAGTTACATTTAAATAACGATGTATAGTTTAAAATTAAAATGAACAGATGTCTTTTTCTAATACAGAATGTCCTTTGGGGACTTATGGAAACGAATGTTTGAAGAAATGTTCGACACATTGCGATGCAAATTGTGATATAAAAAATGGGAAATGTTATTGTAAGCCTGGTTACCATGGAGACAGGTGTGATCAAGGTAGGGCGATTTTTACTATTGTGAATTCAGAAATCTTGTGGCCAAGGTAATCATGACGCCTTTGATAAAGCTTTGCAGCTGTTTGATATCATTTCTTTTATTAGCTTTATTACTCTTAAGTAATGTTTTGATACATTAGAAACACTACGATTTCTACTGTTTCTGTTTGTAATCTTGTTATGCTGAACTACAATGGACAGCTTTTAGATCTTCTAAAGATAGCTGTGTCGTGATCATAAGTGTCGATACAGGTTTAAATTATTGTGTATGTATTTTTGGCTTGTTTTAAACAATCCACCTAAGCTGAAATTCTCAAAATGTAAACAGATACTATATAGTCCTATATAATGAGAGCACTTAAAAGTAAAATACCTTTCGGACCAAATTGATTATATGGCCGGTATAGCAGCGTTCACCAATTTATGTGGCCACGCATGAAGAACTGCAACTGTTCTTTATCCTTCTCTGTTTTTTATAAACGTGATAAAAGCAATTTATGAAAAAAAAAATCTATATAAGATATACTATCCTCATATCACTAACACGGATCCTAAATATAATTCTAAATATACCCACAGAAAAATCCATTTCAAAACCGATGTGCAATGTGTGAAACGTTGATTTAAGTGGGTCACCCCTAGCTAAAATCTACAACACGCTTGGATGCATGATAAAACAGATCAACTGATCGTGACCTGCGCTAAAATAATTACACTACACATAAAAAAGAATCTATATAAAACTACATTTACATTCTAAACTCAAATTTAGTTATTGATTAAACTAGACAATAAAACAAATGAAACTACCCGCTATAATAAAATAAGCACTAAAATGAACTAGGCCTACTATCTAAAAACAGCTATACACTATAATGAACTACACACTAAAAATCTATACACTAAAAAAAAATACCAAAGAAATTGCACTATAAAAAGACAATCACTAAACATGAGTAAACAGTTACATCGCATTTCTTCAACCCATTACTGCATATTAAAAACACCGAAAAAAGCAATAATTATTTCGGCTTGCTTTTCAGGAAAAGCAGGGATGGGCAACCCTTATTTTCCTGTGCCAAACAGGCTTAATCTGTCGACAAAATATATCGGACTTGCCAACAACAATTTTGTTGAAAGAACATGAAATGAGCGGGTCAGCTCTGTTATCAAAACAATCGATCTTCGGGTGATCTTTATGAATATAGCAAAGGCTTTCGTTCGCCTGTCAGTTGCTCTATTTTATCAAATATTTTTTACAGACACTACTTTATCATATAATCTCTCCTCTCACTCTCTCTCTGGGCGTCCGTCGTGATCGACATCCTAGGAAGTTTGGGTGTGGCTGTTCGATGGGTTCTCATACTCATGTGGCAAATGAGGCCTATCTTTTCCCGGAAGGTACGTTGGCGATGCGTACTGGGGCAGGTCTAGGGCAAGGTCTTTCCTGGCTTGCTTCCTGGAATCAGCTGCTCTCTGTTTGTTACCTTCGCATAGTGCTGGTCCGTTATGGATTACTTAGCGCCAGGAGACACTGTCTTTGGCCGCCTACTCCCAAAAGTCGTCTTTAATACTAAACGTTTTAAGTGGTGCCTTGAGTGTGTCTTTGTAGCACTTCTTTGGACCTCCGCGAGATCGCTGATCGTTTTTTTTAGCTCGCCATAGAAGGGCCTCTTTGGGAGACGGCAATCTGGCATACGTACAAGCCCTGCCCAACAAAGCTGAGACAGTATCAGACTTGTGTGGATGATTGGGAGTACTGCCCTGGCAAGTACCTCAAAGTCTGGAATCTTTCCCTGTCAATTGGTATTTATAATTCATCTCAGGCTTTTTTTGTGGAAGTGACTCGGAAGCTTAGCATGTCGTTAGTAAACTGTCCAAGTCTCACATGCATATAGTAAAGTATGGAGCACGACTGCTCTGTTGACTTTTTTTTTTTGTTTGGGTGCTGACGCCCCTTCTTTTCCAAATATTTGTGCACAGTCTTCCAAAGGTTGCACTGGCTTTTGAGATGCGGAGGTTTACTTCATCATCAATGACAACACCCTGAGACAGTGTACTACCAAGGTACGTAAAGCGGTTCACTGTGTTGATTTTTTCGCTATTGATAATGATGTTTGGCTCGACATAGACTTTCCAGGGGCTGGCTGGTACATGACTTCTGTCTTCTTAGTGCTGATGTTAAGTCAGTAGTTTGAGCATGCACTGGAGAATTCTTCAACACTGCGTTTCAAATCAACCTCCAAGTCAGCATTGAGGGTGCAGTCATCGGCGAATAGTAAGTCGAGAATGGTGTCATACTTGACCTTTATTTTTGCTTTGAGTCTCCTAATGTTGAAAAGCCCGCCATCAATGCGGTACCTTATATCTACACCATCACACCCATCCCTAAATGCATCGCTGCGAACTTTAGACTAAACAATGTTGGAGCCATAACACAACACTTCTTGACGCCATTTATCACTGGGAAAAGTTCAGACTTTCAGACACCTCTCCGTAGTTCTTCATGTCTTTCAAGTCTGCATAGCCCTGAAGTTTGTCAGCTTTCGCACTCAGCCGAGAGTCCCGCATTTGCTTCTGAATATTGCTGCTGATATTTTCCAAGGCAGTTTTTCTTGCTGTTGACATAGGGCCATCAAGAAGTGCCTTGTGTGTTTCACGTCTTTGCTCAAGTAGAAGTGGGATCGATGCATTGTTTTCATCAAACCAGTCCTTGTGTTTCCTGATAGAGGGTCCAAGACACTCAGTGGCTGTGCTATGTACCGTGCCGCAAAGTGTAGTCCATGCTACGTCTGCGTCTAAAAATAATCTACTTGTATTTCATAATAATTTTACCTGGGGTTTTGAACGTGAAAACAATTGCAATAGTCCATATCAAGATACTCTAATAAAATTGATGGCACTTGTCATGGTGTTTCTATCGGATACACTAAGTCACCTAGCTGCTCAATAGAAATGTATAGCTAAAACTTAATTTATTTAAAAGTAAATAGATACCTAGAAAAACAATATATATATATATATATATATATATGGCTCTGTCTTCTATCTGTCTCGCAAGACAATGGATGCGCCCTTATTTATGTATAATTAAAGCTTATAAGATTATTTATATTCTTAATTAAAGCATTCAAAGTTGTAATACACTCTGAAAACGTATTCTAACGCATATTCTATCCGACGCATGATAGCCAAGAAACATACATAGTTTAGGTACTCAAAACTGGATTCCTTTTTTTTTTTGCGTTATTACGAACCTCGTTTATAATTCAATTTAAATTATGAGGTCTCGTTAAAGAGGTTGTAATAATTAACTAGTAATATTAATTATTTGTGGTTTAACTTATTTACTAGTAAAAAAAGATAACTTCTTTAATAAAACAACACTTCAGACGATACCAATTTATTTACTGAACATAAAATAAAAAAAATTAAAATAAAATACACTCACTTGAATTCGACAACACAATTAAAAACAATTTAGGATGGTGAAAACCATAAATACACTAACGAAAATAATCCTAAGACAGAATTAAATTTAATGTAGTAAGGTAGTGAACGCAATACATACACAACACTGCCACTGAGCTCTATAAAATAATATATAGACTACATCGATATTAGAAAAAAACTTCATTTACTCTAACATGAATGCCGTACCTATATTCTACTTGTTAGAGATTTCTGAAAGAACAGTATGCTAAAAATAACTAAAGAACATTGTAAACATCATTTTCTAAAAACTTCTGGCCGCGATTGTACTCTCTTGCATTAGATAGAAAAACTAAAAATAAACTAATGACGCGACAGTGGCATAGTTCAACACCAAAGTTTCAGGGTCTAGCAATGGTAGAGGTACACAAAAGTAAAGGAGGATATAATCTACACACATAACAGCCCGTTTTCGACACCTCTCGCCGAGTCCTCATAAGCCGTTTATGGAACAACGTTTTTTCACTCGATTTTACAGAAATGAATGGCTTTAATCACTAGAGTCTATGTATAGTTGCAAAGAATATTAATAGTTTACTTTTTTCAATTATCAAGTTATCAAGAAAGTTGTATGTTTTTTCTATGATTTATTTAAAATGTACAATTTTTACAAACAACTCATTAAAGCTGGTTCATTTTCCTGTAAAAATCTGAAAAAATTATTAGTCTATATATTATGGCACATTTTGCCCAACACGCAAGAGAAACCCTATGAAATAGTATTTTACTGCCGTAAAAACATGTCTGCCGCGATCTCCGCTATTTGTAGGGTCGTTACCAATAAAGGCGTAGTATCGGATTTTATCACTTTAGTAGTTAAGTAAAACTATTCAATATCATAGATTACTCATATAAAATGATTGTTATGTTTAAAATGTATGTATATATTATTATTTTTATTTTATTTCAATAAAATTGTTTTAAATCGCTTGTTCTCAAGTCTCCAAACCCCTATTAAGTTTAAGTTAAAGGATAAGCTTATTTTTTTTCTTCTCATAAAATAAACTAAAAAACTAAAGTAGATATGCTAAAGATATTGAATTGATACTTTTTTTTCCAGGAAATAATATTATAATATGTAATTTGACATGCAAACGGGATCTTCAATCTGTTGTTAATGTAAACAATAGTAAATTTGACCTTTGGTGGACTAGTGAACTTACGGAAAGTATTATGAATTAAACGAATTAAGTATACAATTAAGTAGTTTTACACTCTTATAATAACATTTAAATTGAACCAGACATTATTTTATGTAGTTTTTTTGTGGAATCGAAGCTATTTTCAGCACCCAAAGTACACAAATATTGTCTAGCCTACACTCATACTACATAAGGCCCACAAAATGCAATAGCTTTGAGGCCTACAACGACAAGTCTAATTTGGGTAATATAAGACATATTTTACTATTTAGAATAATACAATACTATTATTATATCTGCACTTGAAGAATATTTCTACCATGGCATATGTTTAATAATTCATCGGCAGGGCAAAGTTATTTTTTAAACATTTATTGAATACTGTTTTGTCATGCGTAGGCCTAATAATAATACTTCTAATAAGATTATCAGATCTAGTTGAAATTGAATGTTTATTGCATATCCCCGATTTGTTATACGTTTATTGACGGATATTATATATATATATTTATTATGTTTGTGAATTTCTATTTATTGAATAGGAATAAGTCTAATTACAATCAGTCATAATCACATAATAGTGTGATGAGGGGATTGTGTGGCCAGTACGATGTGCTCGTTACTGTGCTTCTCACACGCTATAATCCCACCTCACTTGGTTCGTTGTCTATGGGCTATGACGGCTGCTGGCTGAACTAGACTTGTTGCTTCAACAACGCTTGATATTTCTATTTAACGTGCCGTTTCTCTGGCGGTCTACCTTCCTTGCTTCACGTATTCTCATGCACACTCAATCAGAACAAACGAGTTCAAGTTAAGTAGTTACATAAGTCGAACGTTTATTGCTGGTATTAACGTGGTTATTTTTAATAGTCACTCTTACATATAGGATTAATAAGGTGTCCACAACACATCAATTTTATCCAAGCACATAAACGTCAATACATGGAAAAGAATAATATATAAACACGACTTCACAACACAGTAATCTCAAGTGAACAATTTATGTAAAAATCCAATATGGAATAACGTCAAGCAACATTTTTAAAAAGGAGTATCCAGTCTCCTACGTCTTCAGATAATAACGTAAAACCTGCCTCTTATATCTGTCCACCGGTCAGTCTAAAAATGGCGACCCAGTGCAGAAACGTCAACCAATCACACACATGTCTACAATTGTCTACACACCGATTGATCAAGAGGCGTGGCCAGTGTCAAGGGGATTAGTCATAACACCTGGACTAGCTAAAAGGGGTGGGGGTACGAGAGAAGGGGGGCGGTCTATCACCACATTTACTATCTTCCCACTTAGTACATCTTGTGTCTTAAACAAAGGACCCTAACTAGGTGCGGCGCATGACTCGCGACAACAAACAATAGGCCCACATTGCTATCAAGACCGAGATTCGGCTGAACGATCAGCGGCGCCCTGGTGTGTAACACTAGCCACGATAGCCCTTCCCCATTGCAAACATTAGATATGAAACTTGAATTAAAAGGTGCTAGCGACAACAAAGAGAATAGGCTAGGTACGTCACGGCCTGACCAAGCGGTTGAGAGAGAGGGATAGGGTTTGGGGGAAGGGGGGAAGTGTGTAGGGGAAAGGGATTTATCCCAAACACGCCCATTATAATTAAACTTAAGCGTAACTACTTACAAAGGACTAAACTTTGCATAATTAATTTCACATCATGACAAATAGGTATAGAACAGAATGCGCAATCGCATATTTTTCTGTTTCCGAAAGTAATACCGACCCATACTGTTTAAACGCAGCAGTCCTGGTTACACTATATATTGATGCTTTTTTACAATGTCTTTTTCTTCAAATCTACAAGTTTGAAAACCCAAAACTAATGTTTCAGGTAAAAAGTACAAAAACTGTTGTGTAATAAACTGCAACAATGATGCGAAAACGATTGATTATCGTACCGAGCTACGCCTAGGCCTAGGCTATCTTTTCAAATATCAGTAGGCCCTACTGGGTAATACAATTTTACATCGTATAGGCCTAATCCTATAATGTTGAAAAGCAAATGGGTAATTAAGTCAAATTTATATAAAAGTAAGACTATAATGAAATATAATATAGGTCCTATATATAGACTATTGTATATATTTATTGTACGCCTAGATATCCTTTCTCATTTTACTATAGTAGCGTCTCTAGCGACCGCTGCCTTGCGTCGAAAAAAAATGGCGGAATCGAGCTTCACTTTTAGTGACTGCGAATATAGGGATTGCGCATTCTGTTCTATACCTATTCTGTGGTCATAATCAAATAGCCTACATAGGGGGTCGTCCATTTATTATGTCAACAAAATACAGAAAACTGGGTTGACAAAATTGACATTTGTTAAAATGTGGGAGGGAAGGGGGTCAATAAAGTGACTTTATATAATACATTTTATTGATACATTTTCATGCGTTTATGCTCATTCATTTAAATGTAATGTTTTATTGTGCTTATAAACTAAAACTTGTAAAATTGTGTGCATTTGACTCTATTTCAGAATGTGACTCTACTAAATATGGTATAAACTGTTCAAATAGCTGCAGTGATAAATGTTTTAATTCACTGTGTGATAAACAAATTGGAGTATGTACACAAGGATGTACAGGATATAGTAACCCACCTTTGTGTACACAACGTTAGTGTTATAACATGGATTTATCGGCCTTTAATAGGAAATAGTTAACATTGTGTTTACAATAGCTGATAATGTATTACAGTTGGTTTTGATCATACGTAAATTATGCATATTATGTTTTTGGACCCAATAATATAACTTGTATTCCTTTATTTAACTACAAGCTTGTGGTGAAAACTATTTTGGCAGGAACTGTACAGAAAAATGTTCAACTGATTGTCACAATCAGACATGTAACTCAATAAACGGAAAATGTTTCTCTTGTGACGCTGGTTACCAAGGTGATCGGTGTAATCAAGGTCAGTTAAATAAAATATAAAGATAAAGTATTAGAATAGGTAATAATGTAAAAGAGGGCTTGTTATATTTTATTATATAATAATGATGTAATGGTCTGGAGAAAAATTGTGTTTCAGTAGGTCTCCATCATGTGTTACATTTAATCAAATCATTTTTTTGTACGCGCATGAGTCTGTGTGTGTTTGGGGATCGGACATAAGTAACCAAACAAAATATTTTAATTAAAACTATGTACAAATAGTAATAAGTAGCATGTTGTACTATGTTGCCTTGACTATCATACTAAATATATTAGAATATATCTAAAAAAAGACTCTATAGACTTAAATAAGACTTAAATATTATGGTCGGATAATAAGTACACGTCTTTAGAACATTGAAACAAAAGTATCGTCATTTTGAACATACACAAAAGTAAGTCTGGAGGATTATATACTGTTGTAATCGTTATGGCTGTTTGTTGTGTTGTTTCCCTTGTGTGAACTGTGAGAGTGCGTCCCCCTGTGATGTTGGCCCAGAATTCCCTAGTGTATTTGTTGTGACCTTGTGCACTACTAATGTGTGATCCGTGTTAACATTTATTCGGAGTAAATCCTTGTGTTGAGTACATACGATGTTTCGACATTCATTTATATTATGATTAGTAGTATTACGTTTCAGTATATTACATATGATACAATCCATTATTTATGGGTATGCCATGGTCTCACGAACTTGACAAGGCTGCATCACTTGGTCCAATGCACCGACATAGTGTACACAGGAAACTTTAATATCATACATACTTCTTAAAAGGCTTAGATGACTTTCATCTCTGAAAGAGAATATAGTAAATATATTTTTACTTTGTTGCTGAATGTTGTTTAAAAATAGTTAGAAAATTACAACTGATAAAAATTAAAGTTTAACCCAATAGTCTATGAAAAGATGGTACACATTTAGGGTACAAAAATACACTTTGTATCAATAGCTTGTAGCGCAACGTATTTTGGAGAAAATTGTTCAATGAGATGTAATGATTCCTGTTTGAATAAAGCCTGTGATTCTGTCAATGGTTCTTGTTTAAATTTTCCTGATGGAAAGTTCGGATCCCAATGTGATGGTAAGTTTCTTTTGTGTACTATATTTACTAAAATACTAAATTTGAAAAAAAATGTTTTTGTAGGTTTTAATTTACAAGAATATGTTCCCTTTGACATGTTTGACATGACATGAATATGACTGTTTGAAATACATATTATTATCTCTCTTCATTTGTGTAATATAAAGTAAATGAAAATTTCAATATAAACCCTAACTAGACCAGACTTACTATTTTACTTATCCAATTGATTATAATTGCTAAAGAGTGAACAATACGGACATAATATATCTTTGAAGTATACTGTTTGCATACAAATATAAATATAATTCAAAGTAAGATTAAAGTAATTATAAACTTTATACCCTTAGCATCATATGCATTTTTCAGTAAACATCAAACAGATCTCAAAACTCTATTTCAAAGAAGGAAAGACGTGCATGCAGTAATATCTGATCTTATGAGACAATTTTATTGTTTAGCATGTCCTCCCCATTCACAAGATAGTCCATAATATGTAAATAATAAACGTCAGGCACCGATCCAATGGCAAAATATACAATAGTTATAGGTGTTTTAGAATTTGTATTTTATTATTAGACTGTGGAGTTTTCTGAAATATCTTTATGCAGTGACATTTGTAAGCTCTCTACGCCTTTAATTTGTGGAATATTTATTTGCTTAACTTTTGAATTTAATTTTCATTGTATTACCTTTTTGCTATATCACCGGGTATTGTATTTTATTAAACGGTATCTGTGAATAAACATTTAATAAATTATTTATGTAGTTTGTACACCAGGAGCCTATGGTGAAAACTGTAAAAAGAACTGTTCAATCAATTGTTTGAATACATGTAGTTATATTGTACAGTATATACACCAGGAACCTATGGTGAAAAATGTAGAAAGAACTGTTCAATCAATTGTTTGAATACATGTAGTTATATTGACGGCAGTTGTTTCCCTTGTAATCCTGGATATCAAGGAAGCAAATGTGATCAAGGTGTTTCTTTCCTTGAAATGTATTAATAGATTTTTTTCAGCAATGTTTTAGAGTTTAGAGCATTTATGTGGCTATGTACCGCAAACTGCTAAATGAATTAGACTAAAGCAGTGCTTTACGAAGGGACTTGTGGATAAACATTTTTTATTCCATCTCTTCGTCCAGCTCGTGCGTGAAATAATGATACAATTTTTCGTTATTATACTTGGACACAAGAGAAAAGTTTCTAGAGACAAGTTTGATGATGTCTACGACATTAAGCCTAATTCCTGAAGGACAAGTCATTATAAAAATAACAGAATGATGTAATATAAAACTCAAAGTGTTAAATATTTCGGTCACTTTAGAAACTAGATCAGAGATAACTTCAAAGGTTACAAATCGATTATTTGGAGACAAAATGTAATATTTGCGAGGTAGATCCGTCTCACTAATGTACACATGCAGTTTATCTTGCACATTTTTATTATACAGGAAGTTAATCCAAAGATTAACACGAAATGAAAACATGGCACAAACCTAATTATCCATGATATGAGCGAAATTGGTAGCCTGTGTCTTAATTTATTACCTTTTTAACCCTTGTTTGTTTTTATTAAGAATGATGTTTTAAAATGTGTACAGTATCCTACTAGTTAAACATTGTTTTTTTCTATTCGCCACTTTAACTTAACTGTGAAGTAACTTTTGACAGCCCTGATACAAGCAAACATATTTCCCTAATTTTCTAGAATTTAGAATGTAAATATGTATGCTAAATTCAATATCTCAATGCACATAATTTGGTGTTTTCTTTAATTATTTTCAGAAATTCAATCTGAAAAGAAAACGTTATCTCCTTCAAGTTATATTGGCATTGGAATTGGAATTTGTCTGGGTGCTGAAGCAGTAATAGCAGTCATTATATTCAATGTATTATGGATTCGGCGAAGACGTTTAGCTACTATGAAGCAAAAGGAAACTAACGCACATATTTATAACAAACCTAATGAGTCCACGAATGAAATACATAAATATGAACAACATAACATTTCAGATACCACAGAAGACAAACCCTACGAGACTATAGAGATAGAAGAATGTACATTAGAAATAAATGAACCGAATGAACTCAAATATCAAAATATTGTGGCAAGTTAACAATTATAGAAAAGACACATTTTACTTTCAGCATGTATTAAAGTTATATTTATATTTCTCGTTCAGTATATTTTTTTATTGTAAAGTTATTTCTATCTCTGTATCAAAATAATTAAGGATAAATAGTTATTCAAATGTTCAATATCAAATTAGTATTTATGTATATTTTCTTTAGTAAAAAAAGTAATAGCATTGAATCACTTAATCACAGTTGATTTGAAAGTAACTGCCATGACACACACAGAATACATAATATCATACTATTTTGTCTGTCCGTAAAACCTGGCTTTAAGCTAAACTAAGGGAACAATCACAAATAAAGAAAAGGGCGTCCTGAAATATTTTTTTTCATTGAAGCCAACCTTAATAAATTCGGTAAAGTGGAAACAAAAGATATTTTTATAAGGGAAATAAATCAAAATTTCTTTCATTAAGAGTAATTTTTTTATGGATTGTACCAGGAAAATATCATTTAAAACATTAATAAAGATGCAAGACTAGACGCGGACCATGGATGAGCGTAGGACGCAATAATCTTCTTTATAGATGAAGCATCTGTAATGTATAAGATAAGATAAGATAGTGCGAGTATAGTATCTATCCCGTAACATTCTTACTTATTACTACTATCTTATACCACTACCATGTGATGCTCATAAGGTGTTATAATTTGTATTTAACGGTGATATGTGCTTACTGTTAGATCTATATTTTTTATGTGTGATACATTTTAGCAGTTTACTGTTCTATTTATACACTGAGGTACTTTTTATTACTCTACTGTAATAAATACATTGTGTTTCCGTTTAGTAGTTGACTGTAATGTCTATCTATATTGCTTGATCACATTTTCTGCTAGCATCCCACTTATGGGACACTTCGTAAAAAAAAAATCCTATTAAATACTTATATGTCTTATAAAAACAAAAATTATTTTTTTTGCATTGCAAGATAAATAGACTTTAATTATAAATTTGCTTTGGGAACTTAATTTTACTTTTAATTATATTTATATGACCTTGACCTTTTAACTTGTACAAAATTGATGTTGCCTCAACTTTTGACAACCGCTACAGATAGGAAAGGTGAAGAAAGTTGATTGCTGGAATGTGCATTCGCTTGGATTGATGATGATGATGGCGATGAGTGCTGCGATTGTCTGCGCTATTCTGCTGAGAATGCATGGATTTGAGCGTCCGTCTGATAATTGCCCAGTAGCTGACATTTTATCCAGGACCATATTGGCAGATAAACAGATCCTACAACTTTTAATCTCTAATATTAAAACAGAAACAGGTCTGAGAAAACATAGTGTTGGTGGGCAGCTGCATCATGTAAACTTCTGTTCTAATCAAAGAATGTGCCACCAATGGGGCTAAACAAAAGAATTATGTTTCAAAAAGTGTGATGTCTTATGGCTACTCCCATGTTTAGAGTTCTTATATAGTATAATTAATTGTTTATAGAAAGTCTTTTTAACAATAGCCTAACCTTTAATTATTTAAGTTACAATTTAAGTTTTTTTATACAATCAATATTTATTGTTTCATTTAAATTCTTTTTAAAAATCGTGAAAACAATGTTCATATAAATACGTAAATGTGATTCTGTTCAAAGCCTTTAACTGCAAAACAAGAAAAAACGAACTGACCCAGTATAAATTTACACGGGGACACCTGTTGCTACTGTCCTACATATGGGACGTTTTTTAAAACGTCAATATCTCAAAAAGTTTTCAATTTAAAGAAAAATCAAAAGTCGTCCAAATTGACAGATATAAGCACATTGTTTTCGACATCAATGTTCTACGTGGTAACATCAGTTATATTTTACTACATACTATAGACGACATTATCTCTGCACGGAAGATAGACATTTCATGGTTTAGTAAGTTTAGTACAATAGAACTAACAAAGAGAAGATCTTTGTTCAATAAGAAAAGTCATTGTTTGAATTGTGACATTTATTGAAAGCTGAGTTTTATTAAGTGAATAATGGCATAATTAAAGATAAGATATTTGTCTGACGATGAGCTAACTTAAGAAATAATCGTTGCTGGTAAAATATAATTATAGAAAAAAATTAGAGAAAGGGTTTTAGCTTCAGGTAATAATTTTTTACTTGCATAGATTAACATTGTTTTTGAAAGATTTTCAAAGATACTTCGGTTTGTTAAATAGTAGATAAGATAAGATAATATAAGATTTCTTTATTGATCCAAACAAATGGAAATTTGTCTTGATTACAGATGTTTTGTCCTTCAGCATATTTTAAACAAAATAAAATAATTATTTGTAATTTGTATACAAGCACAGAGATATACTTATAAAATAGACAAGCGCACACACATTCACACAATTTATCATAAAAGAAAAAAGTTCATTAGTAGTCATCCACTGTATTCTGGCTTGCTGACTGAAATCTTGACGATATATTTATGGTAGATAGTATGGCCTGAGGCTGACGCGCAATAATTCTTAGTCTGGTGTGTAATCAAGTCAATTTTCCATTCATTTGGATCAATAAAGCAATCTTATCTTATCTTATCTTATATTCTTCTTTTGTTGTAAAACAGTTGGTATTGTAATATTGTTTGTTTATATAGATAGCCAGCCATCCAAATTACTTTGTTACTGTTGACGGTCTGTCTGAGCAAAGCAGATAAAATGTCCACAGTCATATTCCTCCTCTGCGGCCACATTTATTTCGCCTTGTTGGTGTGAAGACATGTTTATTTGTTGTCATTTGTATCCAAGATGGCGGTTCGTTCATTAGTATGTACACCAATGGTGTAAAATAGTTTCGTGTAAGGCGGTTCTTGACATAAAAGTTTTAGGAACAATAGTTTCCGTTATACAAACTACTCACATACTTTAAGCATATACAAATTAATAAATTCTGGCTTGATAAGATGGTAGAAAAGCTGAAAAACAGCACATCGTAATCAGGTCGCCTGCAGCGCAGCGCCCCGGAAGTGCAAAAGAATGCACGGAGCAAATGTATTCATTCGTTGAAACATGGCAAAGATAAAAGAACATCTGTGTTTGATTGGGATATACATAGATGTTTTGTTTTATTAGTGTCACATATTAATAGCACCCACAGGTCTCTCTCAACGCAAGTTTTGTGGGCGGTACTAAGAAGCCTAGACTGTTTTAAGAATCCACTCTCGTGCAGACCTCAAATTCTTGGAATGGCTAGGAATAGTCTATTATTTCTCGTATGTTAAAACTATAATTTTTATTATGAGTTTTGTAATAATACCATTATTTTCACCCCTCCTAGTAAAAGATCTGTTCCCCGCTCTCCTCCGCTAGTATTGAGGGCTAGGAAGCTGGTAGTTTGGACAGAGTCTTGTGCAGAGTTTTTTACTGAGTGGACGCTTGTGTTGGCACTACTTTCTTCTAACTGTATATAATCTTCATATTGTATATATTTGCACATATCATTTGAATTAAATTATCAACAACATTTACACTGAAGCTTCCTCCTCAAGTTACTATTTTTGTTTCATTGTTTACAATACGATACTATATTTATTTACAACTACAACGTCAAGGAAAGGAACTGTTAGAACGCTAATCCTGAGTTTGTGCCGAGGACAATAAGGAGAGTTCGTGTAATACTGAATATAAGAAATAATAACCAAAGTCTACCCTAGGACGAACGATAATTATCAACAACATTTACACGGCTCTGACCACTACGGGATTGTGGTCGTAACATTATGATAAGTATAGTCGAAGATATAATATTTGTTCTCTAAGGTGTTCTATTAATAACTGGCATTAATGTTAGACGATGAAGCCAAAATTACATTTTGAAATGATGGAGATGATTAAACTATACCATCCATCAATTAAATGTAGAGACGTTTTACTGCTCTAAATAAGTGGAGCTCGTATGGGATTAACTAGCTATAACTATTTAGTCTTTAGGGGGATTATATCATGTGGTTTAAAGTAAACGTGTCAAACAGTCACATGACGAATGTAAATCTTGGTTGATATAAATAGAGTGCAGTAGAGAGGGCTACACTTAAATCGATAATAAAAGATTTTAAGAGCCTAATTCTGTGATAATTATGTTACACAAAATCAAACACACTAAGTACACAGGTAACAACGTAGGTCTTGTCAATGGGAGTAATTAACTTCCTGGTTGTTTGTTGGCAAGAAAAGACATATGTCTATATGGATTATTCTTGATAAGAATGTATACTTCAGTGGCTTTACTAAATACATTTTTAACGATCTGTAAACGAAGGCTGGAAATAGTGCACAATCGACTATCTGAAACGGGTTTTATGTTGTTACACAGTGACATAATTTAGTTGATATAGTTTTTACAATTCTGGTGGACTACATGCATGTTAGATCTATCTCTGCACTTCTATGTGTATCATGTTGCAGACGATATTTCTAGTATCATTATTTGTATGCATTTATTCTAGACAAGGTAATTGTACAATTGTATATAAGCTTATACGTTGTGATTTATGAGTTTAGACTTAATAAACTGCCTCGTTTTGTTCGTTGAGATTACCTTCCTATGTGGCTAGTGGTCACATTCTATTGGTGACCTTGGGTGACCCTTTCCATTTTGGCATGAGCGAGCACGGGGGGGGGGGGGGGGAGGTGTCGGGACCAAGTTGTGTGTAGTAAGAGTTGAGAGTAGAGTACATTAACTGACTGGTTAGACTGTGTTTTAATGATTATTGTGTTCTTCTTAAAATTTTATTATTACTATTGACTTGTGTTGAGCTTCGATGTTATGTTGAACCAAAAGTTGTTAGTAATTATTCCTGACGTCCTTTTTAAATGGCTTGAATGAAAGTTTGGGAGAGAGTTAAGGATTCTTCAAGGGTACCAACAAGTCATTGAGATAAAACCGCCCGCCCTGGACAGCGAGATGGGAGACGTAACAACATAAAGATTTAATTATTTAATTTTTTAGGCATACATTGGTAAGCATATATGTTGTACTCTTTTTTCTTCCAAAAACAGTGTTAAAAATTTAATTTGTCTAAATAAATATAGTTAGTAAGTTTATTATTATTGATTGAAATCTTGGTACATGTTGTGACTTTTTTTTAAAGTTGGTTTTTAATGTCATACAATAGAGTCTATGTGAATTACTTTGTTAGAAAAAAAATACAACAGTTCAAGCATATGGGTAAAATGTTTTTATGCTTGACTATATGTTTGCTCGTATAAGTGTAACAGACGTTCAATCAATTGAATTGTATTGAAATTAATAAAAATACATAATTTAAATATTTAATCTGGTCATCCTTTCTGTGCTGCTGATAATAGTGTAAACATTTAATTTGTTATTAAACTATAGAACTCCACAAACAGTTCTAGCGTATGACTCATTGTCTATCAAATAATCCAACTTGGTATCTCCTCCTTACTGTATTTTATAATTAGATGTTTACTTTATCTTTTAAAAGTAAGCTAGTCTAACCAAGTCAGCCTTTTTTATATTATGAGATATGTAATTACTTTTTTTCGCTATTGACTTACTATAGACTAGAATATTTAATTTCAAATTTTTCTGATAGTTCATTTTTAGTAATTTATTTTCTTTTTAATTTTGGCGTGCATAATTATATTGTTCCGACCACAATCCCCTTATGGCCAGAGCCGTGTAGATGCTGTTGATAATGCTTGTTGGTCCTAGGGTAGACTTTGGTTATTAGTATTTATATTTCAGTATTACACGAACTCTCCTTATTGTCCTGGGCACAAACTCATGATTTGCGTTCTAACAGTTCCTTTCCTTGTCGTTGTAGTTGTAAATAAATATATTATCGTATTGTAAACAATGAAACAAATATAGAACAGTAACTTGACGATGAAGCTTCAGTGTAAATGTTGTTGATAATTTAATTCAGGTGATATGTGCAAATATATATTTATATAATATGAAGATTATGTACAGTTAGAATACAATAGTGCCAACACAAGCGTCCATAACAGTCTCAAAAGAAACTATCTAGAAACTGACTGCCTTGAAGACAAATGAATCATTAAATACTCGCTGAGTGGTGCGGGGAACAGACATATTACTAGGAGATGTGAAAGTAATGGTATCATTTACAAAACTCATAATAAAAACAGTAGTTCTAATATAAACTCCCCTGTACGAGAAATAATAAACTATTCCTAACCACTCCGAGAATTTGAGGTCGCACAAGAGTGGATTCTTAGAACAGTCTAAGCTAAGTTCGACCCACAAAACACGCGTGAGAGAGAGAAAGAGGAAAAAAGTAATGTATGTTCCAGTATTTGGAATTAGTATTATGTGACAATATATACATATATATATATATATATATGTGTATATATATATATATATACATATATATATATATATATGTATATATATATATATATACATATATATATATATATGTATATATATATATATATATATATATATATATATATATATATATATATATATATATATATATATATATCTTGTTACGACGACATTCTCCTTGTGGTCAGAGCCTTGTTAATGTTGTGGATAATTCTCGTTTATCCTAGGGTAGACTTTGGTTATTATTATTTATATTTCAGTATTACACGAACTCTTCTTATTGAACAAACTAAGGTGCAAACTATAAAAAATTGCTTATAATATACCCAGAAAGTATTTATTTATGTACTGCTATGTATAAAGATGTAAATTCGTCTTTAAACATGTATCGAGTTGCTTGAGTGTATTATTTAATAGTGAATATGATCCTAGACATCGACTGAGGACTTCTATATTGTTACGACTACTATCTGATATTTGTCCGAGTAGTGTAGCTGATAGTTCTCGTTCGTCCTAGGGTTGGGGTTATATTTTATATTATCTTCATCGATACACTATATCCTTTTTGCCCTGGGTGCAAACTCATAATTTGTAGTCCGACAGTTTTTTCACTGAACCAGCATTTGTAGATATTGGTATTCTGACTTGGTGTTATAAATAGATTTTATATTGCAAAAAACGATACATTAACTTGACAATAGTAACGAGGGTGTATAAAGTTCATTCAGCAGATTTTTAATCCAGAAATAAAGCCAATTCTTGTAAATATATATATATAATAAGATAACTAAGTGCATCCACAGTGAAATAGAACTAACACAAGCGTCAGAGAGACTGCTGAAAAACTCTTAGCCCAGATAACTAACTTAAACGGCCTAGGACCCCGCACTATTATATATAGAGGTGAAATGGCGGCGAGAGCCGGTCCATCACCTGAGGGATAAAAAGTTGATATTTATTACTTTGCCCATAATAAAAGACGATTGTTTTAAGGGAATCTTCCCTGTTCGTTAATAATGAACTATTTCTAGATTTTGCACACTTACCGTAAGAAACATAGAAATGATCTCCCTATATAGCATTGCCAACAAAAAGACCCACACATTCAGCTACAGCCCTTCCCACAAAACTCGCGTTGAAGAGAAAAGAAATGAGGTGTATTCCAATCCTGTGACAATATAATAATATATAACACATCTTATTTTAGTAAAACTTTATTTTTCATAAAACTGGTCTCAGCTGGTCTAAATGTTTACCCGTTCCGCTCCAGTAAACCGGTGTTTACAAACATTTCTGACGACACACTATTTCTATTGTGTGTTGTGTTTATTATGATCTTTCTAAGTACTTTTAAAATGAATCAAAGCTTTCTACGTAGTATTGGGAAAATATGCTCGGATCGCCATACCCGTGTCGATAACAACGTTTTTCACATGATTCGTTGTCTTGGCATAGGGCGTCGACCACCAACGAGACGCGGGACTAGGACTGGACGTCTTCATCGCATTACACATGTAATCCCCGATGTTAACGAGCAAGTCACGTACCATCATGATGTGCCTACTTCTGTAAGCTCGTACCAAACGTCTACCAGGCAAAATCGTTCCCATCACGCCCATTTTCATTGTTGTCTTACACTCCCAAAACACATAAAGATTATGCACCTAAATGCTCAGTCATGCGGCAAAAAGACCCTCGAGCTGGCTGAGACATTAGTAGACGATAATTTCGATATAGTGCTCTTGAGTGAAACATGGTTCAGGGAGGATTTCCGAATTGACACCAAAAGGCTTTATATCGCTAAATATTCCTCGCCTGATAGGCAAAGGTGGAGGTTTAATCGTAATATAAAGAATGTCTAATTAAAAATGTAACTACCCATCCAAACCGTGCATCATTCATAACCTTTGACATGTGTGAAGTCCGACTAAACCTCAGCGGTAGAACGCTAACTATCGTCTTCCTCTACCGACCACCACCGAGCAAGAAAAATAAACTCACACCCAGTAAGTTTATTCAAGAATTTCAAGATCTGTTAGATCTTTATATTTATACCAGAGACCTCTTTGTTATCGGTGACGTCAACCTACATTTCGACAGTAGCAAAGACATATATGTGGAGAAGTTAAAGAAAGCCCTCCTGGATCGAAATCTGGAACAGATTGTGTCTGTCCCTACACATGTTAAGGGTCATACCCTTGATTGGATAATAACAAACGCACGTGATCTCATAAATGACCTTAACGTGATCGATCGGGGAATCTCTGATCACTTCCTCATCTCCATTGAGCTATGCCTATTAAAGCCTAAAAAGCAGTTAAGGAAAGTCAAATCCAGTAAGATGAAAAACATTAACGTTTCTAATTTTAGGTCCGATATTAGTGCCTTGTTAGGAATTCTTCAAGGGTACCAAAAAGTCATTCGACGGATTTATACACTCACACTGTCTGAGCGCACTCAAAGTGTTGCTATAGATGATTTCCTCTCGGGAGCTTCAACGCTGAAATATTGAGTGCCCCAAGGATCTGTTCTAGGACCGGTGATGTTTGCAATGTACGTGTATCCACTCGGCCAGGTCATCAAACCTTTCGAAATTTCGTATCACTTCTACGCCGATGACACGCAACTGTACGATCATGTGGTCCCTCTTGATGCCGCTCGACTCGCTGCAAAGGTCAGTTGTGCAATCGCCAACGTCTATTCGTGGTCGGGGAGAATAAATGGGCTTAAAATGAATGAGGAAAAAACAGAGATAATCCGAATTGGAACCAAGAGAAATTCGGTCAAATTCACCGGTTCAGAATCCATTACCATGATAAACAGCCAGGTGCCAAAGTGAAGAATCTTGGCGTTTTACTGGATCCCACGCTGTCTTTCGACCAACATATATCTCATATGTGCAGAGGTCTATATCTACAATTGCGTAGACTGGGCCAAATACGTACCTATTTGTCCACTGATTTTGCAAAGAGACTGGCAGTCGCTCTGATACTTTCCCGTAACGACTATTGTAACTCCCTGCTAGTCGGCCTGCCCGAAGACAAAATCGCCAGGCTACAGAGAATACAGACCAGTACTTGGTCATGCGCAAATCAAGGCGAGACTCGGGAACCGCCTTTCTTCGCTCGCTCCATTGGCTCCCCGTGAAAGCCAGAATTGAGTATAAAGTGGCGCTACTTTGCCATCAGTGCATTTTTAATAACGAGTTTCCGTCCTATTTCAAAGAACTCATCACACCATATGTCCCTCAAAGAACACTTCGTTCTGCCAACTCATCGCTTCTGGAAGAGCCCCGTTTCTCTCTGACGACCGTTGGCCTTAGACCCTTCTAAGTATCTGGTCCGAAGGTGTGGAATCTACTTCCCATTCAACTCAGGCCAACAAGCTCCATTGATTCCTTTAAAAAGAAATTAAAAACTCATTATTTCAATATTTATCTTAATTAACATGCTTCGAGCCCTACTGTCTTACTTATATGTTAGGTCGGTTATTTTGTTTTCGTTGTTTGATTTGTTCCATGTTTGTAAAGTTTTGAATCATCATTTAGTTTTTTATCTCTTAGCCTATAGATTGTATCCGTGTTCTTAGTTGTATGTTAAATGCGCTCTGAGCTTGCATTATGCTTGTTGGCAGCGCTATACAAATGTCATTATTATTATTATTATTATTATACATTACATACGCTACTTCTATAAAGAAGATTATTTCGTACTACGCTCATCCGTGGTCCGAGTCTATTCCCTTATGCCACTCGAGAAGAAATAGGCTTTACTTATGTTTTTCCTGTGCTTCAGACCATATAGTTAAACTGAATCTGAACTTTCACCATCAACGACATGTGTAATTATAGTGTAATATATATAATATAGTCACTCAATACTCAGAGATGCCAACATTTAGAACTAGATAATTGATATCAATGTAATAGTCTTTTTGTCGTTGACCAGTTGATATAATATGTATCAACAAAGCTGGACAAAATATCTTAAAAGTTTACAGAAGTTCCTTCTAGATAAAATATTTTTATGTCCCAAAACTCCTGGCATGGTGGCGGGGATTGGTCGGCGAGAGAGCCAGAACCCGTTTTTTTTTTGTCAACAGTCCAATGAACTAACATCAGGACCAGCCGGCCTCTAGAACATTCAAATGAATATAACTCGAATCTTTTATTAAAGAAATGTGTAATGCCAGCTAAGAGTTGTTGTTTTTTTCTTCTTGTATTTAAGTTAATAGAAGGTTTTAATGGTAAATAGTATTAAATTAGCAGTTCAAATTGAAAGATTACAGGAAGGTGTCTTTATAATTAAAAAAAAGGGTAACTTTACAGTATACCAAATGGACGTTATTAGCAATTACTAACATTAGCAATCACATACTTTTTTTCCACTTTCATTTTCAATAACTATTTTATTATATAACCTTATACATTCATAAGTCTATCTTATCATCTTTTGTTTTTCTTGTTATCTAGAAATTTAAAATTTATTATCAAAGATAAAAGTCTAAAACAATCAAATTGATATTAGTAAGTATGTTCAAGTTGTAGATAGCAACAATGTAACAACGTTTGATTACTGATGTATAGTAGATATCAACAATGTAACAACGTTTTTTTACTGATGTATTTAGTAGATATCAACAATGTAACAACGTTTAATTACTGATATATTTGGTAGATATCCAGCCAACTTCCGGCTTCGGGCTAGTACGCTTTCAAATCACGATAAGTTTTTCAATATATTTTCTATATTTATATAACTAACACCCATTTAAACTGTATACTAACCTTTAATTAAGTTAATACTTAGTATATGTATATTGCAAATACTATTAAATAGAATAATTGCTCGTAACAGTGAGCTTAAAGTATTATTTATACTTGGCGCTTCGGAGGCCGCCATATTGACCCCATATTCGAATTGTTTGTTTACAATTACTGGTCTAGGCCAGGTTTAAAATAATAACTTAAGCCCAATTATAATAAATAATAAAGAAACTCAGACAAATAAACACATATTATAGTAATAAAACATAATTAATTATATAAGAGACAAATAATAACATTCGTTTTATTAGTATTTAAACAATACAATCGCCACTAGACCTATATAACTTTATATAAGAATATATAAGGTTACCAAATTAATAAACCTTAGCCTAAATCTAAATTCTAAGTAGTAACAGGCCTATAGCCTATAGTCCCTAGGCTATAGCCTATTTACAAAACAATAAACATCAACTACTATATTTAATTATAAAATACACCAAACTATTAAATAAAAGTATTAAAAAAGGAAATGAAACTTGTAATCCTAGTCTTAGCCCTAGTTCTGGTAAGGGCACTAAAACTACCCAAACATGAAATTGTCCATAAGCAGATAATAATTAATCACCACAACATTAGAGATATTGACAACACTCATGCTTATATTCTCCTAAAAAAGATCTCCCTAAACCATTTTAAACACAAAATTTGCAGGTACAGACAAAATCATTTAGTACTATTGTTGCTCTTGGCTGGCGATGTAGAATCCAACCCAGGCCCAGTCAAGACAGTTAGAGATAGATGTAACATTTGCAGTAAGTCATGCACAGCAAAACAACGGGCCATTCAATGTGACACCTGTGATGAATGGTACCATGCTGCATGCTTGCATATGAACACCCCAATTTATATAGCATTAGGAAATAAAGATGCCTCTTGGCACTGTGTACAGTGTGGGTTGCCACAATTTAGTTCAGGTCTGTTTAATTCTCATGACCTGGATACCACAAACCCCTACAGTGCCTTGACAAGCCCAGAAGTTAATAATTTAGACCTAAATAAACCCTTAGCTAGATCAACACCAATAAAAAAAAGTAAAAAGACACTCTTTAACACTAAATCCCATAAAACCCCAAATCAGCATCACCTCAAAACTCTTACAATAAATTTCCAAAGCATTAAAAATAAAAAAGCTGATTTGGAACTTTTAATAAATAAGGAAGAACCAGACATAATTGCAGGTTCCGAAACATGGCTTAGCCCAGATATTTACAACACAGAGATATTCAATAATAATTATGAAATTTTTAGGAAAGATAGGTCAGACAGGCATGGAGGAGTCTTACTAGCCATAAAATCTACCCTAATAGCTGAAGAAATTAAATTAGAACCTCAAAATAACATAGAGTCAGTATTTTGTAAAATAAGCAGACCTAATTCCAAACCACTAATTGTAGGCAGTGTTTACAGACCACCAAACTCAACATCAGAGTACATGTCTGATCTGTGTAATCAGCTGACAAGTATTGAAACTAAATATAAAAATGCTATAATTTGGATAATGGGGGACTTCAACCTCCCTGATATAAATTGGAATAGCTACTCTATAGAAAAGCACCAAAACACAAAAGAAATAAATGAAATGTTTATCAATACCATCCAAAATCTAAACTTAGACCAAATTAATAAAAAACCAACAAGAAACCATAACATACTAGATTTATTTTTAACGAACAGACCAGGACTAGTATTAGATTATGAAATAATCCCTGGACTTTCAGATCATGATATTGTCAGAGTAAATAACAAAATAAAAATCCAAATTAGCAAGAAACCTAAAAGAATAATTTATCTCTGGAATAAATGTAACACAACAGAACTACATCAAGCAGCAATAAAATTCCAAACCAATTTTCTTACTAAATACAATATAGATAGTCCAGTTGAAGATATTTGGCAATTTATAAAAACCAACTTAAAAGCAATAATGGCTGACTCTGTGCCAACAAAACAAACATCAAATAAAATTAACAAATGTTGGTTTAACACTAAACTAAAGAAACTGTGTAAACAAAAAGAAAATCTATTCAAAAAGTTTAAGGCAACTAATTCAATTAGACTACATAAAAAATACCTAAAAATTAAACATTTAACTCAGAAACTAAGCAGACAGCTGCAGAATGAATATGTAAACAATGTAATTTCTAAAGATAATAATAAAAACTTATAGTCCTACATTAAATCAAGAAAAATGGACACTACAGGCATAGCTCCACTAAAAGGCCAAAACAACAAAACTTGTAATGATAATGAAACTAAAGCTAATATCCTAAACACTCACTTCGCATCATCTTTTTCAAATCCAGGTGACAAAGAAATATTCATAAATTTAAACAAACTAGAAGAGATAGGAAATATAAATGTAGATGAAAAAGGCATTAAACAACTCCTAACAAACTTAAAAGTAAACAAAGCTTCTGGTCCAGATGAAATACCAGCAAGACTGCTTAAAGAACTAACTAATGAAATATCTCCAATCTTTAAAATACTTTTTCAGGCCTCTCTAAACCAGGGCAAAGTGCCCAAAGATTGGAAATTAGCCAATGTAACCCCCCTTTTCAAAAAAGGAGATAAATCTGACCCCGGAAATTATAGACCTGTTTCTCTAACAAGCATAACATGCAAATTACTTGAACATATAATATATAGTAGTATAGTAAACCATCTAGACAAACTAAATGCACTGTGCCCACACCAACATGGCTTCAGGAAAAATAGATCATGTGAGACTCAATTGATAGGCTTAATAGATGACTTGTCTAAGGGATTAGATAATAACAACCAAATTGATGCTATATTACTAGATTTTTCAAAAGCATTTGATAAAGTTCATCATTCTAGTCTTCTTAAAAAACTTAAATACTTTGGCATCTCTGGTCCCTTACATCAGTGGATTCAGGACTTTCTTATAGGCAGAGAACAAACAGTGATAATAAATGGCTCTAAGTCATCACCAATAACAGTAAACTCAGGAGTTCCACAAGGAACTGTTCTAGGGCCCCTACTATTTCTAATTTACATTAATGATCTGCCAAATTGCATCAACACAGGCACAAAAGTAAGATTATTTGCTGATGATTGCATAATTTATAGAATAATAAAGACAGGAAAAGATAGTGAACTCTTACAAAAAGACCTAGATGAACTACAAAAATGGGAATCAAACTGGAGTATGTCTTTTCACCCAGAAAAATGCCAACTAATAAGGGTATCCAAGAAAAAGAAACAAATAATAACAAACTACTTCATTCATGGTAAAGAACTAACTCAAACTAGCAATGCTAAGTATCTAGGAGTAATAATAAATGATAAGTTATCTTGGAACCCTCACATTGATGAAGTAATTAAAAAATCAAACAAAACATTAGTGTTAATGAGGCGTTTGCTTTATCCCCATTGAACAACAATGTTCAGTTCATTAAACTAGTAATTTATACCTTCCTCAAGAACTCAATCAAATATCTATAATCACAAGTGATCTGACAACGCTCTTCTGCAGCACAAATATATTTAATCACATTAAATCACAGTCACATATAATATCCAATGAATAATATAATATAATATAAGTCCAAGAAATGAAATAGTATTCTGATAAAATGTGGTATAGTTCCGAGTCTAACGTATGCGTCTATACGCTTCTAGATATTTGAGTCGACTGCCTATTCTCCGGTCCTTTACCCCCCGTGATCAGACTGAGACATGTAAAACCCCGTGATCAGACTGAGACCTGTAAAACGTGCAAATCATGCTTTGTATAGCTACGACGCAGTAGAACAAACTAGAATGTGACATTTACAATCTTCCCAGTCCCCATAACTCTTGTACTATACAATTGACTTTTGACTATTTACTGAGTCATTTCCCTTTGACCATGTTAGTGCATACTAGCATTACTCACCCCTCCCGGAAAAAAATAATGATTCATTATTATTTTTGCATAATTACATATATAGGGAACATAAATTATTGTTAAAAAATCAATGAAATATTTAGTTGCATATCAATAGTTAACGTATCTAATTAAGTCATGTAATATTCATGTAATCATAGTACAAAAAAACACATAAATAATCATCATAAAACATAAATAATCATCATAAAAACAATTTACATCGGTGTCTTACAGAAGTTATACACCATCTTATTAACTATGAGATCAAAAATCTGAAGTCTCAAGTTTTACATTAGTCCTAGACAATTATCTTTCAATATTGTCTATTCAATATCTGGGATATAAATGGATAATCTTGATAACACATCTGGCAAATGATTATCTTTTCCAACTATGCTTTTGATCTGAAACTGATAATCAGATAGTAATAATGCATATTTGTTTATGCGTTTGTTATTTACATTTGACACATTAAAATTTACTAATGGTTTGTGATCTGTGAGAATTGTAAACTTACGTCCTAACAAATAGTATTGAAATTTCAATACAGCATAAGCTATGCATAAACCTTCCAATTCCAATATACTGAAATTTTTTTCACTATTAGTTAATGCACGGCTTATATAGAATGCTGGTTTGTACACCATTTCTGAATCTATCATTACTTTCTTAAAAATACAAGCACCTAGTCCTATTTTTGACGCATCACAGGCTAAAATAATTTCATCATCTTTCTGAATAGTTTCCAGAATTGGTTCTTTAGAAAACTCATTAACTAGTTGTCTGAATGATTGTTCACATTCATTATTCCAATTTACATAATTTGGTTGAAATTTTTTTGTAAGATCTATGATAGGTCTAACTATTTGACTGTATTTTGGAATAAACTTGCTGTAATAATTGAATAAACCTAAGAGTGCTCTAACTTCTTTCTTAGTTTTAGGTGTCTTTATTTCTAAGATCTTTTTGTGTAATTGTTCTGTTGGCTTGACTTGGCCATTAGAAAATGTATGTCCCAGAAATTCAATTTCTGTTTGTCCTATCTTTAATTTAGTTGGGGATACAGTTAAATTGTTATCTTTTAGTATTTGTAAGACTTCTTCTAAGATAGTCAAGTGTTCATCCCAAGTTTCTGTATATATACATACATCATCCACATAGTGAATTATGTTGTTTCTTTGAGGAAGAATTTTTCTCATTAATTTAGTGAAAGTTGCAGTACTATTTATGAGACCAAATGGCATTACATTCCAGTTAAACACACCTCTATGTGTGATAAAAGCTGCGTAATCTTTAGAATTTTTATCTAGAGGTACTTGCCAAAAACCTCTGGTCAAGTCTATAGTGGAAAATATTTTCCCAGTTGCCATAGTATTGATGATATTGTCTATGTTAGGTAACCCTTCCTGATCAATTTTTGTGATTTTATTTAATTTGCGATAGTCACAGCAAAGTCTAATTGAACCATTTTTTTTTCTTACTATTACCATTGGTGAAGAGTATTGAGACATAGATTTGTTTATAATCTTATTTTCAATTAATTGGTCCAATTCTTTATCCACTTTGTCAACTAGCATTTGTGGAATTCTATAAGCTTTTGATCTAAACTCTTTTTTGTCAGTTAATTCTATTGTATGTTCAATAACATTAGTCAAACCAGGTGTTTCTGTGATTGTATCTTTAAATTTGTTTAATATTTTCACTATTTTAATTTTAGTTTCTACACTTGGAATATGATCTAAATTAATTTGCTCTAATTCATTAGTTGTATTTGCAGTTATGCCACACAAGTAGTTAACATTACTTGGAATGTCTTTAATATTTTCATCTTCAACGATGACAACATTGTTGTTTTCTATTTTGTCATTAGTTTTTGATGTAGTATCAACTATATTGCTTTCTTCATAATGTCTTAAATTGTTGATGTGAACAATTTTTTCACTACCATTTATGTCAATTTTATATGTAACATCTGACAATTTATGTATAATGTCATAAGGACCTTTCCATTGCATAGTATTACCAGAACCAATGGGTAGATATACAAGTACTTTGTTTCCTATATCTAACTTTCTTAAGTTTTTATTCATGTTTTCTCTAAGTATGGTTTTTTCTTTAATTTCTTGGTTTTTTTCCACAGCAAATTGATATGCTGTTTGCATATGTTTTTCTGTCTTATTTATTAGATCAAAAGGTGACATTTTTGTTTCTTTGGTTTTTAGTAATTCTGCTTTAAAATTATCTAATGGACCATTGGCATTTCTACCAAAGATTAACTCAAAAGGTGAGTAACCAGTGCTTTCATGCTTTGCCTGTCTATAAGCAAAGAGAATGGCTGGTAGGAATTCATCCCATTCATAAGGGTGTTCTTCGCAAACCTTAGCTAACATTTGTTTTATAGTCTGATTTGCCCTTTCAACCATACCGTTTGACTCTGGGTGGTAGATTGAACTAAAAATTTGTGTTATGTTGAGCATTTTAGTAAAAGCTTGAGTCAATTTGGATTTGAATTGTGTACCATTATCACTTAATATAGTTTTAGGAAATCCAAATCTGCAGAATATTGGCAATAGTGAGTTACATACTCTATCTGCGGTTATTTCTCTTAGAGGGATTACTTCCACCCATCTACTACCCATATCTATGAGTGTTAATGCAAATTTTGCTTTTGAATTCCTAGCTTCTTTCATAGGTCCAATAATATCAATGGCTATCTTTACAAAAGGTTTGTCTACAGTATCTGTTTTTTGTAAAGGTGCTTTATGTTTTGAATTTTTCTGATTATGTATCAGACATGTTGAACAACTTTTTATGAATGTTTTCAAATCCTTTTCTAAATTGGGCCACCAGAAGTTGTTTTTGATTTTGTTACAAGTTTTTTTTGTACTTAAGTGACCTGCTAATGCATTATCATGCGAAATTTTCATTATTTTCACTGTCAAAGATTTTGGCACAACTATTTGAGTTATATTAGTTTTTGTTTCTATCCTACAAAGAATTCCATTAATTAATTTCATTTGTCCTTGTTTAAAATTTTCTTTACCAAGTTGTGACACAATTTTGTTTATATACTCATCTTGTTTTTGTTCATTTTTTAATGTTTGTTCATCAAAAGGCATACTATTTAAGCTAATCTGTTCACGTTTTTTCATTTGTGTTTCATTTTTCTTTTGAGTAGTATCAATATATGCTAAAATGTTTGTTTTCAATGTTTGAAAGTCATTGATTTCTTTCTCTGCAATATTGTATATTGCTTTGTGATTTTCTAAATGTTTGCACAGTGATATGGCATGCAATTGTTTAGGTATATTATTTATTTCACACTGTTCTTCAAACCTTTCAATATATTGATTCAATTTCTCTGTACCATTCCATTTAGGCATTAGATTTTCTTTCACTTTGTTTATAGGTATATCTATATTAGGTGTGTCATTAATAATGCTACTGTCTGACTTGCCTAGTGTTTGTAAAAAGCTGACAGTTTGCAAGGCAGGGCCGAATTCATCTTGTGATAAATCTCCCAGTTGATTATTTTCTAACAAAATTACAGGTTTTAAGTTTAAATCTGTGGATTTAAGATCCATCCATTGTTGAAATATTTCAAAACTATTGTCCTGTTTGACTCCATATGTATTACCTATTATTAGGGGAGCAACACAATTTTTTAAAATGGCTGCTTCAGTATATCCTGTAAGCCAAGGAGTATCAATTTGTATGGTAGTGATTGGACAACTAACCATAGATCCATTACCTAGTTTAATTGTTTCTATCCTTAAGATATTTTTGGCTTTATGAGGAGGAATAATCCTCTCATCTACACAAGTGAGAGATGAACCAGTATCCCTTAGACAATAGGTACGTATTCCCTCAACATATGCAGGGAATAAGATCAGTTGACCTTTATTCTCAAATATTACATTGTTTCTGTGAGTAGTAGGATTATTTGTATTGCCTTTATTTCTATTCTGATTTTCAGAATTTGGATTGGTAACATGCTGATTTGTAGAATTTCCTTGTGGAAAATTCAATCTTGTAAAGTTTTGATTTTGATTTCCTTGTGGAAAATTCCGTCTTGTAAAGTTTTGATTTCCTTGTGGAAAATTCTGTCTTGTAAAGTTTTTATTTTGAAAATTTTGATTATTTTGTCTATATTCATTTTGTCTATACCTGTTACTTAAATGTTTTATTATGAAACCACAAAATCTGTCTATATGTCCATAACGATTACAAAATTGACATCTAAGATTTTGTCTGTTTGTATTTGTTTCATTACCATAGTTTTGTCTTCTACCATATTGACTATTTGTTCTAGGAGGTGAATAGCTCCTATGTCTTCTATTTTGCATGGTATTTACTGTTTGAGTCTGTTTAGTAAGTTCTACATTGGGATTACTATCTTTAAAATTGGAGATAGCATCTATTAAATTTTCAATATTTCTTACTTTCCTCTCCATAATATGTGTAAACAAAGGTTTGGAAGCCATTTGTAACACTTTATCTACTACTACCATCTCAATAATTTCATTGGGATTTTTTGTATCTATTTTGATTAGTTCTAACCAAGTTAATAAGAATGATTTCACTTCAGAGACAAAAGCTCTTGGTTCTATTTTATCAGTTAATAAAAAAGAATGAAATTTTTGTCTATAATAGTCCTCTGAATGGATAAAAAATTTTATCAACTGTTCTCTAATTATTGTGTAATCAGTAATCTCTTTATCAATATGAGCTAATGCTTCCCTTCCTTTGTCTTTCAATTGAGGAATTAAATGAATATACCATTCCGATTGCGGAATGTTATACCCTTTACATGTTGTTTCAAAGAGAGTTAAAAAATCTAAAATTTTTTCTTTTCCATCAAATGGTGGCATTTTAAATCTAACGCCATGTTTATTAGATGAATTAGTTGAATGCTCAACCTTATTTTGTTGCAATTTAGCTAGTTCTAATTCATGGTCTAGTTTTAATTGTATTTCTTTTTGTTTAAGTTCTAATTCTAATTCTTTTTGTTTAAGTTCATTGTCTAATTCTTTTTGTTTAAGTTCATGTGACCTACTTTCTGTACGCTCATCTCTTTCTTTATCAGATAATTCCTTTTTTAACTCTTTTACTTTCTTTTCTATAAATTCTTGCAATTCTTTTTTTTCTGTTATTTCAAATTCCTTAGCTAAAGCTTTAGCTTCTTCATACATTAATTTAACTTTTACATCCATATTTAATTCTTGATCATTAACAATAAATTATTATTTTGTACAGGCCAATGCTATTATTTATTATTATTTATAGAGTGTACATTCACAATGTAATTCTTATAATTATTATGTAGACCATGTATTATTAAGTTGAAGCTAAACACTTGCAATACTATTATTTCTATTCACTATGCTATTATAATTGAAAGCATTTTGGAATTGGAACAATGCAAAGCATAATATTTTGATTGATAAATTATTTTCTCTTCTTATTTTTCAATTTGCTTTACTTGTATGTATATGTTGACTATTGTCAATTATTATATTTGTAAAAATGCATTATTTACTATTTTCTATAGTGTGTAATTTACTTTACTTGTATGTAAATGTTGACTATTGTCAATTATTATATTTGTAAAAATGCCTTATTTACTATTTTCTATAGTGTGTACATAAATATTTACCATTGCATAAATTATATTTATAAACAATTGATAGTTATTGTTACTATCAAGAATCTATCAGAAATAATAGTGGTTATCTTGAACCAATAATATTAATTATATTTAAAAAACAAAACAAAACAACAATTATGTATAACTAAAATAAATGAAACACAACACAACAATTATGTATAACTAAAATAAATGAAACACAACACAATCTTAATTAAGGACACAAATGCTGCATGGACAACAGTAATAGAGGAAATGTTCACACTAGAATCACAATATTTATCAACATTGACAAAGACAATAATTTTACTTCAATATTTGAACAAAAACAAACAAGTCAATACAGCTAACAGAAATTACCCTATCAAAGAATCATTTAACATGTATCTCTCTGTAAGAAACAGAAGTAGAGTACAGACAGAGTAAGATTTAGAAATTGAGAGATATATGCCAAACTACTACCACCAAGACCATTAATACATATAGCAATACGAAATGTAAACATGCATAATAATAAACATTAGGATTATTAAGTTTGAGAAAATATGAAGTAATTAAAGTGTTTGTAAATCCTTGTTCGAAATACACAATTACTTAACTAATAATCCAGTATGAAATCACAATAATTTTAAGGTTCCTTGAGAATAATTCAGATTTAGGTTAAATAAAACCCAGAATTAAAAAATGTATACCATTATAAATGTCAAAAGTCTTTTGGTACACATATTAATATTTAACTTTAAAGTCAATAGTTTTTCTTAAATTCAGATTCGGTATAGTTTCGGTAAGCACATCAGATAGTTTCGGTACACTTCAGATTCGGTAAGCACATCAGATAGTTTCGGTACACTTCAGATTCGGTAAGCACATCAGATAGTTTCGGTACACTTCAGATTCGGTAAGCACATCAGATAGTTTCGGTACACCTCAGATTCGGTCAGCAAATCAGATAGTTCAGGATTGAAACGAGTATTGGTAGTCTTAGGCTTCAACATGTAGAGAACATGTCAACATCACGAATTTAGTTACGACAGGAAGAGTTTCGTTATTAATGTTCACCAACCTGCATCAGTTCATTACTTGACAAGGTTTATAATATAGAATGTTTATATTGTCAAGTAAAATGTTCTTCCGATGACGATAATAAACCACATTGAATATTTATTAGTTGTCAACATGATCTTTTTTTTACTTTACATCCGGTTCCGAAAATTATGTCCGGTGTATTCCTTTAGATATATTAGTACATTTTTTTATCCATTTGTACTACATTAAGAAAAATTCAATCCATGAATTTTCTCTTGAAATCATAGAGCTAATATGTTGCTCAGATGAAAAATTAGTATATTTATTTATGTCGGACTCAGACTTCAGTTAAAAACTGGTATGCTGCTCAGACCATATGGTATGGTTTATAAAAATGTCAAATTTACGACTCGATAATGATTTTTTCAATCGCCAGCACTCGCTGCACCATAATCTCTTCTTTTTACCAGGCTGCCACCAGCTGTTAATGAGGCGTTTGCTTTATCCCCATTGAACAACAATGTTCAGTTCATTAAACTAGTAATTTATACCTTCCTCAAGAACTCAATCAAATATCTATAATCACAAGTGATCTGACAACGCTCTTCTGCAGCACAAATATATTTAATCACATTAAATCACAGTCACATATAATATCCAATGAATAATATAATATAATATAAGTCCAAGAAATGAAATAGTATTCTGATAAAATGTGGTATAGTTCCGAGTCTAACGTATGCGTCTATACGCTTCTAGATATTTGAGTCGACTGCCTATTCTCCGGTCCTTTACCCCCCGTGATCAGACTGAGACATGTAAAACCCCGTGATCAGACTGAGACCTGTAAAACGTGCAAATCATGCTTTGTATAGCTACGACACAGTAGAACAAACTAGAATGTGACATTTACAATCTTCCCAGTCCCCATAACTCTTGTACTATACAATTGACTTTTGACTATTTACTGAGTCATTTCCCTTTGACCATGTTAGTGCATACTAGCAATTAGGATTCATAAAAAGGAACTTTTACAAATGTAATAAGAACATAAAACTAAAATGCTATCTCACATTAGTTAGGCCTATACTAGAATATGCAGGATCTGTACGGGACCCATCAACTAAAGAAAACATTAAAAAATTAGAACAAATTCAAAAAAGAGCTGCAAGGTTTATAACTAGTGAATATTCCCAATTGACAAGAGTAACACCATTAGTCAAATCACTAAACCTAGAAACACTAGAGGACAGAAGGGCAAAGAGTAAAGTAGTAATAATACATAAGGCATTAAACTCTAATTTAGAAATACAACCCAATAACAATCTGTTGCAAAGCTCAGATAAACATAAAGACAAAAACACCTTCCTTGTCCCTTATGCGAGAACAAATGCATATAAGTACTCTTTCTTCCCGAGTGGCATTCGGGCATGGAATGGGTTGCCTGAACAAACCAGGAAAACCAATAACCTAACATCATTTAAAACATTAATAAAAATGCAAGACTAGACTCGGACCACGGATGAGCGTAGGACGCAATAATCTTCTTTATAGAAGGAGCGTCTGTAATGTATAAGATAAGATATTAACAATGTTACAACGTTTGATTGCTGATGTATTTAGTAGATATAAACAATGTTACAACGTTTGATTAATGATGTATTTAGTAGATATCAACAATGTTACAACGTTTGATTAATGATGTATTTAGTAGATATCAACAATGTTACAACGTTTGATTAATGATGTATTTAGTAGATATCAACAATGTTACAACGTTTGATTGCTGATGTATTTAGTAGATATCAACAATGTTACAACGTTTGATTAATGATGTATTTAGTAGCTATCAACACTGTAACAACGTTTGATTACTGATGTATTTAGTAGATCTCAACATAGTTACAACGTTTGATAACTGATGCATTCAGTAGATATCAAACATGTAACAACGTTTATTGCTGATGTATTTAGTAGATATCAACAATTTAACCACGTTTGATTCTTTCTTCACCAACTAAGCTGCTTGTCCTGATGGCCGCTTTGGTTCTAAATGTCAATACGCATGTCACTGTACTGATGGATGTGATAGTTCAGGAAATTGTAATGGAACATCCAAGGCATGTAAGAGTGAATGGTTTGGACTGGCTTGTCAATATCGTAAGTATTCTGGTAGAGGTCATTGATTTATTATATTTATCAATATCAGATAATTTAAGACAATATTATTAATACTTAAAACAATTTATAAGGAAAACATAATAATATTCCGGAAATATGTCTTATGGGCCAGGGCAGCCTAGTGGCAACGAGCTTGCCTAGCAGACCGAATGCCATGTGTTCAAACTCTGTTGATGTCTAGGATTTCTCGCCGATTATAGAAAGTATATTTGTGTTCTTATGATTGTTTTACTTCCCGTGTAGATAAACTTGATCTGTGTCGTACGATACATTTTCCTTTCTTTGTAATTTCAATGGATTAACATTTTCTTACTATTTGTATACGGACAAAAAACGATAAGAACTCTCAAATATACAAAACATGCGTATTTATCTGTCGCTGTGTCTGCAAGTTTAGGTGTCGTGTGATAAAGTGTCTGCATAAAAAAATTAGCGTGATTATTTCTCGTGTGTTTAGATGTAATAGAACCAATGTATTAATTTGGTTGGAAGGGATTACTTATAACTTCCTAGCTTGGGATGAACCAACTATAAGCCCTCATCCACATTGATCTTAGTTCCCTCCTCTGACTTACAATCATGTTATCAGCTATATATAGTTCGTATATAATTAAAAATTATAGAAAATAGAAGATGTATATCTTTTTTGACTTGACGTTGCGTTTTAAGAATTTCAAAAGTTTAAAAAATGTTTTTTTTCAAAATATGTCAAATACTTGATTATAAATGTTATCAATCCATCCATAAATAAATGTATTTAATTATTCTTCATTTATATAAACCATCTATTTTATCTCCAGAGAGCTTGGCCTATTCCTTCACTTCAAGTATTTCACCACCAGAAGCCCAGCCATTGTTTAATGCTTCTGTTAATGGTGAATGCAAACATATTGAATCGCTTTCATCTATTTCCGTCACATGGAATATGTCACTGCCTTTTTCTTGGATCAGATTTAAAGTTAATAATACGGGTATGCATGTTTTAACCAAACTTTAAAAAAATAAAATATTCTAAGAAATGAATAATTATTGACCATTTAATTGTAAAAGTGTTCTAAATTAAAATGATTTATGCGTCAAATTATTTGGTATTTTTTTTTACTTTATTAATGATACATATACACAAAAATGTTTATTTTAATGTTTATTTCCAGAATCCCTGTATAATTTAATTATAAGTTTTAAAGATGTAAATGATAAGGAAGGTGGCTGTATAAATCAGAGATTGTTTCAAGTTGATACAACAACATTTGACGTTCATTGTGATCTCAATATGACTATGATACAAACGAAGATTGAAGGAGACGCGGTGAAATATTTGTGTTACATAAGAATAAATGCAGGTAGTTGACAGTATTAAGTCATATCATTAAAAATAATATTTATGCTAGTAGTTACACGGGAGTGATTTGTCTAACAAAATAGTATTATTTTCTTTAAAATTATATTAATCATTGACACGCCTGAGGCCTGACCTTTTAAAAAAGTCATGAACAAATGAGATGATGAACTTCAGGTCACTTTTTGTAAACAAAAAACATGCTTTTACTGATTATTGACAATTGATTTACACCTCGACTGCCGATTCTGGTCTGTTAGAAACATGAGAAAGGTTACAATTATAATTATGAGGCATCCGTTTTTAACATCAAAAGTGAGTATGCGATAAATACCACTCAAAAGTGTTAGTCGCGTTAAGTTAATTGTCAAGAGCTGCGTCCTTGGTTATTAAAAAAAACACAATGAATAGAAACATAAAAATAAAAATAAAACACAAATTATTTTGCATCAAGCAATATGTTTGTAAATATGTGATGCTCCATGTCTGACTTTCACAACCCATCGTTTTCTTTAAACAACATCTTTCGGAAATGGAATACTATTTAATTCTCTTCATATTTTCTTACTTGCAATACAACCAGTATTGCAGGACATAGACAGGTTTTCTTAGCAATTTAACTAATGGACCGGAAATGTTTTATACTTTCAATCATTATACAAGCATAATAAAAATACTTATCAATAGACTATATAAAGTAGTATTTCCACTATTTTATCCTAAATCATATATATATTTAAAATATATATATATATATATATTGTCACATATTAATAACACCCACAGCTCCTCTCAACGCAAAATTTTGTGGGCGTTACTAGGAAGCCTGGACTGTTCTAAGAATCCGCTCTCTGCACTCTCAATGCAAGTTGTGGGCGGTACTAAGAATCCTGGACTGCCCTAAGAACCCACTCTCGTGGAGACCTCACATCTCGGAATTGCTAGGAATAGTCTATTATTTCTCGTACAGGGGAGCTTATGTTAAAATTATTATTTTTATTTTGAGTTTAGTAATGATACCATTATGTTCACCCTTCCTAGTAGTGATAGGTCTGTTCCCCGCTCTCCTCCGTTAGTATTTAAGGCTAGGCAGCTAATAATTTGTAGAGAATCTTGTGCAGAGTTTTGTACAGAGTGGACGCTTGTGTTGGCATTATTTTCTTCTAACTGTATATAGGCCTAATCTTCATATTGTATATTTTTGAAGATATCATCTGGATTAAATTATCAACAATATTTACACTGAAGCTTCCTCGTCGAGTTACTATTTTTGTTTCATTGTTTACAACACGATAATATATTTATTTACAACTACCACGTCAAGGAAAGGAACTGTTAGAACGCAAATCCTGAGTTTGTGCCCAGGACAATAAAGAGAGTTCGTTTAATGCTGAAATATAAGAAAGAATAACCAAAGTCTACCCTATGACAAACGAGAATTATCAACAACATTTACACGGCTCTGACCACAAGGGGATTGTGGTCGTAACAATACAGGTACACACGCTAAATCACTTGGCGATGCCCGCGGAAGAAATAAATAGGTCTGTTTTAACGACTGATAAAAAATGTCAAAACATTTAAGATAGTAATACATATATATATTGTATTCAGGAAAAGAAACCATGTCTTTTTATTTAACAAAAATTTAGGACTAACTCTGTGGCTGACAATCAAACATTTGTCTTCCGCGTGAATCTAAAATATAATTATTACATTTTATTTATTAAAAACATTTTAGAAAAGTTTTTAAAGTCCTAAAATCCTAACAGTCTTAAATGAAAAAGTACTATTTTTAAATATTAGTACATATTTTGAAAAGTAGAAAAAAATAAAGCTATCGGTGGGGAATCGAACCCATTTCGTTCGAATGGCAGTTGAAGACGCTAACCCCTTATCAAGGGAAACAACATGTTAATAAGGGATCGCAAAAGTAAGATATTATACAATAAGGTCTTTAAATAAACCAATGTGATTTGTTAAACACACACACAAAGTACTATATATATATATATATATCTTATATAGATTTAAAAATACAAGTTTAGTTAAATTCAATTATTCAGAGAAGAGAAAATAGTTTAAAATCATTATAAGTAATTATGAAAATATGAAATTATCACAAATCAGCCCTTACATAGTAATATTTATGTTTGCATAGCGCTGCCAGAAAAAAAAACATATTATAATCTCAGAGCGCATTAAACATTGAGCAACAAACAAAAAATAATACGGATATAATCTCTAGACTTGAAAGGATATAAATCTATTCAATAAATAAAAACTTTGCAAACATACGACAAAGTAAGGAAATATAGAATTGACAGACTAGATATAAAATATAGAAGATGATTTTAGAAAAGTTGTGTGGATAAATGTATGTATAAGGACGCATACAATGTTTGGGTATTGAGTGGTAGTGGTCATCATAATAGAAGAGTTCCAGCTCTAACGAGTACAAAGAAACAAAGAAACAAATAAATTGTGAAAAACTGAAAAGAACAAATAATTAAAGATGCATTTCTTTTTAGTCTGTTCTATATTGTTTTTAGCACCGTTTTAATTGCATATGGTTGGTCTTCCTGGTACTATTAGTTTAGCGATTTGTCATAAAAAATACTACAAACCATGGGAATATATTAGATTTGTTGTTAAATATTATTGTATAAAAAATTTACAGCTTAGATGTTTATAATTATTATGTTTTATATTATGTCATACCCTTGAACTATTGTGATTAATTTATTGTTTATTTTCTAATTGAAAACAAAATCAAGGTAGAAATGTGGCTTTGTTTCAACAAAATGTTTCTCAGTCGTCGCAATACGGAATTTATACAGCAGACTCTGCAGTTGATGGCATTGTCCTAGACAAATGTATTGACAACGATGGAGGATGTAGTCATACAGGAGACAAAGATAAAACTCCTAGCTGGACCATTACTTTTGATCAACCTTACGTCATAAACAAATTTGTTTTATATAACAGATGTAAGAATACATTGCTTTATTTTCAATTAATTATTCACATAAATACTATATTTATCATCATCATCATCAAACCCATGACTGTTGTGGTCATTGGGGGGGGGGGGATCGAATGGACATTTCGGCAGTCCAGTTTTTTCTACTTTTGCCTATCTTAAGCGGTTGTTAATAGTTGAGTCAACTGCAGTACTGTCAAATACTTTACATTGTCGAACCAGCATCTATTCATCGACCTATTTTTATAAACACATTAAACTAAAGATTGCCGTTGTATGGCGTGCACATCGTCAAATAAGAAGTGAATGTTTCACTAAAATGTTGACTTTAAAAAGTTGAACATTTAATAAGACTGTATATAATGCATTTCTTGTAATATATTATTGTTGTTATTTTTTTTTATTTCGAAGATGTTGCCCTTTGTCATTGACAACAATTAAAGAGCAAAGTTTATTTAAATGATATACAATGTGGGATAATTATGTTTATTTTTGTGCGTTCTATTTAAATTTAAAAATACTTAACATCAGTCTGCTAGAGTAGAGTAATGTAGATTTACATTTGCTAGAAGATGTTGTCATTGGAAACATGCCTATGTGCAGATTTTCAGCCTGATACGATTGTGGTAACGTCAGGATCTAGCGTACAATTAAAGCAATAAGTAAAATTTAATGAACCTAATTAGAAGGATATAAATTAACATTTAATGAGTTATTGATAACAACCGGCCATGCATCACAAATCAGCTTTCACATAAAAACACAGTCTCTCTTGTCCCAAAACACGTACGTTTATTTATCAGACCGAACCTTGTCCCACAATACATTGCTTTCTACATTCACACTTTGATCGAGATTCACGCACAACATTCCTTTCCATAACTTTTATCACGCTGTATAATATCCAAAATATAATCCCTAATGACAATTACCCCCTTAACGTTTGCCCCTAATCATCACACGGATGACTGCAATTTAGAGCTAGTCAATATATCGGTTTTATACAGTTAATATAACTTATCTAAAATACTATTGGACGTATTTTTATATTATTTTTAATTACAATATTTAAAGAAAATACATTTAGAAATTTACTTAATCGTTTAAGCATAATACAAATTTAAAAAAATGTCTGACTAAACTAATGCTTTGGTGTATAAACCAGCAATATTATTAGGACATTTACCCCATTTTTTTCTCTATAACATTATTATATTTTTAATACATTACATTTTATTTTATCAAATTTATATAGATGTGGACAATCCAGATCGTTTCAATTACTTTGATCTTGAAGTACAGAACAAAGAAGGAAAAATTATATTTAACTATCGGGATGCAAACAGTATAGCACAACAAGTCTATACAGTTTTGTACTCTAATGATGATCCTGTTTTTAAAGTCACTGTTAGTCAAACACACATTTATTATAAAGACCCAGTTCCTTTTGTGACCATCAACGAATTTCAGGCATATGGAGGTAATTAAATTGGTTTCCCATAAAATAGTTTGTATGATATTTTTTTATTGTATTTCTCAGCATCCCAATGATAACTTGTTAAAGTTTAAATCTATTGTTTCAAGGTATAATGTATATTAATTAGAAATATTTCTTCGACTCTATAATTATATATATCTGAATATTTTTAAAATTAACACATTTTTTTTCATTTCCTAAATGTTTGAAATTGTAAACAGAATGTCTCGATGGTTCCTGGGGTCTAGAATGTAACAAAACATGCAATAGTCCATGTCAAGATTCTTGTAGTAAAGACGATGGTACTTGTAATGCTGTTTGCATTGGATACACTAATCCTCCTAGCTGCTCAATTGGTAAGTATCGTTATATATACAATTGCTTATATTAAAATGGATGATTATATTTACACTATGACCTACAGTACAGTTTTTGTATACACATTTTTATTAGCGATTGTAATTATACTACAAGGCCTTGTGCAAGTTCATTTTATATTATTGTATCACTATACTATAAGCCTTATCATTTGGATGTTTTTTTTTCTTATCAATGCAGAGTTTATCTTTTAATTTCTTTTGTTATTTTCTTATTAGATATTGTAAGTGTCAACTTTATTCTTAAATCATTAAATAGTTGCTTGGTATATTAACCGTGAATTTCTTCTTCTTCTTCTTCATAATACTGTGGAGACCCGTTAGAACCGAGGAAAGAGTCCACAATTTAAATACACATAAAATAAAAAGCACCACAAACAACAATTATAAACAGATGACAGAGTGTCACTTTAGGTTTTTAGACCAGCCCTTCAGTGACGATTGGAAAGCCTGAACTGTAGGGGCAGTGATGGAGGCTTGGTCCAGGGTGCTCCACAGCCTAATGACTGACGGAAAAAAAGAATATTTGTAGACGTCGGTGCGTGCATGTGGGACATGCAGCTTGAGCTGATGGCCCCGGGTAGAGCGGGACACCTGTTGGATTCGGCCTGGCTGAGTGGACATTTGGCGTGGCGGTTCACGATCTTGTAAATAGTGGTGACCTTGTTTATCGCTCTGCGTTGATGTAGGGGCACCAGTTGGAGTTGGGCCACCAAAGCTGAGGCGCTAGTTTTAAGGCCGTAGTCCTGTAAGATACGACGTGCCGCTCGACGTTGGGTCATCTCCAGCTTAGCTATCAGGTGTTGTTGATGAGGATCCCATACAGTCGATGCGTACTCCAGGATGGGACGAGCTAAACTTGTATAACAATGGGTCTGGATCCTGGTGGAGCATCCCTTCAGGTTCCTATGGACGAAGGCGCAAGCTCTATTGGCTTTGGCAGCAATAGATTGGACATGTGTGCCCCAGTGGAGTTTTTCTGTGATATTCACTCCAAGGTACTTGGCATCTGAAACCCTCTCAAGAGTGTGACCATGCAAGGTATAGCTGGTGGGGATCCTAGTCCTCTTCCTTGAAATAGAGAGGAGGTTGCACTTATCAACATTGAACGTCATTTGCCATTTCGATTCCCAGGTCTCCAACCTTTTGAGGTCGCCCTGTAGATATAAAGCGTCATTGGGGCTCTCGATGTGAGAATACAGGATGGTATCATCTGCAAAAAGCCGTCTCCGAGGTCATTGATGTAGATTTGTGTAATATATTTTTTGTTCAGTTGTATTTTTTCATTGAAATACATTTTTTTCAGAGTTATTACTTTACAAGATACTATTTTCAATATTGCGTTTTATCAACGAGCCAAACTAAATAATAAATACAATAAATCAACTTAGAAACGTAATATTATCAATACGAATTATTAAAACATACATCTAACTTCTGTCTTTTTGATCGCTTTATGCTCCAGTTCTATCGGAATTAACACAGATAAAAAATAAATAAAATACCCTCGTAAATGTGTATTTTTTCAATTAAAAATGTTTGATTTTAGTTACAAACTGGATCATCTTTTAAGTGCGTGCACTTGTCTCTATTTCAGAATGTGACCCAACAAAATATGGCATAAACTGTTCAAATAGCTGCAGTGATAAATGTTTCAATTCACTGTGTGATAAACAAAGTGGAGTATGTACACAAGGATGTACGGGATATAGTAACCCACCTTTGTGTACACAACGTAAGTGTTATAACCTGTATTTTATAGACCTTATTAAATATGTTTTAAAATTGACATGACATTTTATGTTAATATATTGGCATTATTTAGAAAAAAAACTATATATTTTTTATCAGATTTTAAACCCAATATAATTATTATTTCTTTTTTAACTACAAACTATTTTGGAATACACTGTACAGAAAAATGTTCAACTGGATGTCGAAATCAGACATGTAGCTCAATAAACGGAAAATGTTTTGCTTGTGAATGTGGCTATTTCATTATATTTAATTATATGATCAATATAGTTTCAGTAACTCCTCATTATGTGTATAATTTAAGGTAATTCAGAATAAATGTATAATGTAATCACAATTGTGTGTGTTTGGAAAGGGAAGGGGGCACTTGTAACAAAAATATATATATGCCTACTTCTCGCAGTGGGTAAGTTAAGTCAAGTTCTTACTGCTATATTAATGAGCTTTCTTTATTAAACTATTTGGAAAAGTCTAAAGCGCCATAGACTCAATGTCTGTAAGTTTATGTTGATTGGAATTCTTACAAGTCTTTGAAAGAAACGCATCGCAAATTCGAACATACAAAAAAAGTAAAGTTATTATATAAATAGTTGAACATGGATCACTAAAACCTGTTTTATTATACATCCTTAAAATCAGAACTAAGTCAGAAGGGCAAAAATTAATGTAATAATAATACACAAGTCAATTAACTCTCATTTAAAAATACAATTATATTTCTGATCACTTGTGCTGTAAAAAATGCATATAAGTACTCTTTATTTTGGAGTGGCATCCGAGCATGGAATGTGTTGCCTGAACGAAACAGGAGAACTAGTAACAATACATCATTTAAAACACTAATACAAATGCAAGTCGAGACTCAGACCACGGATGAGCGTAGGGCGCAGTAAACGTCCTAATAGATGGAGCGTCAGTTATGTATAAGATCAGATTCACTTGTAAATAGCATGAGGCTAAAAAGAAATAATAAACAGTTATTTTACACAATATTTGGTAAAAATATGAACTCACACCAGTGATAGAGATTTATCTTTGTTTCCACAGCCTGTAACACAACGTATTTTGGAGAAAACTGTTCAATGAGATGTAATGATTCCTGTCTGAATAAAATGTGTGATTCTGTCAATGGTTCTTGTTTAAATTGTCTTGATGGGAAGTTCGGATTCCAATGTGGTGGTAGGTTTGTTTAATGTATTATATTTACTACAAGACAAAATGTGAAAATATGTTTTTGTAGGTTTTAGTTTACAAGAATAATTTCCCTTTAATTGACAGTAATAATACATAAGGCATTAAACTCTAATTTAGAAATACAACACAATAAAAAACGGTTGCAAAGGTCTGATAAACATAAAGACAAAAACACTTTCCTTGTCCCTTGTGCGAAAACAAATGCATATAAGTACTCTTTCTTCCTGAGTGGCATTCGGGCATGGAATGGGTTGCCTGAACAAACCAGGAAAACCAGTAACTTAACATCATTTAAAATATTAATAAAAATGCAAGACTAGACTCGGAACACGGATGAGCGCAGGACGCCATAATCTTCTTTATAGAAGGAGCGTCTGTAATGTATAAGATAAGATAATACCTTTTGAAATACACATCTCTCTTCAGTTGTCTAACTTTAAGTAAAAGAAAATCTCTATAAAAACCCTAACTAGAAGAGACATACAATTTTACTTATCCAATTGATTATAATAGATAAAGAGTGAACAATACGGACATACTATATTTTTGAAATATAATGTCAAGCTGTTGCATGTTTGCATAGGAATATAAATCTAATTCAAAGTATAATTAAAATAATCATAAAATAGTTACCCTAAGCAACCTATGGTTTTGACAGACTCAAACAAATGTCGAAACTTCATTTCAAGGAAGGAAAGAAGAGCATGCAGTAATACCTGATCTTATAAGACAATTTGATTGATTAGCCTGGACTCCCCATTCTCAAGTCCGCTCCCGATCCTTTGTCAAAATATACTATAGTTATATGTGGTATAGACATTGTATTTTATTAATATACTATCTTTTTTTTTTTTTTTACATATTTTTATTCAATGACGTTTGTATAATCTCTAAGCCTTTAATTTATGAAATATTTATATGTTTAACTTTTTAATTCAATTTTCATTGCATTGCTTTCTTGTCATCTGGTCACCTGGTATTTTATGGTCTAAACCTGTATCGCTGAATTAACATCACATTTAATATTTACGTAGATTATACACCAGCCCAGCGAGCACAGCTCGTCGTTGTCAGGTACTTATTTGAGTGAAATTTGGGCTAAACGGTGATTGGTCAGAAAATTACGGCGAATAGTTTTGCGTTCCACGTGTGAAACGGTACCCATGAAATTACGATATCTTCTTACAAACAATAACACAATATTAAAAATAGTAAAGTACCCTTCGTACCAAACTGATCATAGGGCTTGTGAAGCAACGTTGACCAGTGTTTGTGACCACGGCACACGAGGAGGATGTGTGGATAGCACAATGCCCAGCCGCCTTTTCTTAGCCCCAACTAGTGTCAGGTACCCATCAGAGCTGGATAGACTAATATTAAAAAATAAAACTGAAATATTTTATTTGATAAATTACTCAATAAAAAAAAACATTATGTACATATTAAGTAAAAAAAAAAATAATATTTTACAAGCTTATTAAATTACATTAATAAAATAACGGTTCCATTTTTACAATGATTAGACAACAATCTGCTTATAGATATATTTTTTTAATTATGATTTCTTACTATCCTTTCTTAAGCAGAAACAAAATTAATTATGATTATTTTAATATTTTATTTAAAGTTAGCTATTTAAATATAGTCTATCATTAGTTATCGTTATTTTTATTAATAATATACATTTAATAAGATAAATTTTAAAAGTTACAAATTAAAAAAAAAAAAAAAATGTTTGGAAATTATTTCACGCATAGGCCGAAACTAATTTTTTATGTATTTATTTCAAAGAATACACATTTCGATACCGCCTGAAATTTTCAAAACGTTCCAAATCTACAACTCAACGCTGTTATTAGTGTTATAGTTTATATTTTGACATATTATGTAGGTAATCATGAAAATAGAACGTAAGTATTGCTTCGTAGGTAATTTTTCACCTGCGTTAGCCCACGAGTTTTTGGGTTTCGTAAGAACGATTTTTAAAGATTCATGACCAATTCAAATTCCTATAAACCAATATTTATCCTATTAACGGTCTATTAACCTATTATAATCATAGACTATTATTTGTAGCCTAAATATTATGCTAATTAAAGGTTATTCTTGTAATTGTATATTTTACAACGAAATAGATTCATCTTTTCTAATTATAGCACTAGGCTGGATCTTCTCTTCGAGCTGAACAGTTGAACAAATCAAAGTCGTCACATATTAAGTTAACTGAGATTTTTAAGTAATTTATTCAACATTAATTATTATAATTTATAATATACTCAATAATCCTACCTACATCCTACATCCTACATATCCCGTAGTCTGTTAGACCGTTGGGGCGCCACAGATGACATGTAAACCAGCCTCCTCCACTCCTCCCGTCTCTCAGCCGTTCTCATTGCCTCGCACAGTTTTGTACCTGTCCATTCCTTGATGTTATTTTCCCAACGTTTCTTTTCTCTTCCTCTCTTTCTGCCTCCTCTGGTGGTACCCTGCAGGATGGTCTTTGCAAGCCCGTTGGTTCTGGTGACGTGGCCATACCATTCCAGTTTTCTTTTCTTGGCTGTGGCCAGCAGGTCTTCATACTCTCCAATTTCCTGTTGTATTCTTTTTCTTATCTGTTCGTCGGCGATATGGTGCCTGTAACAGATACCGAGCAGGGTCCTGAAGCATCTCATCTCCATGGCGTTTATCCTATTCTCCAGCTCCGCTGTCAGTGTCCATGACTCGCAAGCATACAAGAAAATGGAGAGGACCAGTGAGCGCATCAACCTGATTTTGGTGCTGAGGGCTAGGTTCTTGTCTTTCCATATTGTCTTGAGCCTCTTTAGTGATGCTGTTGTCTGGGCAATCCTGGACATTATTTCTGGTTTGGAGCCCTCTTCGGATACAATAGCTCCTAGGTACTTAAAGCTGCTAACTGTTTCCAAACTCTGCCCACCAATCTCGATCTTCGTGGTTATGCCGCTGGTGTTACTAGTCATTAATTTAGTCTTTTCGGCACTGATTTGCATGCCATAGGATGTGGAAGTTTTGTCTAGTCGCTCCACTAGATTGGCTAATTCTTCCTCACTCCCGGCGAGTCCATCTATATCATCTGCGAATCGAAGGTTGGTGATCCTTCTGCCATTTATGCTGATTGTCCCTTCATGATCCTCTAGTGCATCTGACATGATTCTCTCCAGGAAGATGTTGGACAGTGTTGGCGAAAGCAAGCATCCTTGTCGTACTCCAACGGTCGTCCTGAACCATTCTCCAATGTTGTTGCTGAAGAAGACTGCACTGGTGGCCCTGTCATAGAGGCTACGTATCAGCCTTGTCAGGTTGTCATTAATATTGTAATGTTTCATGGTTGCCCATAGGGCTGCGTGCCAGACCCTGTCGAATGCTTTTTTAAAATCAACAAATAAATGGTACAAGTATTATACTCAATAATACTTCACACATAAAACATTAGCAAGGAGTTTCAATTGGACTAGCAGCCGATTGCTTTAGAAAAACAGCATTATGAATATGCCAATGATTCTATGATGGCCTATGTTTACTTTATGAAAGTTTATGTTACTCAACTATGTATGAGCAAGGGTGGGCTATGGCTTTATTATACATTATATTTATATTTTAAAATATACAGGAATATAGGCCTACTAGAAACGTCTAAAAATGACGATGACTTCTAGATTTCTACATTGTACATTATTGTTATTGATAAATTAATGTTATTGTATTAAGACTATTGCAAAATTAGTAGGCATAAGGCTTTCATAATTAAATACTCGAATTTACTTCCATATAGTCTACCTAATAAATTATATAGAGGCCTACCGGCCTAAAGTATTAAAAAGAGCTAGGCCTAATTAAAGTTGCTTTAAAAGAAAATATTAAAGCTTATAGAGAACCAAGATGATTTGCATTGACTTGCCAGAGATAATTTTGTTTACAATGCTAACTTATCTTATGCACAGGACTAAAGCTCAATGTCTTTAATTATTAACACAAATCTATTGAATTATCTTATTTACTCACCACAAATTCTGAAAGAAGATATTAACAGAAAAATGTAATTTTTTTCTAAGGCAATTTACAATTCAAGTTCTTTGTTTATTAGTTTATTATAAAAACTAGGCCAAAAAGGTATATTGAATTATTGACTCACTTTCTATTCTACTATGGTTTATATATTATTACGGTACATTTATATTGTGGCGTGCTGATCTAAGTTGATGCGTCACGGAGCCTTTAATTAGCATAGGCTATCAGTGCAGACTTAGTGGATAACTCAGCAGGTACACAGGTGATGGGGGGGGGGGGGTGAAAATGGCAGGTTATCTTGGTGGTAAGTGGTCCCAAGGCTGATGATCTCTATGTGGTGCAAAGACAAATATTTATAAACAGGTTTCTGGCTCGTTAATACGTAGGTTGAGTAAGATTGTCGACTAATTGACCATTTTCACTGAACGTCACACAAGCATGTATTCTATCAATCAATAAGCAAGGCGTATTGTAACAACGAATATTTTATTCACAAGAAAGTCCGTATTCAATCATTAATGACGTAAGCAAAGAAATCATACAATCCAAATACAAGTGATGAATAGTGATTCATATATAGTGTAAATCTAGCGGTAGGCTTAGCCTATAAGTAAACCTGAGTAGGGCGAAATACTATATACCAGTGATGGCGAACCTTTTTGAGACCGCGTGCCCAAAGTACAATACAAGACCCATATTTTTCTTTCAACGTGCCAACACAGCAATTAAAACCAAATAACATAACTTAGCTGTTCCATTTGGTTAATGCTCGCGTGCCCACAGAAATAGCTCTGCGTGCCATAGGTTTGCCATCGCTGCTATAGACTAACTTACATTACATGTTAAAAGACAACAAGTTAGATTTGCAACACCTCACGTGCTTGTAAAGGGGGGGGGGGGGGCAATGGGAAGAATAACGTGTAGATAACGTATCCTATTGGTCAACATGTCTCTTCAATTCAGAATTTGATTGACATGTGAAGTTGAGTCAGTCAAGAAAAACCAAAAAAAAAAAATTAAAAAAAGACAACATAGAGTATGAGATGAAAAATGTATGTTAGGCCTATTGATAAAGCAATTTTTTGATTGGTAAAAAGCTAATATTATTATTAAGATGTGTGTTTATTGGTTCCTTCTGAAGAATTATGTACAAATTTTATTTTATTGTAGAAAAGAAAGTTTTAACTGTTTGCCAAAATGACATCTATTAAAAGTCATTGTTTTTTTTTATTGTTTTATAAATTTTTTTTGTTTTTTATTTTTAATTTTTGTTTTCCAGAGTTAAAGGTTCTAACTTTCTTTTCGACGTCAAGAAGATGCTGACTGGGGCTTCATCAAATATGAAGATATAAGCTTATAAGCCATCACCTGCTCATTAACGCCAATGACAATGCACATACATATTAAGGTAATATATTTTTTGAATGTATAAAATTTATGAAAAATGAATACATATTAAATCATTGCAATTGAGAAAATTTCAAATATATATTTTTTTTATTAAATGTATTTTTTTTCTTATTATTCCTAATCAAACGTTTTTATATCTGGGTAGCAGATTATAGACATCCGATTTTTTTTAGACAAAAGTCAAATGATTCCATGGTAATGTGGACTGTTTTCTAATTATTGAAATGAAAATCACTCTGGCTGATTTCTAATAACATGTTGCATATAACATGAATTGTGTGTAATATTATTTAAGAAAACTAAGTAAATATGCATCTTTCTTTATCAACTTTCCTATATTTGTATTTTTAAATTGTCTTAGGTATCCAAATCTCACTACTCTACGGAGTAAATCTGAAAAAATATGATGAGTGATTTCATGAACAGGTAAAACTAGTTTCATTTTGTAAATTGTGTTTTGATTATTAATTATTTAATTAAAATTAATTATAATCTATAATGTTATAGACTAGTAAATTTTGAAAGATTAGGAACAATTTCTTTTCTTATTTAGGCTTATGGCAATTGCACTATTGTGTCAAATAATGTATAAAGACTAGACTCGGACCGCAGATTAGTGAAAGACGCAATATTCTTGTTTATAGAAGGAGCGTCTGTAATGTATAAGATAATATAGGATATTGCTAGTATATTATCTTGTCTTTATTCCGTAACATTTTTATTTATTTCTACTATGTTTTTATCACTATCCCCCTGTGTTTGTATCGGGGTCCTGGAAATGACCAGGTGAAAGAATAACCCCACTGCTAAGTCCCGCTTGCATGTCGTAAAAGGCGACAAATAGTGGGTTGTGCATTGGATATAACCCGGATACGTAAAACGTGTACCCCCTGCTCGGGGGCTCTGATGTTAGTAGCATATGGATGGTTGGATGTAAGGTCGTGATGGTGCCTGGAACCAAGGATGTGACAATTTCAGAGAGTATTCCCATAATATAAAAAACTAAATGGCACAACTGAGTGTCATAATTATTTGGAGAGCTCTGTGGGTGGTCAGCCCAACCTCAGCACAACTCAGCCCTGACTCAATGCAGCCCGATCCCTGTGTACAACTCACATGACGTGCTGGGCGTGGAACCGAAAACTCTATTGAACTGCGGGGTTTGAAAAACGCCACAAAGGAAAACCCAGAATAACAATGCCAGTGTGTCTGACATTGACTGCAAGAGAGCAAACTGCTCTGCTGACCGGCTAATAGAAGAAAAATATCATCATCATGTATCACGTATTTGGTGTTATGTTTATTGTTCGGTTATATGTGCTTACTATTAGCTGTAAGCTGTTCTATCTAAGCACTGTGGTACTTTGTATTCTTCTACTGTAATAAATATATTGTGTTTGATTTTAGTAGTTGACTGTAATGTGTATGTATATTGCTTTAATGTTATATCTATGTCACGACAGCCATTATATATTTTAATGGAAAAGTATTAACTTGTCTATTTATTATTTCTACTAGAAGTAAATAAATCTATTCGTTTTAACATTCTTTGTCATTTAACCTAAAAGGTACAAATATATATTTTATAAGAAATTATTTAACTCTGGTCAAGTAGACAAACAAATCAGAAATATTTTAAAATTACGAAATTTTAATTATATTGTTTCGTTTTTTTTTGTTTTTGGAACAACTTTTAAAATCAAAAAAAAAAAAAAAAAAAATGTAGCAAAACAAACTATTCGTTTAATATAGCCACACCTACAAAAGTAAAGTAACTTTGGACTTACACATTTAAATACTATGATATGGCAAAAAATCATTATACTTATTGTGACCAATTAGAATAATAAAAATAAAAAAAAATATTTAAGATTAATAAATTTTGTCTTTTATTTTTTAATGGAATTTAAATGCCAAACAAAAACAATAACAATAATGAAAAAAAACAAGAAAAAAACCCACTGGAAATGTATGTTATTTTTTTTTTTTTTTAATCATCCTATAACATAATTTATTCTAGCAATATTTGGAAGATATATAAACTAATTAAATGAATGCATAAACTAAACAATGCAAAGACTATTATATTGTTAAGCCGTGCAATATCCTGGATTAGAATGGGAAGCAATGGATATATGGTCAGGAATGGATAATCGGTCGTAGTCGGTCGAGGGATTGGAGTCCGTTCGTGGTCTGAGGTAACCGTCGGAGGCACAATCTATTTTCTCATTGGGTCGACGTCGGCAATAGACGTAGACTCCAAAGATAACAAGAAATATCACAAGGACTCCAATTGCAACACCTGTACCGATCCACACATGTAAAGTGTTGTCTGTAGCCCTCTCCGTACCTGTAGTTTCCGTTGTACCTGTGAAAAGTAGACCAAAGTATTAACAAAAAGACCAAAGCTTAAAGTTCACTATTAGTCTGAGAGTGGAAAGGGACGGAATAGTTTCGAAACGTCGCGTCACGCGTTCTTCCAACCTGGTCGCTTCAGCAAGAACTTCTATAGACATGTTTATTAACGTTTCTTATTTGAAATATTGGGAACACTGAGCATATACTATGATGAAAAGGGCCTGGGCTCCTTATGAAAGTCTTTGCTCACGAATCCCAGTATCGTCTTAGCGTGCTCATTTCAATAGTATGACGGATTCGTTATAGAAATAGTTATTATTATTTATTTTGAAATAAACTCGATCTACGTTTTATTCTCAATAGCTTCTCTTTACACTTAAAGCTTTCTTTCCTTTATAGGCTGGTAAATAGAGGTAGGTTAAGAAAAGTTAAGGACTGTTTGTAACTATACGAGTTCATTATAACTAAGAGTAATATTGTCAAACAACACTATTATTTGCCGAAGACTATATATGCACCTCATAGAAATTGAAAGGGTCAGTGTAAGGCTGCATTATGAGGGCACTGATGGTTACAAACAACGTAACGTGTTTTTCCAACCAAGGTGAGGACAATTAACTATGGAAAGTGAGATTACGGTCAGATGATTACTTGCTGACGAGGTAAAGACGAGTGCACAATGTCACCCTTTATGCCATTAGGCTTTTTGACAACAACAGCACAATCATTATCATAATGGAATGATACGTATGTATCGAATTATCCGAGTGAACAAATGATTATTTCTAGGCAGAATAGAATAATGTTACACAGTCAAAAATGTTCAAAGTAAAAAAATCGCTAAAGAAGGTAATACTGGTGAGAATAATGATGCTAACATATATTAAGGTAAAGCTTGTATTTACAAGTCAGTTACGTCTGATGTGGGCAAAGTAACTTAGCGCCCGAAAATTATGTACGTTTGATGCTTATACTGCGTGAGGGGAATCTGTAGACGGGTCGGGTTTGGATAATGTGTAGACGTGTCGGGCTTGGAGAATGTGTAGACGGGGCGGGGTTGGAGAATGTGTAGACGGGGCAGGGTTGGGGAATGTATAGACGGGGAGGGGTTTAAGAATGTGTAGACAGGGCGGGTTGGAGAATGTGTAGACAAAGCGGGGTTGGGGAATGTGTAGACGGAGCGGGCTTGGAGAATGTGTAGATGGGGTGGGGTTTAAGAATGTGTAGACGGGGCGGGGTTTAAGAATATGTAGACGGGGCAGGGTTGGAGAATGTGTAGACGGGCGGGGTTGAGCAGGCTGTAAGTTGGAACAAAAGAGGAGAGGATGGCAACAAATAGTCCACATTGGCTGCTGGATCTCCCGATCTGTTTAATTCTGGTCAGAACTGCTTACCGTAGAAACATGTATCAGGGACATGTCAACTGTGTCGTAACGCCATCTGCTGCTGTGTGAAGTTGGTGGGTTCCAATAGAAGTAAGAAAAGAAAATAGATCAAAGTGCTAAATTTTGTGGAAACGGGACGGGTGGAGACGGAGTTGTGGGTGCTAGTAGTTAGCCGAAATGTAATATACTGTCTCATAGGAAGTGAATATTGTAAAGTATTTAAATAGAATACATAACATTAAATGTTAGAAACAATACGTTTGAATAGATAAGTGCATATGGTTCACATGCATATTCAGTCAGTGTATATACCACTAAGTTTTTTTTTTCTTTTTTTTCTGCAGACTTTTAATTTAAAACTAATTAGTTTTTTAGCAGCGGTGCAATAACTAGCTTATATCACAACGTCTGGTTACGGTTGCTATTTAATATTGCGTAGATGCTTTCGATCAGGAAAATCTATTGGACAGTGTAACCCAAAGTGTTATATTTGTCTATTTCATTCGATCGAATCAAAAACAAAATTTCCACAAAAACAGCTAGATGTAATTGTAACATGTTTATACATAATAAAATTTGAAACTTAAAGTACAACCTAAATGTCTAATGTGAAACATATAAGTCTAGTTAAAAAGTCGAGTTTAAAGTAGAAACAAACATTCAAGTCTAAAAAATCGAATGTAAAAGTTAAATCTGAGGTTGAAACTATATGGAGCCAAAGAGCCACATATTAAAGTTCTAGACACTTGAATGTTATCTAAAATCGAAACGTTTTAGTCGATTCAAAAAGATAACTAAAATGCAATAAGTCTTAAAGACCAATATAAAAGTCAACATAAAAGTCCTCTTAAACTTCACTCTATAGCCTAAGTATATATACACTATTCAAAAGCCTCGACCTAAAGTTAAGTTTAAGTTGTGGAACCTATCCTAGCAATAATTATTCCCAAAAAACTCGTTACCTTGGACAAGGCATGAAGGTGGTTGAAAGCTAGGCTGGCAACCGTATTTACAGTTCCCAGTTTCAGACTCACAAATGTTATACAGACAGTTTCCTAAGCATCGTTCAAGACAACCCACACCCCAGGAACCAGAGCTGCAATCTGTACGATTCGTAAAAATAAAATATTATAATTAGATGAAAAAAAAACATAGTCTATATTTAATAAATATTGTACCTGCTAGATAATAAATATTTTATAATGGTAATGTTAAAGTCACATGTATTTGTATTTCTAAATCAAACATAACAAACAATAATATACTTTTCCCATTCTCAGGTCTGAAACATAAAATATAAGACAAGAACCAGGAAAACCAGCAAGTTAACATCATTTCAAATACTAATAAAAATACAAGACTAACTCAGACCATGGATGAGCGTAGGCTGCAATAATCTTGTCTCTAAAATGTAAGATAATTTATCAGATCAGAGAAATAGTTGCAAGAAAATAATATCAACGCGTATTTCATGGTCTTAAAGCAATTTGTACTTTTATTTGGCACTAATACAATTACCAACTAGATATATATTGACAAAAACTCAAAAAGATCGAAAATGTCTACCTTTATTAGTTACAGTGGTTTGGATGAGTACTTTTGAAGTAAAGTTGCAGTTTCCAGTTTGCTGATCGCAGACGTTGTTCAGACACAACTCATGACATGGTTCAGTGCAATCTATTCCCCAATAGCCAATCTGGCAAGCTGGTTAGCATCAAATTTTAAAAAGAAAAAAAAATTAACACATTTATTTCCTTAAGTCTGTGATATCATTTATAAATTTAGTCTATTATAACTATTTCATTAATAATTATAATACATTACAATATGTTAGTATAATAATGTTATATTGTAATAAGAACCAATATTTTAAAAATAAATAAAATTAAGTTATAACTATCGTATAAATACGTGAAGAAAAAAATCACCAAACACTTTTTTAATATGACTTTTTAAAATGTTTTTAATTACAATTTAGACAAAGATAATTATAAATAATACATACAAGTAACAAATTATACTGAAACATTAAAACGTCAGGACACAACAGTTATAGTTTTTAGTTATAGGAATAACGTATCAACATGTAAAATATTTACATGTATTACTTTGTCACTGGATTTTTTTGTTTGTATTCCTGAAATATATTACATAATAAAAAAAAAATCTTTAATCAAACTGATAAGAAAAAAAAATAGTTATAAAATATAAAAACCTTCTATATAGCCAATCTAATGATCTAAGTATATACATTTATCATGGTATATAAACTAGCCTACTAAGCAAACTTTAAGATTATCATTGTCTCTAGCTGTCTCTGTCTTAATCTCTCTCTATTTGTCTCTTTACCATAATTATATCTAAAAATAAAACATATTGCTTACCTTACTATCAGAAGCAACCATTTTTGAAACAAAGAAAAACGTTTATGTATTGAACAATATGCGTAAATGTATACATAAAATAAAATTGTCTTGTGCGTAAAGAATAAATACCGTCGACAGTGCGTACAAAGTATGTGTAAACACGAATCAAATTTTAAAGACGTTTAAAATACCAACGTATCAATTGAACTTAACAGCGGCGAAAAGCGAACACGCAAAACGAAACAAAAATACTTCCATCTCATACGAAAATATGATGGAACTAAATTATCACAAGTCGAACAAGGAAATAACCAGGAAGAGAAACAAACGGGAAATTTTCTAAAGACTTAAGAAATGTGTATGTGTATTTCGTGACCTATAAATGTTATTATAGTAACGTTTTTTTAGTTAATGGAAAGCGAACATGTGTAAAGAATTCATTTCAAGTCACGACAGTTTAAAAGGGTTGGAGTTCATTGTTTCCGTTGCCACGCTACACAAGAAGACTGTGATCAACTTTTAAGTGCACGCATCAAAGGAACAAAATAAACCCGGCAGCTTAGTCAAACATGTTGGGAGATTAAATCGTCCCAACATTCGTTTATTTCCTGGTAAAATTCTGTTTAATATGATGAGAGTTTATTTACAATCGTATAAGAGTATTTATAGACCGTTTCCTATTCACCTTTACCATTCTTTATATTCATTAACGAGTTTATGAAAGAGTTGTTTGTTACATCTTTTTGAAAAGATTTAAAATACTAAGGTTTACGAAATATCTGTTGCTTTTTTTATATAATATTGAGACGTATGCCCGCTCAAACTGCTTGTTCCACACGCACGCACAGACGTCTACATATATTTCTTTTCCGTCGGCCATAAGACTGTGGAACACACTGGACCAGGCCTCCATCACTGCTTCTTCTGTGCCGGCTTTCAAATCTTCACTGAAGGGCTGGATTAAATACCTAAAGTGAAACTCTGTTATCTTTTTGTAATTCTTGTTTGTGATGTTTGAAATGAGTATAGGTAGTTCAATTGTGGACTTGGAATGGGTTGCCTGAACAAACCAGGAAGACACTAATACAAATACAAGACTAAACACAGGCCACGGATGGGCGCGATAATCTTATCTATAGAAAGAGAGTCTGTAATAAATAAGATAAAATAAGATTTAACATGCTATCAAAATGCAAGATAGACTTAATCCACTGATAATCGTAGGACATAACAATCATAGGTGTAAAAGGAAAGTCTGTATCAATCTTGTCTTGTGCACTTTTCAAATGTCTAGCCTGTTTTTTTTTTCAAGCGTGTGCCCACCTCAGAATTATAGATAGCATAGTTTTGTCCACGCGGGGAATTAGACCCATCAATCTCCAACTGACACATTAGAGACCATTTATACCAGTTATGTTTTTTTTTAAATTAATATTTGAGGCAGTTTTCTTGTTTTGACACTAAGTTGTGCCATTTATTTGTGTTAGGTTCTGGGAATACTCTGTGGAATTGTTACATCGTGGACCCAGGCCCCTTCAAGACTTTAGACCCACCCATCTCCATTCCAACACCAGACTTTAAACCTCACTTCACGGAGTGGCTAGGCTAGAACCCGAGATGTTTTGTTTCGAGTCCGATGTACTGACCACAGGGTCAGCCTGCCTATTATGGAAACCTAATAGGTAAAAGAAAAAAAAAACGCATTTTTACTTTTACACGCATATTTTTCTAATAAAAAATATACCTCATTGTTATTTATATTATTATTATTATTATTATTACTCCCTTTATTTTAATTTGCATTTTCTGTCTGTCTGCAATCGTCGTGCAAAACTTTGCTTCGTTTTATCGACCACTTCCCGTGGTCCGATTGAGCTGAAATTTGGACAGCAGATTTGTGGCGCCTAACAATACCTCCTATCAAATTTTCAGTTAAAACAACTTAATAATACTACACTTATGACAATATTCATTTTTTGAAAGGAAAGTATAAGAAATATTTAAATTTCGCGTTAAAAATGCCTGTGCAACTTTTTATAGTTTTTCGGCGCAAAGCTAGAAAAAAAAATTATGCGCTACGATTATTTTTAGAACAATTCATACGGAGTAAGGAGATATTTTTTTCTGTACGTTTCATTTGCAGTAGTCAATCAATTATTTAATTACATGATGGTAAACTTAGTTTGCAATTAATAAAGGGAGTATAATAAAAACTTCGTTTTTACGGTTTTCTTGTTAAACTAATTCATTTTAAAAAAATATATACATTTTGAAAAATCAAATCCAACTATTTCATTTGGTAGGAAAATTCTTAAAACAATGTTTTAACTTAAATAGGTTTGGGACCTATAAAGATTTTCGTTATTAGCTGTTGAAGATCCATTAGTTTTACACACATATATATTGTATTTTAATAATAATAATAATAATAATGAAGCTTATATAGCGCATATCCCGCAATCAGTTATATGCGCTTAACAATTACATTTACAATTACAATTACAATTAACAATGATAACAACAACAGACAAATGTTTAAAAATGTAAGTGGGCTATATATTACAGACACTCCTTCTATAAAGAAGATTATTGTGCCCTACGCTCATCCGTGGTATGAGTCTAGTCTTTAAATGATGTTAAGTTTTCCTGGTTTGTTCATTTTTAGATAGAGTTTAATACCTTATGTACTATTACTACTTTACTATTTGCCCTTTTCTTCCAAAGTGTTTCTAGATTTAGTGATTTAACTATTATGTTTATTAAGGCACTGTTTTATAGTCTTTCTATTTTGATAATATCACTAAAAGTTTATCATTCACTACAGCTTATTTTAATAGATACACACTCTATGCGATTAAAGCTTATGTAGAATAAAAAGTATCTCTTTTGCAAAAATCAAATCGTTATATTGAACCTAATTATTTTGTTTTTGTAAATAAATGAAACTAAACCTTACATTTTAATATTTTCACTCACAGACATTGTCTTATGCTTGGGTACATAGCCTTTGCTTTTCTTTAGGCTATCCCGTCATGCTTATGAATTGTACATACTAAAGAAACTCTCAATTTTTTCTTTATATAGTTTACGCCTTCATGTATTTTTTTTTTTTTTTTTTTTTTTTTTTTTTTTTTTTTTTTTTATGGCGGAAAAAAATTATGATGTACCATTCTTTAAAACCTTTTTTCTTGTTCAATATTGATTCTTTAATTTCTTTAGTCACCCAAGTCGGTTGTTTTTAAATACCCTAATTTTCCTTCGATGGATAAACTTTTCTTCTGAAAATAACCTCCCGCTGTTTTTGTGTGACAATGATATTTACATATTTTCCAAATGAATTTGTACAAATCGTTGTTTTAAAATGTTGTCTTTAAACATTATTATAATTTAAAAAAAACAATTTCGTTACATTTACTTTATGTTACATTAACAGTTAAACACAATAAAGCCTTCGAGTAATAACCTTGTATCTTAGGTTTGGTTTTTATTGCATATTGAATCTCAAAATCTTAAGATATTTGACAAAAAAAATCATTACATTTATAAACTGATTTTTTCTCTCTGACAAGCTGACTTGCTATTTGCATATTGAATTCTTGACAAGTTTAGCTATTGAAATTCCTCCATGCTATGTTTTTATAACTATCTAAATTATTAAGAATAGTATCTCCTCAGTACATTGCTGCAAATCGCGTTTCATTGTCACAAACATTTTAAGCTTGTTGTATTATAATTGCAGTTATGTAATATAGTTCATATATGTATATATGAACTATACATTATACGTCCATCTCTATCCCCCCCTCTCTCTTTCTCTCTACTTCTCTCTCTTTCTCTCTCTTTATATATATTTTTATATGTTTTCTTCTTCTATTTGCCGGTCTGCAGAGATGTTTGCTCTCTTGCAGTCAATGCCAGACAAACATATTTTATAATTATAATAAGACTTATATATATGCACATGTTTTTTTTCAGTTGTTTAATACTGCTATACATATTTATATATATATATATATATATATATATATATATATATATATATATATATATGCGAGCCGAATGTCCCGGGTTCGAATCCTGGTGCATAATATGATTTTTTTTCCCGGGTCTGGAGGGTGTCCCTGAGTCTACCCAGCTCTGATGGGTACCTGACATTAGTTGGGGTAAAGTAAAGGCTATTAGTGCTGTGCATAGTGCTGGCCACACAATCATATAATTCTGGCCATAGAAACTTGTGAATGCTGCTTAATCGGACCTATGGATCAATTCCGTCCGCCGTGTACTTTACTTACTGTAATCAATGACAATATATTATTTTTTTTAATATATAATATATTACAGACGCTCCTTCTATAAAGAAGATATGGTTGTTATATCATGCAACATTTCTGTCTACGTATTGTAAAATTCATAGTACCGATTCAGGCTTAGGGAATTTATTTATCACAAGTGTGAAGATTCTGCCTACGTCCTTGAAATATTTGCTGTCAAAAGCAAACGGTAGTAAACCAATGGAATCGCCAATGAGGCGCAAGAAAAAATATGCCCAAGCTTGCAAGCAATGAGAGTGGATGGTACAGGAACGTTATTCCGATTGTATAAGATGGAAATGCCAATGGCTTGAAGGAGATATTATTTGCTCACTCTGACAGTTCTCTCATATTAATAATATATTTCATTAAATCTAAAATGTGTCCCTGAGCTAAACTGGATGTTTGGTCTATTTAGAAGAATCTGGACATTTGGTTGGCCATAAAATCCCCTTGTATGCTAAAACCAATTAATATAATCCAATATGCACTCTCAAAAAAACCTAGAGAATAACATGGTCTGAATTTGGTAACTTTTTGTTTGTATAGAAATAGCAGCTTTCAAGAACATATATTTTCTGATGAATTCTTACTTTGATCATCTCTGGTATTAGTATTAGCTGATCCGTGGTGGAAGCTCCGCAGGAGAGAACAGGCTACGATAGCCCAGTTCCGTACAGGGCACTGCCCTATTGGTGCCTATTTCGGACGATTTAGGCCCAATTTCGATTCGCGGTGCCGACACTGCTTTGAAGCAGAAGAGACGGTCGAGCATTTGCTTTTAGACTGCCCTGCCTTGCAGGAGGAAAGAGTGGATGGGAATGGTCAACAGTTTGCACCATCCCTTTATGGGAACCTGGTTGTGCTACGTAGTACAAGTGTGTTTGTCCTCCGAATCCTAAGAGATTAGTCTCGATTCGATCACTCCGGTGAGTGAGGTTTAATGTCTGGTATTAGTAAACTACATTAGAATACAAGATACATTATTTCAATTTACATTATACTATATCTCAAGTCGATGTTGCAAGAGGATGTTACAATTATAATTTCTAACATTGGAATTATTCGCCCTTGTGTTGACGTTTTAATGTATGACCTTTAAAGTTAAGAATACGAGAGTAATACATTGTTTTCAATTCATGTCTAAATATGAAATTGAGTTTTGCAACTTTAGTATATTATAAACTTCATTTATATAGTCTAATCGCATATACACGATTTCTTTGTCAGTTCGTTTTTGTTATAAAGTATTTATTTGTATCATAACTCAAAAACATTCAATAGCATGACAATTATTGAAAATATACGTGAATATATTAATAATACATATATACGTTATGTTTCATTGTAAAATAATATTGTAATATAAAGCACTTTTACTAAATAAAATGCAAAATATAAGTGCTTTTAACATTACATTAGAACCTTCAAAGTGTTTAAGTAAAGATTTAGTGTAAAACAGATTTCATATTCAAATATTCAGAAGGTTTGTGAGTCGGTTTGACGTCGATTTCATCGTAGGGTAGGTCTGGCTTGTTAGCTGTGTCTTGTTTGTTTCTGGTGTCTAGCTTGGCATTGTATCCTCGATTCGTGTGAACATTCGAAGGACCAATAGCACCTGAAAGTAAGAATACGTCGAATTAAAAACGTTAAACGCAATATTTTTTGGTATAATATGGCTGAGTAGAAACTTTGTATTAGCTATTACTAAATATTATATTACCGAATCCTAATTAGGCCTACCAGGATAACCGTTTCCTGATTATGTTTTATAGAAAACTAAGTTCAACTTTCAACCTTTAATATTAAGTTATCTTAACTAATGTTGAAATTGATAATATATGTAAGTAAAATAATGCTAAAGTAATTTTTTATGTCATACATGTGTTCGTTATCTATTATAGTGGAGATGACTGAACGATGACTAGATGTGGACGTTCTAATGAAGTCTTAACAAACTATTACAAGCGGTACGGCTACTATTTCTACGTCGCTAAACATATGTTATGCATTTATTTATGTGTGAGCATGAATTGGGTGAAATGTTTTATTTTAAGTCAATCCGAACCTTTGTTATATTTTTTTTTTAAACCATCGTAGTGCATTAATAAGATTTACAGTACCCTTAAAATGTTACAATATGTATTTTTTAACGGAGCTGTTAAACAAGTATAGAAGTAATAATATTTCAAGCAATTTTATTCATTTTGAAAGTTGGGTGTAAATTCATAAGTACGATTATTGTAGTTATGTTTATATTAAACAAAAGCTATTTAAAGATTCACTCATTAATTCAAAAGTGAGTAATGAAGAATTGTTCAATTACTATTCATGCATGTTTATATATTTGACATAAGTATGATGTTGTAGTAGATGACTTTAACTTTACTTTTACGTTGCAGTCTGTTTTTCTTTAAAAAAAATTTTTTTAAATAAATTAATGATAGACTAGTAATTGAAAGATAAGTTTTAGAACAATTTCAAACTAATTTAGTTGAACATAAACACTTAATCCTGAAAGTGTATACAATTATGGTATGTATACATACGCTCATTATGGACTGTCTCGTAGACATCGTTGATTTGCTGGCCGTTGTTTTTAGGTGTGAAACGCTTTGAACCGATGCGAACAAGAATGATAATAATTATGAGAAGCAGGATTGCGCCACAACAAGATGCGAAACCAATGCCGAAACTAGCTCCACTGAATTCAAACGAATCAGATCTTGCGCTTGTGTTCATACCTACAAGGAAACATGAAAGACGTTTGTGATATCCATTATGTTTGACTGTTAGTATTTCAATACATCCTTGGTGCATATATACTTCTTTCATCCCTTAGTACTTTTAATAATTATATCTCAACATGTTTTTATATATTTAATTTTCACTATTTCTCTATAGATTTTAATCCATCTTTTTTATTTAACTATATATTAAAAGCGTTCTCCTTCTCCATGTATGTATCTGTCTCTCATTGTCTCTGTGTCTATCTTTCTCTCACTCTCTCACTGTCTTACTCTCAGTCTCTCTCTTTTTCTAGTATATTAGTTTACTGAATAATGTGACTTCCTGAATTATTATTATATTTGTATACAATACAATATCATAACACACACGAATATACAGGTGCATTTGATATCAATTTTCAAATGGTGAATTACCACAAAAAATACTACTCTTTGATCACCTAAGTGAGTTACTTATCGTAATAATTATGATAGTTTCCTCTATACTTGTTCAAGAAATCCACACATTTTATAATATTCACATTATATTAAAAAGCCAATAAACTACCTTCTACACTCTTAGATGGGCATCCAACAGTTTGATCATTTTGTGGGCATTGGCTTATACAGTTCAGTCCGCAGTATCCCTTGGCACATTCTTAGGTAGCGAAATACACAAAGCAAAGTATAATATAGTTAAAGATATTAAAAAAAACACAAAAATTGCATGAATTCATTATTTCTAAGTTAAAACGTATTAAATGCTGAAGATGTTGGTTTAATTGTTAACAGTGGATGTGCTAAGATAGACAGCCATAATATGTTAAACTAGAGTATAACGATTAGATATTTTATTTTTACCTTGTGTACAATAAGGTGGATCGGAATATCCATTACATCCAGCAGTACAGAATCCATCAACACTGTCACAATATTTATATTGACATTTGTCACTACAGTCTTGTCTACAGTTTAATCCCCATTTATCCGCTGTACATTCTTTAAAAAACAAATGAGAAATTTGAAAGACATTTCCATGATAACTGTTTTAAATCTATTATGTTTAATTGAAACCTATAGGTTACATTTTAAAAGACAATCCTATACTCTGATAAACCAAGCCATTTGATACAGTGTTTTTTAACAATGGTGATTTTCCTCTATGGCTATTACATTAAAGGTGCGATCCCTTGGAAATGCACATACTTTTTTTTTAAATATTATTTTGTATGCTTCCTTAATCAGGATTATTTGAATATCTAATCAAGCTCTAGACCAAGGGTCGGCAACCTTTTGATAACAGTGTACCAAAGTCGAATTTATAACTCGTTTAGTGTGCCAACAGCCTACAAGTCATCCTGCTTTTCTGATCATTTTCTTGTGGAATAGACTTAAATAGCCTTTGGCAGTTTTCCTTGTGCCATAGAAAAAGTCTGGCACGCATACCTTAGTTTGTCGACCTCCGCTCTTCATAATAGAAAAGTATTGGCGAAAATTCTTATCAAAATCAAATAGATCTGGCAAATGATTTTTTTTAAAACATTTAAGAACTAGCAGTAAAAATAGCCAAAGTAATTATTCATTAAAGAAAAGTGTGCTGACATTTCCAAAATTACTTCATTTAAAAACGTTTTGAAAAGCCGTTTTTTTTTTAAGTAACATAACCAATTTATAATGTATGGAACAAACAAAATCTAACTCACATTTAAATCGTATAAAAGTTTAATGTAGGCTTAACCTGAAACGGCATTTACTCGTCTCTAATTCTCTACAAGAAAGAAATCATGTAATACTATTTCTTACTTAGTGGACAGATTTGCGCATACAAGTCAGGCTGAAATAAATTAATTAACGCTGTTTAAACAAACGGTTATCAAAATACAATACTAGTTTTAAATCGAGCATTGAGGTATTAATTATTCCAATATCGTCTGTAAATGATTATCTGGGATGTTTAACAGATTAAGCTTACCGAGGTACATTAACATTGGCAATAAATTATTCTAACATTGGCAAGAAATTAATCTAACATTGGCAAGAAATTAATCTAACATTGGCAAGAAATTAATCTAACATTGGCAAGAAATTAATCTAACATTGGCAATAAATTAATCTAACATTGGCAAGATACTAATCTAACATTGACACGAAATTAATCTAAAATTGGCAAGAAATTAATCTAACATTGGCAAGAAATTAATCTAACATTGGCAAGGAATTAATCTAACATTGACACGAAATTAATCTAACTTTGACACGAATTTAATCTAACATTGGCAAGAAATTAACCTAACATTGACACCAAAGTACTCTAACATTGACAAGAAAGTAATCTAACATTAACACGAAAGTAATCTAACATGGACAAAAAGAAGTCTAGCATTGACACGAAATTAATGTAACATTGACACGAAAGTATTCTAACATTGACACGAAAGTAATGTAACAATGACACAAAAGTAATGTAACATTGACACGAAAGTAATCTAACATTGACACGAAAGTAATGAAACATTGACACGCAAGTAATGCAACATTGACACGAATGTAAATTAACCTTGACACGAACGTGCACTAACCTTGAAATTAAAGAATGCTCACCTTGACTGCATATCGGTGGGTCACTAAATCCAAGACAATCTGTGACACAAGAGCCATCAGACTCCCAGCAATAAGTCGGACATTTAGAACTGCATGATTGTTTGCAATCCAGGTCCCATTTGCCAGGAAGACATTCTGAACGGAAAATATATTTAGAAATTTTTGCAACACTATGTTAACTTAAAATAGTCTAATATTTGTTAACAATTAATTTACATCATTTTAATTTATGAAAGGCTTCTGGACTTCTAACCATTCTGTTTGGTAACTCGAGAGTGTATGCCTTCTAAGAATAAGGAGAGACAAAAGATATTTTAGTTCAAGTGTGCAATAACTCGAAGATGCATATCAGGGGTAAGCAAGTGCGGCGAACTTCTTTGACTTATGTGAACGGCCCTCACTGATTGTGTGCGTGCCCACTCCACACCTATACATTTTTAAAATATTTTCTTCCTTTTTCTGTTGTATTATATTTTATATAAGTTTAATAATTATGATAATAACCATAAAAATAATTTCAAAAATATAGATCTAATTTTTATGTATTTACAGAAAACATTTAAGAAAGTAATTTAAAGTAAATATTGAAATCGGTTTTAAAAATTCTCTTTTTATTTAACAAAACGTTCAGACTATTTCTGTAGATGAGAATCAAACACCTGTCTTATGTGTGTGTCAAAAATATAATTAATTTATTAGCTTTTATTTACTAAAAACATTTCAGAAAAGGTTTAAGTCGTAAAATCCTTACAATATTTAAAAAAAAATAGCAATCTGAATGGAAATTTTTTTTAAAGTATAAAAAACTAGAGTCGTAGCGGGGATTCGAACCCATATCAGTCGAATGCTAATCTCTACGTCAGGGAAACCTCATGTCATAAATGATCACAAAAGTAAGATATGAGATAATAAGGCCACGTTAAAAAAAACACGGAGAACAATTAAATAGGCCTGTATAAGCTACAGATAAACATTTCATAAACTACAGTGAACAAAAATATATAGGCTAGAAGTAGACATACTATATTTTATTACAATATAATATTTAGGTCAGTGACATAGTGCTGATTGGACTTGTTGATTGCGTGTTTTCAAATTGACCAATGGGGATCGGTTTTCCTATAAACACAGACGTAATATATTTATTTATAGATTATACAGTGAAATCAACATATATGTTTTACTCCCTTAACCTTTTCAGATTAATTCGTTACCTTTACAAAAATGACATAGGGGCCTGTCGCTATTGAAATACTTAACACAAGCTAAATTATTATTTACTGAAAAAAATTAGGAAAGTAATTAAAACAAATACTGTAATCGCTTACGCGTCTTTAAATTAACCAATGTAATTCGGAATCCACACACACTGCCTACTTTATATTTAAACATAATATATATATATATATATATATATATGTATATTTATATATTATAGGCCTATTATTATATATATATATATTTAGGTATCGGTTTGTATAAATTTAAAAAAAAACACTTCTTTATTCCAATGTATTTATATATGCCCAAATACACAACAATAAGATAAAAAGCACAACTTAATGTCAATTTATTTACACAAGTGTTAGCCGGTGTCAACTAAAACTGGTGCTGAGACGCACTTTTGTACCCATGGGTTTCAAATCTAGCAAAGTGCGTAAACCACCCATACGCTAGCATTAAAAGAACAATGGTGGGCTTAAGTATGGGGGACAGGCTCTGTGGATCGTCTGAGGATCATTGCCTTATGGCTAATTCCGAAACTCGTGTGGAGGAAGCAATGTGCGCGAAAGTCTGTATCAACCCCGTCCTGGCGCCTCGATGCCCATTCTGCTTAAAAATATATTGGACATTGTTACCACTTTTTGCTTAAATTTAAAGACATTAGCAGCCAAAGGCAAATGCATCTAAAAGGTGTTATTATAACGGAATAATAGTAGGAACGTTTAAACTCTAGATATTTAAAATAACTTTAAAAAAAAATGAAATACATACATATGCAAATGTACTGCTAAAAGATTTTTTAAATATTTTTATGTAGTAATCAAAATGTATCAATTAAATTTAAACAATTTGATACTTCTTACCACCATAAGCAAATATTTCACAGAACGATAGAATCGCAGTTGGGTTTGATACAGTTGTAGCTGTGATAGTTAGTTTCTGTATTGGCGTTGTATTCATGTTCGTAACATACATTAGATAGTAGTTATAGTAGGTAATTGTTATTGTTTGATTGAAGGCAAGTTGTCCATTCATTGTGAAACCCTGAATCTTTGCATCAACTAAATAGGTGTACATAGGAGAATCAGCTGAAAAAATACAAAAATATAACGTATATGAAAACGCGACTTTGGTTAAGTTTAATCGTATAATTTAATGTAATACAAATGTTAAGGCAGTCCTGCTATATAGCCCAGAAACGACCTAGAGAGTTACCAAGGCAAATACAACAGATTTGTAAGCAGATGCCTGAGGCACATGCTATAAATTCGATGGCCGGAAACCATTTCATGCGTCAACCTATGGGAAAACACCGAAAAAAAATCATTCGGCAACATCATCAAAAGCCGTAGACGGAAGTGGATTGGTCACACTTTGAGAAGAACAAAAGACAGTGTGACAAGACAAGCACTTGACTGGAATTCCCAGGGCAAAAGGAAATTAGGCAGACCCAGGCACACTTGGATGAAATCGGTTGTATGTGAGGCAAAGGCTGTTGGCCTCAGATGGATAGAAATAAAGAGAGATTCCAAGACCGGTACCGATGGAAATGTGTAGTTGCGGACCTATGTTCCTATCAGGATATAAATGATTAAATCAAGTCAATATAATCAGCTACACATTTCTTGAACAAAATAGCGATTTAAAGATGGCCCGAACTGCACCTGGTGCACACTTGCAAGAAAGATACAGAAAGACCAGAACTGGGCAATATTGGTTGAAAATAAAATCCCCCAAAACAAGATACCCTGCTTAGCATTGGTCAATGCTGAAGCCACATCCTTTCAGTGTGACCTTAGCAAAACGAATTTTAAAACACATGTGTGTCTTGTTAGTCTACAGAGAAAGCAATATGTTATAAGAACACTTGGTCATTCATTCTCTGAAGTGAGATAAGAGCAACACACAAATTATACATGTCAATATTGTTTTAGTAGCAGTAATTCTACCACAAGTTTTGTATTTAAAAAAAAACAATCATTAATCATACCTCGATTATATATTATAAAAGATCCAATAGTGACAGCTTCTTCAAAGTTCAAAGTCCACGTTGGCGTCAAGTCTGTTTCGTTTCTTGTCATTATACAACTTCCGCCGTTTAAGTAGTTGTTAGTATTCCCGTCTACAGCATTGGCTGCAATGTTTGTATCAGTGGTTGATGTCTGCTCAGCGCTCTGTCTCAAAGCAACATTGCGACCTAATTTTGGAATACAATTTTTAATTAGCTTTTAACGTATCTTATATATTACAATCGCTCCTTCTATATAGAATATTATTGCGTCCTACCCTCCCCTCATCCGTGTTTGGAGTCTAGTGTTGTGTTTCTATTAGTGATAACAAGAGTTAAAATGCTAAACCTTGAAACGTTAGAGGAGATTACAAAAGTATTAATACATAAGGCGTTAAATTATAATTTAGAAATACAACACAATAACAATCTGTTAAAATGATATTACGAAAACAATTTTCGTATCTGTTTTGCGAGAACCAATCCACATAAGTAATTATTTTTCCCTAGTGACATCCGGGCCTTGGAAGGGTTGCCTGAAAAAACCAGTAAAACCAGTAACGTAACATCATTTAAAACATTAATAAAAATGCAATACTAGACTCGGACCAGGGATAAGCGTAAGACGCAATAATCTTCTTTATAGAAGTAGTGTCTGTAATAATGGAAATAGGGACTAAGCTTATTATTTAAATACTAGTGGTTATGCCCGTCAAAATGACGGAGAAACGAATGACTACAATGTGTTTTGTTAAGAGTGTAATAAAAGAGACTATTACAATAAAGACAATGCACGTTTCTTTTCGGTATTTAGTTTTTGTTCTCTATAATTGTTTCTGGTCGCCCTGACCCTGGCACATGCATAAGAATTGTTGATGTCAAGCTTCTGGTATTAAAACGTAGCGAACAGTTGTGTTGCCTTGACTTGTTATAAATAATAGCCTATTGAATTAACAATACTATACTATTTAAAAGAAAAAAAAAACTAAGAAAAAAATACCAAACAATAAAAAGGTAAATAATAAAAAGAGCGTAGAAAATAATATTTCAATACCATAAAAACTAAAGTGAGAACGATTTTTTTCGGTATTTAATTTTTGTTCTTCCTTATTGTATTAATAAAACAGTTGTGAGAATGTTTCTTTCGGTATTTAGTTTTTGTTATTTTTAATTGTTTCTGGTCGACCTGACCCTGGCATTTGCATAAGAATTGTGGCCTCAAAGACTGGCGTAGTGTGTAAACCGCCGATACATTCCCATTAAGAATACACTGGCGGGCGAATACATGAGGCACAGCCCCCGCAGCGGGTCCGAGGTCCATTACACTCTGCTGAGAGGCCACTGGTCTCGATGGGTAGGAAGCAATGGACGCTGCAATCCCGTCTCGAGAACCACCCGGTGCCTGGATGCATGTACATATAGTAGACCTATAGGATTTGTGCTACCGAGTGACAGTGCAGGTATACTGGCGAGCCACGACCATAATGATCCTTTGGTGAACCGCAGTGAACGATCGCTGGGCTGCGGAAACCTTTCCCGTTACACGGCACGCCACGCTTTTGGCGTGCCGTTGGGTGGCTGGAGCCCGGACAGATATTGCTCAATCATAAGCGTTACGCCTTAGACACAAGAGCCGAAAGGCTCGTCCGGTTTTTTAAAGAGACTTTTGAATTCGATATTATAATGTAGCGAACAGTTGTGTTGACTTGACTTGTTATTAGTGATATTAAATTAGCCATAATATACTATCTAAAAAAAAACAACATAAAAACAAAACTATAAAAAAGGTAAATAATAAAGAACAAATCGAAAATAATATTTCAATGCAATAAAAACTAAATTGAGAAAGATTTTTTCGGTATTTAATTTTTGTTCTTGCTTATTGTATCAATAAAACAGTATTGAGAATGTTTCTTTCGGTATTTAGTTTTTATTTTATATTGTTGCTGTCAAGCTTATGGTACCCGGTATTTGAAAGTAATCATTTATAGGCCTAACTTGTTTTTTTTATCATTCGTATAATTTAATTTATAGAGTGTATACAGTCGCCTATTAAAGGATATTCTCAATAGCGATGTAAATCCATTAAATAATTAAAACATTTGGTTACTTTTACTTAAAAGATAATGCAAACATCAATAATGAAAAAAGAAATAATTTGATAGACATTACGTCATACGCTAGTATTTTTTTTAAAGTAGCCTACACCATTCAAACTCTCCAAGCCAAATAGCGGTGCGTAACTTTTAAAAAAGGTCTCGCCACATTAAAAAAAACAACAGCAGAATTGGGAAAACCCGAAAAGACCCTCGCGTTCAACATAGTGAATCTCGCGTTCAATATAGTAAATGAACGGAAACGGCCATTTGCTATGTACGGTTATATTTATTTGTATAGCTGGATATACTTTTTTTTTATTTATAAAATTAACTCATTCATGATTATAAGTCATAAAATAAATTTTTCTTTTGGAGTACGTTTCCGATTTATACATTTAACTTTTGTCCCGATTAGTCAAACGGCTTAGGAGCCTATAGCGAACAAACATATATATATATATATATATATATATATATATATATATATTAAATATATTTATATAAACAAACAAACAAACTTACGGTAATTATATATGTTGATGATACAAACAAACTAACGGAAATTTAATATGTTGATTTAAAATATGTTACCTCTGTTGATGTACATCGAACAAAGAGAACTAACTCCGTCGTCTTGTATGACAACTCTAGAAAGAGGCTCACTAATATCACATCGAATATCAACTGTTTTATTGTTGATGGCAGTGAATTTTACATTTCTACATTCAGCCCTTTTGTAGTAAGGAGATATCTCTTCAAAGTAAAGGTTGAAATTGTATAATAAGGCTGTTGACAAATTAGATACACAAATTAAATATAAATATATTTGTTATGACATTCAAAGATAAGGAAAATACATTGATCAAAGTCAAACATCGATAACAATCCTACATATCTTACAACCTTAAATCGTTGATAGTCTAACATTACCCACAATCTAAGCATACTATACTGATACCACTGATTTCTTCGTATCACTAAACACATCACATTCCAATAATTATTTTTTCCTTTTAAATAGCCAATCATCACTTGCTAATGTTGATATAGGAAATTACTTGGATTTTTATACATGTGACTCAATAGTAGCCTACTCAAGTCAGGCTGAGACTATTGTAAAGTAAATCCCTTTTCACTCATTCACTTTCTCAGATTTCATTGTATCTTCTTTTTATACAAAGTTTGAGCGTTTACTTATCCCTACAATCCAGGCAATGTGAACTGTAGTTCTGCTTGTACTGTCAAACACTTGGCCAATCATGTGTCATGTTAATTAGGGCGGCATTATTTTTCTTTTACAATTACAGCAAATCTATTTCTTTGAATTTCCTTAATTGACTTTGAAACTTAATTCAAATTATGCAATCGTTTTCTATTTCTAAAATAAGTTTTGTGCTTTTGAACTGAGTAGTGATGACATTTGAAAATACTTAGCAAGAGTTTGACCAGTATCACTTTATTACTGTTCGTGACTACTTTAGTATAGAAGTAAACAAATGTTCATTTCAGTATTTAGGCTAAATTATTTTGACTTTTGTACATAGAATAATGTCTAACTTATATATATAGAACATTGTTGCGCTTAATTACACAGCTTTCTAATCTAAACATTTAAGTAACGTTTAAAACCACTTTTTCTGTGTGACCATTTTCTTGTCAATATGACTCAGGACACACATTCATTAAAGACATACGTGTATTTAGTATTCTAGTCATAAGTTGTTTTTTCGGAATTAATTATAAAAGAACGGTACAATACCTGGATCACTTAGAGACAATCTAATCCAAAACAAAAGGGTTTTCTGTGATAGTGTAACAATGATGGTCTTGATTGCGATGTTTGAAATGCAAGTTGAATCATCCTGATCTGTCCAAATATTAGTATTTACTGATACATCACTGTTGGGAATTTGAATGCTTTGCACATTATTCGCTGTAAAATAAAAGAATTGATAAAATATAGATTTAATTATTAATGCCACATCTTCCCTATGTATATTGTTATGAAATACTTATTCTGTAAGCTTATTTGTATAATGTATTTCTAGCCCCATTGTTCTATTCTATGCTTTAAACTACTGTGTTACATAATGAAGTTTTTTAGAGAAAAATACATTTGTTTTATGAACCAAAAAAAAAGAAACAAACTGTAAACGGAATTATCCTAAATCATTTTTTAAAACATACACGTCACTTTCTTGTGCCCTATGCCTACACCCTGTCGTCACAATCCCCGACTTCTGCCCGTGTCACTTTAAATGTCCACTCCGGCCACCCCTTCTCTCTCCTGTCCACTGCAGTATACCCTGAGACAAACCTTCATGGGCTTACACACTAGTATCCACCAAATCTGCCCTTTCCACTACACCCGAGTAAAAGAAGAAGTCAAAGCATAGTTAATTTTAAATGCGTTTTTACAAATCCTGATCATGTGTACATAGTTGAGTGATAATTATATATAAATTGAACAATGGAGTTTATTAAAAACAAAACAATATAATACTTACCATATTGGCACTTGTAGCCAAAGTATCCTGAATTACACCTGTTGCTTGTTTTGCACTGGCCTGTAACATCACACCCATCAGAACATTGACATTTAAACTGGCATTTGGGGCCGAACCAACCACTGCCACAGACTGTTGCTGGAATAAAAAAAAAACAAGAACAGCACTAGGTAGAGTTTGTGTGTTGTGTTATAGTAAGACAAATTTTACACATAGTTTTATGGTCGTTATAGAAAGGAAGGTTCCAAGTTCATTTCCGATACATTAATTGTGAAACTGACCTAAATGTTTAAATATGATCTGTATGTTTGAAACTGACCTGCATGTAAAGAAAACGGACCTGAATGTAAGTAAACTGACCTGTATGTAAGGAAACTGACCTTCATGTGAGTAAACTGACCTGCATGTGAGTAAAATGACATTAATGTAAGGAAACTCACCTGCATGTAAGGAAACTGACCTACATGTGAGGAAACTGACATGTATGTAAGTAAACTGACCAGTATGTAAGGAAACTGATCAGCATGTCAGGAAACTGACATGCATGTGAGGAAACTGACCTGTATGTTTGAAACTGACCTGTATGTAAGTAAACTGACATGTATGTAAAGAAACTGACCTGTATATAAGTAAACTGACATGACAATGTATGTAAAGAAACTGGCATGTATGTAAAGAAACTGACCTGCATGTGAAGAAACTGACTTGTAAATGAAAATTTTTCGTTTGCAAGAAAACTGACCTGTAGCGTATTTGTAAAACTGACCTGCATGTAATGAAAACTGACCTATTTGTTAGGAAACTGACATGTAAGTGCAACTGACCCGTGTGTAAGGAAACTGATTTGTATGTGCGAAAAATACCTGAATGAGTAAAAATGACCTGTAAGAGTGAAACGGACCTGTATGTAAGGAAACTACCTGTATGTGTAAAAGTGACCTGAATATGTGAAACTGATCTATGTGTGCTTAACTGACCAAAATATTTAGATCTAATTGTGAAGTAAAGGTCAAGGAAATCAGGGAGGCTTGATAGGTTTGGAAAACATGGGTCTATGAATTTGCTATTCAAACTTCAGTTATAAAACTCCGCTTTAAGTACTAAAAAATTCTTCTAAAGCTCATCAATCTTTTATGGGCCTAAAAATTAGGGAAGAATTTTTCATATATGTATTTATTTACAACGACAAGGAAAGGAACTGTTAGAACGCAAATCCTGAGTTTGTGCATAGGACAATAAGGAGAGTTCGTGTAATACTGAAAAATAAAAAATAATAACCAAAGTCTACCTTAGGACTAACGAGAATTATCAACAACTTTTACACGGCTCTGACCACAAGGGGATTGCAGTCGTAACAGATGTAAATTCATAAACACATTTTGTGTTACGCTTAGCTTGGTTGGACTGGAGCGTTTAAAATTTTAGAATAAATGAATTTTATTTTACATTTACAACGAAAGAATGGGGATGTCACTAACAAATTTCTTTTTCGGAAGTGTGGGGGCCCCTTTTGTGTGGGGGGCCCTGTTCCAATGGAACATGGGGAACATGCCTAAATACGCCACTGCACGCAACACAGCAAGTTGCTGTAAGGTTGTCAAAAAATGACAATAAATAACCTATTTCTTGTAAAACACGTTTTAGCTTTAAATAAATTACAGTGTAAAATAACATTTAATAAAGCTAAATATGTTTATGTTTAATTTATCCCATCAATTCGATACATTTTGATTATCACTAATTAGAAAAGTCATTTCTTAAACTTAAAACCATGACTTAGGCCTATTTTACTTCCGACTCTTTTTCCAGACTTTTGAAAAATCATACCAAAAATATACATGCAATTCTAAAACTAATAAAAAACAAATATAACGATATTCATTACCGTCGTATTTTCCCACATATTGTTACTTTTAAAGCGCATTTAAAACTAAAAAAAAAACAAAAAACAAAGGAATAGACCCTATTCTTATTTTAGGTTACATAACTCCACAAAATTATTATTAGATTACTTCTTAATATCTTGCGCCATTTTATTAACCCAAAAATTTACTAAAAACCAAAGACTATAATAAGATGGACCACTTGCTTTGATATTACTGCTATTTGATAACTTGAAATACTCTATTTCGGAATTTCAGATCGCACTCTGTCCACTAGAATTCCAGTTTAGTAATTCGCTATGCTTTTCTGAATTGGAAATTAATATTAAAATCTAAAGTTGTATACATCGGAAGTCTTTAGGCACGTTTAGTAGTCATTTGGGACAGCGTTATTGGCTGCGCATGGAAAAAAAACAATACTTAAGGTCTAACAATAGAGCAAGCGCTAGATCTAATTATAGTCTTTGGGAAAATGTAAGATTCAACATAATAAAAATGTGTCCCACTTAATATAACAGAAAACAGTCGGGGTCTAAAACTGCCTAAGCCAACAAGGTAATCTTTACAAATAGATGAAGTGGACGTTCTTGCGAAATGTTAACTGATCTAGTTTAAAGATAACTTTGAAAACGTAACACAGCAATTAAGTTTAATATGTCTTTGGCTTGGATTTCACTGTGCTAGGCTTCATTCAGTCTGCTTAACGCAATAACCCCTATTTTTCTTATAGTGCTATGCATGGCTTAGTTTATTAGAATTGTTGAAAAAAACACCGAGCTGGAACCTGTTTTGATAATGTTTTTCTCTTTTTTTTGTAAGCACTAATTTTTTTAGGTATTCTATAGCAAGCACATAAGTACAAGGAAGTTAGTTTACAACGGCTTTTTCCAAACAAGTTTTTTAACAACACGGTTATTTGTGTCTGTGAAACTTGTGAATCACTTATATAAACTATACATGTCTAGAAATGATATTACAAAGTTGTACTCAAATTGAATTTACGATAATAAATAAATAAATAAATAAATATGAGATTTATATAGCGCATATCCCGTTCCTGTTGGGAACAGTTCTATGCGCTGCTGTAAACATACTGACTTTAATTAAAATCTTATTGATTATTGTAGATATTATAGACGTTCCTTATATAAAGAAAATTATTGCATCCTACGCTCATCAGTGGTCTGACTCTAGTTTAGTATCTTTATTAAGGTATTAAATGATGATAAGTTACTATTTTTCTTGGTTTGTTCGGCAACCCATTCCATGCCCGGATTTGTATATTACTCAAGGTCCGCGGTTATGTTTCCGTCTAAAAAATATGACTTAGATTTTATTTTCTTCATCTTTTCTTGACCCGGTAAGTTTGCTTTCGGTACGCTTCACCGGGTCGTTACAAGGCTATTATCTGGTCATTATCAGGCTTTTGGAAAAGGTTGTTATAAAGAAAGGTCAAGACGTCTGAGAATTTATTATATAGGGAATATATCACTGCCCCGACTGCGCCGGCTTTCAAATCGTCACTGAAAGCTGGTCTAAAAACCTAAAGTGACACTCTGTCATCTATTTTAATTGTTGTTTATGATGTTTTTTTTATTTTATGTGTGGTCTTCTCCTTAATATGAAGAAGAAGACGAAGAAGGTTGTTTTTTAGGTATGGTGGTCGTTGACGTTATGCTTGATTAAGTATGATCCAAATTTATTGATATAAAATCCTATAGCTACATTTCCTTATTGTTACATAATTTAAAATATTGACAGAGTTTCGAAACATTATTTTATTTTTTATATGACTTTTTAAATGGTTGTTGTATTATCAATTAAATATGTCCCAGCAAATCCTACTAGCATGTCCGTTTGTATTCTAAACAGTCTCTGATTTCTGAAAGTTCATTGGCATAACCCAGCCCAACTTTATTTCCGTATATACCAAGATATCATCACCCACCCCCCCCCCCCCCCGAGCAGCTTTTTTTGCTTTTCCCTCTTGACCTCTTCTTTAATTTGTCCTTGCTCAATTATCCATATAAGTGTACAGACTAGATAGGAGATTATTACGTCCACAAGAGGACCAGATTCCTGCAGGGCGGCAGGGATCGGTCGGCGGAAGGGATTGATCACGTGACGTATCGATTGACAGTCCGGTGAACTAACGACAGCACCAGCTCGTCTCTCGTTTTAACACACACCTGCGTTCTTGTGTATATGGTCACATACTTTAGTTTTGAAACACAATAATCTTGCTAGAAGCTTGATGTATTCCCCAATGATAGAAGACATCCAATCTCGTACGAGCTTCGGAGGCTTGGTCTCAGTAGTAGAAGCATCATATCATCCTGGACTTTATTCTTTATGCAAGTTTCACTGCACATCTCTAGGACTCACAGGCTTAAAACTGAGTGGACTAACACATGGATGAAGCTGAACGCTGAGTGTTATGTCTCTTTGAGTCTATTTTCTCTTAAACCTCCTTAATACCGCTGCATAGTATATTTAGTTATGTTATAATTTTCAAAGGTCTGTTCCAAAAAGAAAAATGTAAGGTGAGGGAAATGAACCCGCAAGGCAAAAGGACAAAATTGACTTGTAGACGAGAACTTGAAGCAGACTCCAGCATGATAAGGCAAAGCTGGAGAAAGCTGGAGAGAATGGCTCCAGGAGTGCGGTGCCTAGAGAGCTCTTTGTGTTTTATGCCCACAGGTGGGGCAAAAGGCGAAGATGATGATGATATTGATAAAACAATAGGCTACGTCATTTACTAATCCGAAGTTAAAGTTTGATTTACTTCTTGGAGAAGAGGTTTATATGATTTAAAGTTGTTAGTTTTCATACCGAGTCAATGTCAATACAGGTTGCACAGCAAGAATGAAAACCTTTTTATAATTCGCCCTAGTAAAAGGAATAACTAGATAAATCCGTGTCATAATCGGTACTGCATTAAATTAGTATGCCTTTTTTTTAAAGCTGTAATTGAATATGTAATAACCAATGAATTAAAAACGGTCAAAAACATGTTAGAGATGAATTGTATGCAAATGTATTCTGCCCAATGTTAAGATCCACGCCTTACTTCTATAGTTTACTATTAAGAAATGACACCTATACAAAATAAATAAAATGGTGTCTTACCTTGAGATTTAACACTGCACAAAGTAAACAGTAGTACCAGAATACAATACACTGAGGGACTACTCATGTTTTACTCATATAACAAGTTAAAAAACTTCTTAGAGACCCACTACAATGTCAATTGAATTACGTTATATTGTTTAAATAAATATGCTGGCAGCTCATTAAATATTGACTGTAAACACACAGCTTACAGGGTAAGTAATACCAGGAAGTTAGTTCACTTCAACGGTTGAATGAACATAGGCCTCGGACTGCCCCAGTGTCTGTTGGCGTCATTACACGGGTATTTTAACATTTAAAGCTTGTGAAAAGAAGTATTTATAGAGATTATGACAAAATATGTGGCGGTAAATTTGACGTTTATAAGCATTCAGATTAATCTTTTTAAACACCTTGTGGAACGCGACAATACAATATAAACTTTCATGTCTCAGATTTTAACTAATTTCATGTAATCACATTAAAGGTAAAGTTCCAGTCGGACCGAATCGATCCATAGGTCCGATGAATCAGCGTTCACCAGTGTCTGTGGCCATGGCATACTAGGTGATTGTGTGGCAGGCATTATAGCCACCTTTACTTTACCCCAACTAAGGTCAGGTACCCATCGGAGCAGGGTAGACTCAGAGACACCCTCCAGTCCCCGGGAAAAAATTATAGCCTGCACCAGGATTCGAACCTGGGACCTTCGGCTCACCAGTCGAACGCGCTGCCGCGTAATCATAAGTCTCCTTAAATTTATTTTTTAAAATGCGCATTTTTAGTTCACAGTGATCAAGTTGATTAAAAAAAAATTATTGCGATCAATCAAATACTATAATAAGATAGACCACTTGCTTATAAATATTTCTGCTATTCGATGACACTGATGACTTCTTTTTTAAATTGTTGATACCCTTTTGTACTGTGCACTTCCGTTTTATTTTATCACTCTGATTTTCTCAATGAAATATTAAAATCGAAAGTAATATACAGCGGAAACATTTAGGCAAACATAGGAGCGTAGACGTCATTTAAGAGAGCGTTATTGGATCCTCACTAAAAAAAACAAACATTATATAAGCTCTAAAAATAGAACAAACGGTTCATCTTGTTATAGACTGCGGTACAATGAACTAATTTAAAACAAAATATCCAATAAGGCTTTTTTAATACCATTTAAATACATATAGTTTTGATTAAAAACTTTTAAAAAAAAGACTGCTATGTGTATAAATATTAAATACACATACTATTTTATTTTTATTTTTCTGTTCATAGCTTTTGTGTGGATAAAACGAAATATGAATGGAGTGCAATGTAAAGTTAAAATAGTATTTATAAGATAAGATAAAATAAGATTGCTTTATTGATCCAAATAAATGGAAAATTGACTTGATTACATAAATTCCGTCTTTCAGCATACCTAAAACAATATTAAAAAACCATTTGTACTCAAACACAATAGACATTCACGCACACTATCATAACATTTATCGTACAAGAAAAAAGTAGGCCTATTATTTAGGAGTCAGCTATTGAGCCATTGTATAACACAACTATATACTCAACATCAGAGTACATGTCTGATCTGTGTAATCAGCTGACAAGTATTGAAACTAAATATAAAAATGTTATAATTTGGATAATGGGGGACTTCAACCTCCCTGATAAAAATTGGAATAGCCACTCTATAGAAAAATACCAAAACACAAAAGAAATAAATGAAATGTTTATCAATACCATCCAAAATCTAAACTTAGACCAAATTAATAAAAAACCAACAAGAAACCATAATATACTAGATTTATTTTTAACGAACAGACCAGGACTAGTATTAGATTATGAAATAATCCCTGGACTTTCAGATCATGATATTGTCAGAGTAAATAACAAAATAAAAATCCAAATTAGCAAGAAACCTAAAAGAATAATTTATCTCTGGAATAAATGTAACACAACAGAACTACACCAAGCAGCAATATAGTTCCAAACCAATTTTCTTACTAAATACAATATAGATAGTCCAGTTGAAGATATTTGGCAATTTATAAAAACCAACTTAAAAGCAATAATGGCTGACTCTGTGCCAACAAAACAAACATCAAATAAAATTAACAAATGTTGGTTTAACACTAAACTAAAGAAACTGTGTAAACAAAAAGAAAATATATTCAAAAAATTTAAGCAACTAATTCAATTAGACTACATAAAAAATACCTAAAAATTAAACATTTAACTCAGCAGACAGCTGCAGAATGAATATGTAAACAATGTAATTTCTAAAGATAATAATAAAAACGCATGGTCCTACATTAAATCAAGAAAAATGGACACTACAGGCATAGCTCCACTAAAAGGCCACAACAATGAAACTTATAATGATAATGAAACTAAAGCTAATATCCTAAACACACAAATTGCATCATCTTTTTCAAATCCAGGTGACAAAGAAATCTTCATAAATTTAAACAAACTAGAAGAGATAGGAAATATAAATGTAGATGAAAAAGGCATTAAACAACTCCTAACCAACTTAAAAGTAAAAAGCTTCTGGTCCAGATGAAATACCAGCAAGACTGCTTAAAGAACTAACTAATGAAATATCTCCAATCTTTAAAATACTTTTTCAGGCCTCTCTAAACCAGGGCAAAGTGCCCAAAGATTGGAAATTAGCCAATGTAACCCCCCTTTTCAAAATAGGAGATAAATCTGACCCCGGAAATTATAAACCTGTTTCTCTAACAAGCATAACATGTAAATTACTTGAACATATAATATATAGTAGTATAGTAAGTCATCTAGACAAACTAAATGCACTGTGCCCACACCAACATGGCTTCAGGAAAAATAGATCATGTGAGACTCAATTGATAGGCTTAATTGATGACTTGTTTAAGGGATTAGATAATAACAACCAAATTGATGCTATATTACTAGATTTTACAAAAGCATTGGATAAAGTTCATCATTCTAGTCTTCTTAAAAAACTTAAATACTTTGGCATCTCTGGTCCCTTACATCAGTGGCTTCAGGACTTTCTTATAGGCAGAAAACAATCAGTGATAATAAATGGCTCTAAGTCATCACCAATAACAGTAAACTCAGGAGTTCCACAAGGAACTGTTCTAGGGCCCCTACTATTTCTAATTTACATTAATGATCTGCCAAATTGCATCAACACAGGCACAAAAGTAAGATTATTTGCCGATGATTGCATAATTTATAGAATAATAAAGACAGGAAAAGATAGTGAACTTTTACAAAAAGACCTAGATGAACTACAAAAATGGGAATCAAACTTGAGTATGTCTTTTCACCCAGAAAAATGCCAACTAATAAGGGTATCCAAGAAAAAGAAACAAATATTAGCAAACTACTTCATTCATGGTAAAGAACTAACTCAAACTAGCAATGCTAAGTATCTAGGAGTAATAATAAATGATAAGTTATCTTGGAACCCTCACATTGATGAAGTAATTAAAAAATCAAACAAAACATTAGGATTCATAAAAAGGAACTTTTACAAATGTAATAATAATATAAAACTAAAATGCTATCTCACATTAGTTAGGCCTATACTAGAATATGCAGGATTTGTATGGGACCCATCAACTAAAGAAAACATTAAAAAATTAGAACAAATTAAAAAAGAGCTGCAAGGTTTATAACTAGCGAATATTCCCAATTAACAAGAGTAACGCCATTAGTCAAATCACTAAACCTAGAAACACTAGAGGACAGAAGGGCAAAGAGTAAAGTATTAATAATACATAAGGCATTAAACTCTAATTTAGAAATACAACCTAATAACAATCTGTTGCAAAGCTCAGATAAACATAAAGACAAAAACACCTTCCTTGTCCCTTATGCGAGAACAAATGCATATAAGTACTCTTTCTTCCCGAGTGGCATTCGGGCATGGAATGGGTTGCCTGAACAAACCAGGAAAACCAATAACCTAACATCATTTAAAACATTAATAAAAATGCAAGACTAGACTCGGACAACGGATGAGCGTAGGACGCAATAATCTTCTTTATAGAAGGAGCGTCTGTAATGTATAAGACAAGAAGATAAGATATAAGTCCCGCGTCCAATGTTATATTTTCAAAGGGTAACTTTAACCTCTTTGTCTCTTGTGCAGTAAGATATGTAGCTGTTTTTTTTTATTGTTTGCCCTGTGTTGTTGCCATTTGACCCCAATATACAAGCACGGATTGATGGGATAATTCCGTTGTTATATGTGCGCGAATAGTTGTATCTAGAGTTCGTTCTAGTAGTTGGTGGTATAAACATTTCTAATTCATTTTCAATTTACATGTAACGTTAAATGATAATGTTGATATCGATGGCCACTATTTTAGTACAATACATAAATAGTATGAGCTGTATTTATCTTAGAAAAAAATATGTTGCATTATATGTTAATTCAAGATTCATGTGATTATCAGAAATAAATAAGCTACCATTTTTCTGCTTTCTTAATCTTACTTTTACGTTTGTTTTCAGTGAGGAATAGCACAGACAGCATACAAAACAGCTTTATTATAATAACCAGACAGATAATGTTACTCCATAATATTGTAAATACAATAACTACGTGAAAACGTTCTAAATCTCTCTTTATTGATATCTATATAACACTCATTTATCCATATAAGTATCACGTCGGACCGAATTGATCCAAAAGGTCTGGGAAGCAGAGTTCACTAGTTTTTGTTGCCACGGCATTCTAGTTGATTGTGTGGCCAGCACAATGCACAGAGCATTCATATTATCCTAACTAAGGCCAGGTACCCATCAGAGCTGGATTGAATCAGGCACACCCTATAGACCCCAGACCTTCTGGACCTTCGGTACACCAGCCGTGCATATTGGCACATTGATTATAGGGAGAACAATACATTGAATCCAGCAACATTATGTCAAGATGTATATGTAAGTACAATAACTATATAATAAAATGTAAAGATTACAGCTCGTCTAATCAACAAAATGAAGTAACTAGTGAAAATGATGTATTTATTTAAAATTAAGCTGGCTAAATGTCTCTAAAAGACTAAAATATATTCTTATGTGACAAGTCAACTATTATACAATAGCCTACATTATTATCTAATAGTATTTAAACATTTAGATGTTTAGCCTTTAATTTATTATACATATTTCTTATACATATTTCTTGTAGCTCTCATGTGATATGTATTTGTAAAAGTAAGTGTCGGTATTATATATATATATATATATATATATATATATATATATATATATATATATATATATATATATATATATATATATGTATATATATATATATATATATAGAGAGAGAGAGAGTTTAACTATTCTTGCATCATTGTTCGGACTGGTTTTGTCATTGTTAGATGTCGTAAATAGTAAAGTTTACTTGTGTTATATTTTAAGCATTCAGCTTTAACCCTTACAGTCCCGGTCGCGTATATAGCGGAACTGAAGGCAGCATAGATAGAAGTAGTTCGGTACGGGAAGGGTTAAAGGGATGACGGTCGAATTCTGATATAAGCATTTGCAAGAGTTAAGACCATAAGCAATATATCTTTTACATTACGCTGCATATAACGAATGTTTTCTTTAAAACACTGGTCTACATTGTGTTACATTTTAATAGTGCCCAGAGCTCTCTCTCTCTCTCTCAACGCGAGTTTTGTGGGTGGTACTAAGATTAGACCATTTTCTTTTTATGGTTGTCTTTCTTGTCTACTTTAGTAACGAGTGCAAAATTCTAGGAATCCACTCTTGTACCGACTGCAAATTCTAGGAATAGCTAGGAATAGCTTATTATTTTATGTACAGGGATGTTAATGTTAAAACTATCGATTTTATTATGAGTTTTGTAAATGGTACCAACATTTTTACCCTCTCTTAATAGGTTTGTTCACGCCCTTCCCCGCTCTTATTTAAGGCGCTTCGCGTAGTTTTTCTAGAGAGTTTTCTAGACTATTATTTTGAGTCGGTTAGGTGACGCTTGTGTTGGCTCTGTTTCACTGTTATTGTATAAAATAATTATTTTGTACATACTTACAAGTATTGTATTTATTATCTGAAATAAATATCTTCCTGATTGAACTATTTAGACTGAAACTTATGTTGTCAAGTTACTGTTTTATTATTTACAATACCATACATATATATATATACAACTACCAAGTCAAGGAAGGAACTGTCAGACGGCAAATCATGTTTGTTCCCAAGACAATAAGGAGAGTTCGTGTAATACTGAAATATAAATAATATTAACTGAAGACTACCCTAGGACGAACGAGTATTAATAAAAACGTGTACGCTACTCTGACCACTAGGGGATTGTGGTCGTAACAATCGTAACTCTCGATATAACCTCGGTAATATCCCAACTGTTGCTTAAAATAGAACTTAAAAATTTCCAATAATGGGTACATAGGTTGAACACATACAGCTGCTCTCACAGAAATGGCATATTTATTATGTGGTTGTTCCGAACTGGATATTTAAACTCAGTAATGGGCGCTAAGGTTGAACACACACATTTGTTTCGAACTAAATAGGCCTTAACTAATCCCAGTAACAGGCGCTAAAGTTAAACACATACAGCTGTTTTGAAGTAGATATATAATCTTAAGAAGAGACTTAGATGAACTAGCAGGTTGAGAGACATGCAACTAAAAAAAGAGAAAACAAATAATTTTATCTTTGTTTATTTTTTTATGATGTAAAGTATATTATATCTTCTAACAAATATAACCATTATTTATTAACATACACTGCTGTCTTTGGCTTATCTAACTCCATAGACTCATCAGTTTCGTTTTGTAAGTTCAAGTCGGAATGAATTCTTTCATAAGTGTCAACGACGTCATTGGGAACCTCTGGTTGATTGTAAACTTTGACCTCTTTCTGTCTACTCATCCTCTTTCTTCTCAAATAAAAAATAATGGATGCCAGAATCGCTATGACTAGTATTGATCCTAATCCAGACACAAAGCCAATCCCAAACACACTTTCAAATGATCCATACTGACAAGGAGTTGTCGATTCTAAAAAAAAAAAAATTATAACATTATAAAATTAACTTATTCTTTTTTTAAGTATAATTGATACTATAAAGTGAGCTAACTATTTGTCAACGTTTATACTATTGGTAATAGTACACTATTTCTCATAGGATAGTTATTCATTTTGTAAAATTAACTTTGAGTTTCAAATCAGTATTGTTGGTTTAGAGTTTAGACTTTAGACAATTTTGTTTGCCATAGTAATAATTTAATTTATAAATATATTTGGTCTAAATGCATTTAAATTAAATCCTTTTTTTTTCTGTACAAGTCAGTAGTATGTTAGAATAATATTCTTTGTATACTCATACAGTTTTGTAAGCTAGAAAAAAGACTTCATAAAAAAAAGAATAAGGCTAATTCAATAGAATTTGTGTGTTTGTTTATTACATATTTCCTGTTTGCACACATATGTGTAAGCGCTACAAACCCAAAACAACCCACAGATTGCTGTTTGAATCCATATAATATATTTTTCCTTGGGCTTTACTCTATGTCTTACCATTTGCAGATAGCAGGCAGAGTCCACTTACAGGGTCACACTTGTGGTCAACGCATGATGAGCTACAACTTTTCGAACAGTTAGCACCATAGTAGCCATCAGCACAAGCTGAAATTATGTATAATAAATATATTTATCTAAATTGTAAACGTATTTGAACATTAAATAAAAAATGTTTATGTTTGCTAGTAGATGTTTGCCTGCTTACTTTTATTGCAAATATATCCATCAAAGCCTGGTATGCAACTTGTACATGCTCCGTTTGTTGCAGCACAGGTTCTATTTTCACAGTTAGACGAGCAAATTTCGCTGCAATTCATCCCATAGTAGTGAGCAGAGCAAGCTAAAGGTAATGTATATATTCTTAATGTACAACTGAAAATTGTTCTAAACATACGGTTAGAAAATAAATAAGGTTTATAATAGATGTATACTTTTTAAAACATAAACATACGTATCGTGCAGTCAGGAAAGTTGGTGGATCCATTGCATCCAAAAATGCATTGTCCTGTTTGCTTATCACATGTTGAATTAAAACACGATTTGCTACACTCATTGGAACAGTTGGCTCCCCATGTGTGAATATTGCGCGCTAAATAATAAAAACAAAAGAAATATTTGTAAAGTGTTATTGCAAATTACGAATTTTTAACACGAACATAATATGAGTGCTTTTCTACGGCACAGAGACCTCGAGAATCAACAGAAAAACAAACACGACTATTATTCAATATATATTTTTTTTAAAGCACCTTTGGACAACCCTATTAATTTTTAAGCATGCGTAGTTATTCATAGTTGCCATATATATAAGCAATATATTTCATTAATCTAAAAATATACCAACTGATTAGTTGACTATATTGATCACACTGGCTATACGTTGTGGTTACTAGTTCACGTAATTTTTCTAAGTCCCATCACTTTAAAAATCGTTTTGTCCTGAATACTGAATACTAATCTAGGTTTCGTTCAACGGTTCCATTTCTGTGATTTTTTTTATTTAATGTTGCATATTTGGTAATTTTGCATGTTTTATGAAATATTGTTACTTCCCTTGAGCACTTTGTGTTGTAAATAAACACTTTGTTACGTCCCTTTGGTTGGGTTATTATTTTCTTGTATCCCATAATATCTAACGCACACATACACCCTTCATGCACTTAACCAGATTTCCTCCACTAGATATGTTAGACTTTATGCTAGGTTTAGGTAGGTAGTTTTTCTTCTGTTTAACTAGTATCGGTTAGCTTTTAGGACAAGGATGACCTTGTAGTATTTTTTAATGCTTATTATTGGTTAGTTTCTAGGCTAGAATAACTTTGTAATTTTTTGAAGAACCAATCCATTTTTGGGCTGTTGAAAGACAACTTGGCATTTTGCCTCTTTTAAACATACCACATGATTTTGAACCGGAAGTGATGTGAAGTAAGCTTCCACATGTTTGAATTGTTTCTCAGTGACCAGTGGTTCAAAATAATTAGGCGTGAATAGGATTTGATGTTTTGCGTGCTATTTCTTATGAAATACGGTAAGAATGTAGATTTTGTAAATACATTTCGTGTTCTTGTGCACCTTTTAATTTTTCGGTATCGGTTCTAAGAAATTTTGGCTGGAAATTTACGTCGCTGGAGCTACACGTGTATAATGTATCGAGTTGAAGGATGCTGTGACGTCACACCCCATTGTCAACACGATAAAAAGAACAATTGTTTTTGGAAAAAAAAAATGTGATTCCTGATTTTTTGTAAACCAACAGCTCCGAAGTATTACCATCACACATTGTTCCAGTATATCCAGGTTTACAAGTACAACCTCCAGTTCTTCTATCACATGTAGTGTTGGAACAGTGACTAGAACATGGATCAAAACATTCGTCACCATAGAAACCAGCTTCACATTCTATAATATCTAAACAAAGAAGACAAAACCTTATTTAATATATTATACGAAAAACTAAATCATAAAAAATATGTCTAAATTTCATATGACCATAATTTACTTAAACTGAGAAAAAGTAAAAAAAAGTAAGAAGTGTATTTACTTACTCCCAAAAATTTGTATTTCACATATTGTTAGAAATGGGACTGAGCTAACGGTGCCCTTATTTGATTGAGTGATGTTAACTTTTGTTGCAGTCTTCCAAGAATTATATGGTATCGTATAAATGTCTTGAGTGTTCAGAGAAGTGTCGTTATAAGTGTCAACCAGCATATCACCATCGTAGAGTTGAAGTTTGAATCCGTTAAGTCTGTCTTTGTAAGAATCTTTAAAATATGTTTAGTAATATGCGAAAACAGATTTATGATAATTTTAAATGCTTTTAAAATGTATGTTGTGGTTAATCAGTATGTTTAAATTGCAGACTAATAAGATAATTAATCCATTTGAAACTAAATTAAATAGTTAGAGATGGGAATAGAACCCACATTTAGAAGTTCACGTTCTGATCGGTGCGACCATATGTTCGGGTTGGGTTCGGTCGGATTGTTAAAAAACTAAGTTCGGGTTCGATTCAGGTTTTTATTTAACAAAACAAAAGTTTATTTGCTAAAAATATAAATTTTAGAATATTATCCTACAACTGGATTTTCAAATAATATTTGTTTTTCAAATCTCACAATTAATTATGCGTAAGCTGATGCAAGTTGGTCCCACAAGGTCCATTGGATACCATTCCGCCTCTGGTGTGTGGATGTTTTCATCACCCAGTCAATGGCCAAAAGAAACAGGAAAGGCGAAATCAAGCATCCTTGTATCACACCGGTCTTCACCTGAAAAGCATCTGTCAACTGTTGGCCATGGACAACTCGGCAGGTCAATCCTTCATAAGAGTTACTGATAATGTCCACAATCTTCTGCGGCACTCCATAATGCCTCAACAGTCTCCAGAGGGTTTTGAGGATCTTGACTTTGCTGATGATTTTGCCCTTCTCTCTCATACCCAACAGCAGATGCAGGAGAAAACTAGCAATGTTGCAGCTACTTCTGCACGTAATGGTCTTAATATACACAAAGGGAAGAGTAAGGTCATCAAGGTCAATGCCACAAGTACTGCACCCATTATGCTGGAAGAGGAAGCACTAGAAGAAGTTGAGAGTTTTTTCTATCTTGGCAGCATTGTGGACAAGTAAGGTGGGACAGATGCTGATATAAAAACAAGGGTTGGAAAGGCACGAACGGCCTTTCAACAACTCAGGAATGCCTGGGTCTCCAGACACCTGAGAAACAACCTAAAGATCAGGATCTTCAACACCATGGTGAAACCGGTGCTGCTGTACGGAGCCGAAACCTGGAGAACCACGGCTACGAATATAAAGAAACTCCAGTCCTTTATAAATAACTGTTTAAGAAGGATTCTTGGGATTCATTGGCCAGACAGGATAAGCAACCTGCAACTGTGGCAGCGGACAAAGCAAAAACCGGTGGAACAAGAGATCCTCCAGAGACGATGGCGATGGATTGGCCGTACACTCCGAAAACCTGCTTCTAGCACAACAAGGCATGCTCTGAACTGGATTCCTCAGGGAAAACGGAAAAGAGGTCGGCCGAGGAACACATGGCGCAGAGATGTGGAAGCAGATGCCAAGGAGTTTGGCCTTACTTGGGGGCAGCTGGAGAGACTGGCCCAGGATAGAGATGCCTGGAGGACCCTTGTTGGCGGCCTAGGAAGGACCACAGACGTCGATAATCGGCGCCTGTTCCTCAGGGACGAGAAGGCAGAAGAAGAAGTTGATGCAAACAAAAACAACAATAAGTGCTATTTATTGATCTTCTGTTTTATGAAATACAAATAGTATACGTATTTCGGGGGTAATTAGATTAGCAATGCGATGGCAATTAAAAAAATTGTTAGTACAAAAACAATCGAAATTTAATATGAAAGTCTTATTGTTATCAGTGATAACGCTTTAATTGTCATCAAAGACAAGTTGAGCTCTGAAAAAGTAAACATAAATGCCAAGTTATAACAGATTAATCTCTGTGACCTATTTTGGCCCTCCCCTCCCCCACCTCCCCCCGCAATTGTTTTTCTTCTTAATTTTTCTAAGAAATTAATAATATAAAAAAAATTTCCGATTTTCTCATTAAAACTGTTTTCTCTATTATCTTATCTTATACATTACAGACGCTTCTTCTATAGAGAAGATTATTGCGTCCTACGCTCATCCGTGGTCCTAGTCTAGTCTTGCATTTTTATTAATGTTTTAAATAATATTAAGTTTCTGGTTTTCCTGGTTTGTTCAGGCAACCCATTCCATGCCCGATTGCCACTCAGGAAGAAAGAGTACTTATATGCATTTTTTCTCGCATAGGGGATAAGGAACGTGTTTTTGTCTTTATGTATATCTGAGCTTTTCAACGGGTTGTTATGGGGTTGTATTTCTAAATTAGAGTTAAATGCCTTATGTATTATTACTACTTTACTCTTTGCCCTTCTGTCCTCTAGTGTTTCTAGGTTTAATGATTTGACTAATGGCGTTATGCTTGTCCATTGTGAATAATAATATTCACAAGTTATGAACCTTGCAGCTCTTTTTTTGAATTTGTTCTAATTTTTTATGTTTTCTTTAGTTGATGGGTCCCATACAGATCCTGCATATTCTAGTATAGGCCTAACTAATGTGAGATATCATTTTAATTGTATATTCTTATTACATTTGTAAGTGTTCCTTTTTATGAATCCTAGTGGGTTTTTTTATTTTTTAATTATTTCATCAATATGAGGGTTCCAAGATAACTTATCATTTATTATTACTCCTATATACTTAGCATTGTTAGTTTGAGATAGTTCTTTACCATGAATGAAGTAGTTTGTTATTATTTGTTTCTTTTTCTTGGATACCCGTATTAGTTGGAATTTTTCTGGGTGAAATGATATACTCCAGTTTGATTCCCATTTTTGTAGTTCATCTAGGTCTTTTTTCACTATCTTTTCCTGACTTTATTATTCTATAAATTATGCAATCATCTGCAAATAATCTTTCTTTTGTTCCTGTGTTAATGGAATTTGGCAGATCATTAATATTAATTAGAAATAGTAGGGGCCCTAGAAAAGTTCCTTGTGGAACTCCTGAGTTTACAGTTATTGGTGATGACTTAGAGCCATTTATTATCACTGCTTGTTCTCTGCCTATAAGAAAGTCCTGAATCCACTGATGTAAGGGACCATGGATACCAAAGTATTTAATGTTTTTTAGAAGACTAGAATGATGAACTTTTTCAAATGCTTTTGAAAAATCTAGTAATATAGCATCAATTTTGATTGTTATTATCTAATCCCTTAGACAAGTCATCTATTAAGGCTATTAATAGAGTTTCACATGATCTGTTTTTCGTGAACCCATGTATGCTGTGGGCACTGTGCATTATATTGAACAATTTTTTTTTTCATTAGGCTTCTTCTTGAAGCATGAAAAAACATTTAAATTGAACATTTATATATATATATATACCCCTCGAGTTTTCTCTTATAACTTAGTCTATGTTTATGGGCAATAGGCCATCCCATGATAAAGGTTGAAACAATGCAGGAGAAGACGGACATTATATTTCAGTCTAGTATTGCGACATCATTTTGCAAACATGTTTTGTACAGTGGAGTCAAAAGAAAAAGTATCCATTCAAATCTAACCTGACCCTGTCGCTGACCATAGAAAACTGTGGTGTTGGTGGTGGTTTCCTTGGAATACAGCAGCTTGCCCTTTCCTGTGTAGTGACCAGGCATTCTACAAAGCAATCTCTAAGGTATGAAAGACAAAAGGCCAACTCCACTTTTTGGTTCTCACAGAAATGTTTACTTTTTGATGTTTTGGTTAGCCCTATCCACGCCTCGCGTTGTGGCATCGCACTGTCTGTTTAGGTCAGGTTGATTATTCATAATGTTTTTTCATTGTTGACGAGACCATCTCCTTGATTGTCTTACTGGTAGGACAGGGTCGCAGTTTTTTTGCCATAAGCAAGTTGTGGTTGGTGTCCAGTTGAAAATTAATTGAACCTCGATACCAAGCATGGTTGCAACATGTTTGACCTTGGCGTGTTCCGCGCGTGTGCGTGGTATGGCCACAAGGTGGTGGGAGGAGTTAGGCTACATACCAGCCCGCAAGATGATATACCAATTTAGCATAATAATTATAGCAATAAATGATAATATTAGAAACGATAATAGCCATATCATATGAGAACATTGATATATATGTAAGCATAAAATGAATACTGACAACGAATACGCAATGTATATATACATAAAATATGTTACATGTGCAAGAGCTAAATGATTAAGTGATTAAGTAGAGATAATGACAGGTAGATATGTGCATTCAATCATTCACTCAGTAGTGGCTATAATTGTAAACAAATGTGTACAGGCTAAACATAGATTAAACTTTATGAGATTAGAATATATACGAATTCTTCCTTAATTTCATGTGGCGTTAATCTTGTTAGAGATCCCAAAATGACACAATGATATAAATGCATTTTATCTATGAAATTCGTTACATAGTAAAAGAGTCACAATTGACAAGTCTTATCGATTATGCATGCATAAAAGGTCACAAAGAAGAACATTTCCGGTCTTATTCGATCATTTTCTTCGAAACATGTCTGTGTGCTACGTTACTGGGTGTACGAAAAAAAGTATAGAATTTAATTGTATTTCATTTCCAAAAGATGGCGCCGAAAGAAAACGATAAATTGTGAATGTCAGATTTGAAGAATCACCTATTTATTATCCCAAACTAATTGCTTGATGCAAAATAATTTTCGTATTGTTGTTTTTTATACATCTCCGCATTGTGTTTTTTAATTACCAAGGACGCAACTCTTGACTAACTTATTTTATAAACAAAACCTACATTTAACCAAACGCGACTAACACTTTGAGTATTAATTATCGCCGACTCAATTTTGATGTTAAAAACGGATTCCTCATAACTAATCTTGTAGCCGTTGTATATTTCTACAAGACCATAACTGGCTGTCGATGTTGAAATGAATTGTCAAACAGCACCAAAAGCATGGTTTTTGTTTACGAAAATGGCGGTAAATTTCACTGGAAATTCACGATCATTACAGTTCAAAAGGTCACACATAATTAAGACTTGTCAATTGACTATTTGATAAAAATATGAATAAATATATGCATATTTTGATACTGTATTTGACATTTGCACTCCCCTAGAGAACATTTTTTTTTAATGTACACGTACTCCTCTCGTGTCCCAGAACTCTCCAGGAGTGCAGATATAAGCTTATTTCGATCTGAAGTTCAATGATAATGTTCTAGTCAAATAACAATTTTAAATTCTTGGGATTCAGAATAGATTAAAGTATTTAAAACCATATATTATTTTCCTTAATAAAGTTTAATTTTTTTTTTACACATACCTGTTTGAAGTAGAAGAAAATGTTTCAGTCTGTTTGTTTTAAAGGCGAGCTACAAAATACTACGCAATAGGAATGGCTTTTAGTTTGATAAATAACAAAAAGGATATGTCCAGAATATAAAAAAAAGACACTATTTTAAATATATATTTAAAAAAAAATGCTTTCTGCAAGCTTTCAAAAATGGAAGAAAGTCATTGCACTCTACGCGAGTACAAATGTCAAATATGGGTTTATTAATATCAATACTAATGTAATCGTTATCGGAGTACGCTTGCTAGTGACAATACGAACATATTTTCGGTTTTCTTACTTTTATACAGGTTCGTTCGGTTCGTAGTCCGTGACTTTAAAGTTTGAATTTGGTTCGGTCACCGAAAGAGATCGTTTCGATTCCCATCTGTATAAAGACTAACTTTTATCAGTTACCTCTATTGTATATTTTTATACTGTTGATATTAGACTTTGAAAACGTTACATCGAACCAAGGATTTAAATCTGTGTCACCAGTTTGTGAACATTGACCATCATCAAATTTTCCGTCTGTATTTCCATCTACTGCTAAGTCTGATCCATGGTTTAAATAAGTACTGGATTGTCTGGTCTTTCGATGAAGCGCTACATTTAAAATAGCTTTCAGAAAAAAAGAAAAATAATAATACGTTATTTTAAATTTATTGTAATAAGTGTATTGTATTTGAGATTTAATAATTGACTAATCGCTATACCCAAACCCGAGCTATTTCTGTTATTTAAGAAGATTATGTGGCTGCAACAGACAGGGGACACAAATTACATTCGAAATCAAAGGGACATTTTTAAATTAAGAAATGGTTTACTAAATATATCAGCTGGGTGGCATGAAATTGAGCGTAGCGAAATAAAAGGATTAAATAAAATTGCCAAGATCGGCAAAGGACACAAAAATACATATAAATGTTTTTGACTGTTACATTACTACAGTGTAAGTTTCTTTAATTAAGTAACAAAAAAAATCAAATCTTATTTGTTAAACTCATTATAATTTGCTGAATCGTAATAAAATATTTAAGAACTAAAAAAACAACATCATTTTTGTTAATTAAATTAAATTAACATTTCTTTTCTAATCTCTAAATATAAATTTAGAAATATAAAAGCAAAACGATTTAGTTTACAAACCTTTTACAGTACCATACTGCTTTTTAAGAAAGGAATATAAATATATATATATATATTATATTACATTAAATATTGTTTTTAATATTTTATTATCAACAAAAGAGGCCCCTTGTACCGAAGTATTCTAGGCAGTATTGCTTTTGGTAAATGCGAGGCGGGAATCAAATAGAACTAGATCTATTTAAATTGCCTACTTCATTTATAAGCCTTTCTCTTGTTGATAGCGATTATAACTCTTAAATACTATTTCTCACAATCAAATATAAACAAGATATATTGTGGCTTTTTTCTGTCCGTATGCTATATTAAGACAATACCTTAAAGGCCTAAATGAAATATACAATATAACATGTATCTAACATGATCTCATCATATCTATAATTTTTTTTCCTTCAATGGTGTTGTATCATTTATATTGTAGGGGTGTGAACTATTTTTAGCTTATTACTCATAAACAGAAATAAAACAAAGAAATAATGTAAACATGTAATTATTTAGGCTACCTGCAAATATTTCAATTTCACATATTGTTAGAAATGGATTGTTGCTTCCTTGATCTGTATGCGTTTGAGTAATTAGAGCTTTTGTTGCTGTCACTCCAGGAGAGTAATCTAATGTGTACTTGTCTTGACTGGCTCCGACTTGGTCATTATAAGTGTTAACTAACTTCTCACCATCGTAGAGTTCAAGTTTAAAGCCCTTAAGTCTATTTTGGAGAATATCTTTAAAATATAATAATATATAGCAACAGAATGAAAAAAAATAAAAAAAATATGTATATGTATTTTAAAAGCATTGTCATCCATATATTTTGACCTTTACCCTCTGGAACATATTGCTGTCAAGAGTTATAAACAACAATAAACGTAATATGGTTTTTATATATAAAGAAATAAATCACGGAGAAAATGGAATTCACCTTTTAATACAATTATGTCTGTGTGTAATGCATTCCCGTTTCTATAGAATAGTTTATTGCCAACCAGAAAATACACAAAAGTTTATAGTTCAATAAACGATTGAAAAAAAAATACATTATAGCAAAAATGAAGAAAATGTAATAACCTTTTTTTTTAATTTCTAAAATTAGGATATGACTGGAAATGGCATTTTTATGTGTTATCATGTGTTTAGATAAACAAAGGGTGTTGTTGCGAGCCTTCATGGGCACACTTTCGAACATTGGATATAACTATTTATCAGGAAACATTAATTTAAAAAGGCATGTGGACAATTTTTACAAACTGTCATGCTATTAAAATGTAATCATATCATTAAAAGCCTATGTGACCTTTTAAAAAACGTATATCAGGTTTCTTTCAGTTTAAATTGATGTAACCTTATATCAGCTTTAATATTGATCTTACAAATACTATTACAAAGATAAGTAAAAAGTAAAAAAAAACACTCACTGATGATTAATTTGGAAAAAAAGAACACTTAGAGAAGTGTTGGAGGTTATAAATTGTCAATTAACTTGACACAATTTAATTAAATATGGAATAAATTGAATGTTATAACTTAGAGATAATCTGAACCACAAGTTAAATAAAGCTACATGTAGTTGTCACAGGGTTTAATAATTTTGGAGATGTAGCCTATGTATGACAAGTGTAAATCTGTAATTAATAAGTATATTATATAAATCGGATGGTACTCCCTAGGGCCCTCGACCAACTTTGGCAACACCACCGGAAATCGTTAGCAAACCAGATTAAAAGAATTAGCTAGCATCGCCTGACGTATTAGTATACAGCGAAATAGAGCTATTAAGGGGCTGTAAGCCTGTGAGGCTATTGTGTTTGTAAGGGTCCGTTGAATCAAACATAGAAATACAAAACTTTACACATGGAAATAATTATATTACAACTAGAGGTTACTTAGTATATTACAATTTAGCAAAATGTTTAAGTACACATTAAAAAAAACTACAAATGTGTGGGCCCCCGGCACCACAGGAGATTGTAGCCGGCTCAGGGGAATTTTCTCTCATCTTCCAAGCAACAGTAAGAAAATACTTGCGTAAATGCTCATCTGATCTATATATATATATATATATATATATATATATATATTGTATTGCAAATACGATACAGTAAATTGACAACAGTAACGAGGGTGTAAATTGTTCATTCAGAAGAATATTTAATCCTTAAAAAAATCCAATTCTTGTAAATGTATAGACCTTTTCATTTTATTAATTATTCCAAAAAAGAGGTCAATGTCTAGGCATGCGCAGTAGCTAGGGGGCAGAAGTTGTCAATAAAACCTTCTTCGCCTTTGTTATTTTACTGGGGGCCTAGTGGTTTTTGGGCGTAATTATATTAGCTTTTCATTTTACAAAAAAACTAATTCATAAAAACTTTATACCCAGAAGCTAGGGAGCGAACTGTACTTTTCTTTTACCTTTTGAACCAGTTTTTAACCCAAAAAACATTAATTATACATTCTAGGCCTAATGCGTCTATGGTTACCATCAACCATGTCACCATGTTAATACAGATTGGCGTCGAGCGATCAGTAAATCGTCTTTAAGCATACAAATAAAATTTAACATAGTTATATATTTATAAAGCTTTGTTTGTGTTGAAGTATCAACGCGTAGGCTATATTGTATTAAGTTATTATTTGTAGCAATAGAAATCGTAACTTTTAATTATTTTAATTTTTTTTATCGTTCGATTTCGATGTCACAAAAGAACCTTGAAAAGCCAAAGTAAGCTCATCATAGTTTGATTCTGAAAAGGCCTAGGTCTATGTCCCATAGGCCTATGCTATTGTTTGACTTGTTCTGGGGTTTTATCGTTAAAATATTGTATGTAGAAGTAGTTAGGCGGGATTATAACATATTAGTAGGCCTAGACCTAGCTATAGGACTATAGCCGCCTATAGGCTATAGTAGGCCTATAGGGGCTATAGGCTATATAGTATTATAGGCCCTAATAGGCTAAGCTAAAGTAGCCTAAAGGCCTATATAAATTATAAATATAGGCTTATGGCTTATAGGATAGGCCTATAAATTATAATAGCTATTATTTAATATAATATAGCATACAGCATATCGAATCGGCTTATCACATATAGTTTACTATAATAATAGGCCTAATTATTAGCCTGCCTATAGGCCTAGGCCTATTACTATTAGTACTAGCCTATTATAGTAGCCTAAAGGTTATAAGCTCAAACAGTTTAAACTATTAAACAATTGAAAATATTTACTATTTACTATAGAAAAGTGTTGATTAACCGATTGCGATTGCATGAAATAATTAAGCGAATATGAAGGTAGGCTATGCTATATATTTGATATTTGCAAACTGGTGCGTGTTTTCTTCATGAATTTTTAGTTATAGGCCTGTTATTGAATAATATTTCATGTATAGGACTAATGAAAGGACAATAAGTCACAATATGAATAGGCCTATAGGCCTATATCATCTATATCTATATCTAGGCTATAATATATCATATTCAATATGGAAAACATAGGCCTACGCCGACATACGGTCATAGGTCCGACTATACGACATAGGCCTATATATATATATATATATTAGCCTCTTCCTACGAACAATATATATTTTTTTAAAGTTTAACATAATATTTGCTATGGCCTATGGCCTATGGCTATGGTTTTTATAGGCCTTTTCGTGAAGATGCATCGGCTCTTATGGAGTCTTATGCGTCTGTCTCTATCAAACATTCAACATGAAATATATCTAGAATTATATTTGCCTATTTTATTAATCAAAACGAGCGATCTAGGTCTAGGGCTAAGTTAAGCAATAGCTTGAATAGCCTACAGTAATAAAAGCATTATAGGCCTAATTTATTTTTTTTCGATACAAAACTAGTTCTAAACGTAATTTTTTATTTTTACATTGATTCTCATTGAAGAAACTCAACAAAAAAGTAATGACACAGTGATCACGATAGAATCGACCATAATATTAAGGTCCAAAGCATAGAGTCCAGGTCTAAAAAAAATTTTCTTTTAAAAATAAAGAAGCTCTAAACGTTATTTTTTAACAATTCCCTTCCTAGGTTCTTAGTTTAAGATCTCCATGTGTTTTTATGGTTAAAAGTTCAAAAACAACTATAATAACATTAAAAAACCCCAACACCTTTAGTAAAATACTATACGGAAAGAAGGAACAAAAATCTTTGTGCCCCCAAAAGAAATATATGTCAGTGAGTCTCAAGGCCACGCCCCTTTTCCGGGGTCAAACTAAAAAGGTCTATACAAGAGAATTACTACTTATATTCTGTTTAAGCAGAGCGGTGGGATAAACCTAATAAGAGAGGTACAAAATGTTGGTACATATTACGTAACCCTTAATAAAATACGATTGTCTTAAGGTGATCTCCCCTGTACGTTAAATAATGAACTATTCCCATATTTTACAAGCAGCCCGAAAGTAAAATTCCAGAATTTTGCTCTCCTTACGAAAGTAAAAATAAATGCTTGCCCTATATGGAAAAAAAGGAAGATTTTTAGCCCCTCCTACAAAATGAACGAGAGTGAGGTGTACATAATGCTGGGTGATGTTAATATGTGAAAAAATATATACCTAGCACAGTATCCTTTTCATCTGCCCCTCGCCTTTCTCCTGGCTCGCTTCTATTTACTCCTTTCCGTGAGGATGGCTTCTGCGGCGTCAGTGCTCTCGCGCACTTTGGATTTCCACGATTTGGGCTCCTCAGCAAGGCCCTCCAACATTTTGTAGTCAATGTGTGCCAGTATTAAGTATTTTTTTTCATGAAGTATTTTCTTTGTTACAGCTGCCAGCTCTCCATACAGCAGCGCTCCTGGGATACGTTCCGGACCCATGCTGTGGATCTGGCCTATTCTTCTCAGGCGCATCTTACTCAGGATTGAGTTGATACTCAGCATATGGCTTCTCATGAGCACCTCCGCATTTGTGATTCTTTCCTGCCATTTGATGTGGAGTAACCTACTCAAGCATCGATGGCGAAAGCTACTGAGCTGCTTTATTTGCTTAGCGTATGTAGCCCAAGTCTCGCTTACATAGAGGGGTGTGCTGAGCACGCAGGCCTGGTAGACATAGCTTTTTGTCCTTGTCAGTGAGTTGGACATAGTCCCATACTCTTTGGTTGTACCTTGCCATTAAGGATATTACCTTGCCGCTCCAACCTTGTATAACGTTTTCCAGGGACAGTGAGCTTGAGATGTTGCTACCAAGGTAAGTGTAATCATCGACTACATTCATTATATGTCCCCCATTGGAGATTGATGGAAGGCAGTAACTTGTGGTCCAATGTTAGTACTGCCGGGGATGGTAGTGGGAAATAAGCACCCACTCTTCTCGAAATATCTTCATGGATGGCGTTTCAAAAAGCCTCTGCTTACCAAAGTCCAACTCATGGCCTTCTCGAATGACTTGTAACCAAGTCTGGCGGATCATGTTTTCAACTAACAGGAGAAGGGGTGAAGGCAGGCCGCTGACGCCTTCGGGCAGATGTGGTTCGTAAACCTTGATAGGTAGCTCATCTAGGAGAGTGCCATGAGGTGAGATGTATTGTAGTGTCATAGTTTAGTACTTATACATTAATGCTATGGCCATTATTTGTAATTTGTATGACAGGGAGTAATTTTCCCCTACCAACCCCTATTTCCCTCCCCATCCTCGCTCTGGCAGTACAATCCCCTGTATGGGACGATGACAAATGTCGCATTTCTTTGTATCAACACACACCCCGTCAAGAGGCAACCACTCCTTTGTTCAATACGGACCTCGCTATGTGATAAGCCGCCGCTCCTTGTTTTGTGTTATCTTTAGAGAGTTATATCTATAAAGCGCCTTTGTCTACGTGGGAAGTAGAGTATAGCAATACGGTATATACAAAACATTAGGCTACGTCTGGGGGCAAGAGACTCTTTCGAATCGTTTGCCTGGTGTGTTGCTAGCAATTAGTCTTTTTTTATTTTCAATTTTGGTTGCAAAAGCCTTAAGTACAAAAGTTAGTAATAATTTTCTTTTTACAAAACAGAACATGTTCGGCATCACTATTGAATCAAATGTGTAAACATTTTTATTTATTAAAGGGAGATAATTAGCCCGTTTTAGTTGAGCTAATATTTCTGGGTTTTTTTAATAATATTTCTGTATTTTTTCTTTTATAAGAAATAAATGGTTTACATTTTATAACTTTAAAATGATCAAACTTTAAAAAAGTATTTGAAAATTATATAAATATTATATGACTAAAGAATTTATATGTATATTTAAAATCATTACAATAACTACCTAGTTTGTATGATTACAATTTATCTAAACCGCTTAACAAATAATTCTAAACTTTCTTGAATGTCCAAACAATTTAAACCACATTAAGAACATATCGGTTAAACATATCAAAATATCATTAATATTAGCAGATGTTAGGGCGACAATTGATCGGTCAGCAGGATGGACAATCCGGTAAACCAACCACAGGACCAGCCAGCCGCACACTATATTTGCCAAATTCAGACCCCTACTTCATCGAAAAGTCAATGCGATTCCTATTTCTCATTAATATAATAATATGTATGCCTCCTGTTGGGGGATATGAGATATTTAGCAACACTTGCGTTTACATCATATTTCATCCTCCAAAAACAAATCGATTCAAATAGCTGAGGTTTTAAAATATATCAGGTACGTTTGTACCGCCCACTAGCCCTTCACCGCCCCCCAATCGCCCCCGGGAATCTCAGCGCCCCCCTAAAGCTTCTCACCGCCCCCGAGGGGGCGATATCGCCCCCGTTGAGAACCTATGATTTAAAACATTAATACATATGCCTGACTGGACCCGAACCAAGCTGCAGAAGCCACCTCCACAGAAAGAAGCGAAGAGAAATGAGCCAGGAGAAAGGCGAGAGGCAGAGAGAAAGGAGACTGCGCCATCATCCCTTGAGGATGGAAGGATGCCATATATATATGCCTGACTAGACCCGAACCACTGATGAGCATAGGACGCAATAATCTTCTTTAAAAAAAAAAAAAAAAAAAAAAAAAAAAAAAAAAAAAAAAAAAAAAAAAAAAAACTTTTTTAGATTCGTGTTCAAGCGTGACCATCCAGCCAGCCTACTACACAGAAAAAAAAAGAAAAAATATATATACTGGGTGCTGGGGAAATATCGGTAGCAAGAATAACGCACACCGACAGACACAGAAAAAAATAATAAACAAGGGTAATTCTCGACTCAATCTAGATGAATCTAGAACGTAACAGTGTTTTATATATGTTTACGTCATATTGTTGATAAGATGATATTTAAAAAACTAACCAACAAAAACTAAGTTTTTTTATACTCCCTTTCTTTGTAAGCTAAGTTAATATTTAATTTATATTTTGATATATTAAAATAAATATACATGATATCATACGTCATGAGTTTCCACACAAAAAATTTTCGCATCCGTTTTTTTTCCTTGCTTTGGCCCGCAAAACCAGAAAATGATAACTCGCTTTGTTTCGGCTACATTGTGTCGATTTCAATCTATTTATCTCGTAAAAACTAACATACCCAAAAAGTTTATTTACTTCCGTCTCTTCCGTTAGAGGCATCCATGTTTTACGTGAAATATTATATCCTTCAATTTGCAATTTGGTCGAAGGAATTCGTGACTATTCCATAGGCTATGATGCTGAAAATTTGATAGAATGTATTGTTAGTCGGGACAAATCGGCTGCCCAAGTTTCAGCTTGTTTGGACGACGGCAAGTGGTCGAAAAATCGATGCAAAGTTTTGCTATCAAGCAACCAAGCAGACAGACAAAACGTACGAGTTAAAATAAAGGATTAAAAATAAAACCATTTTAAGCATATAATAATACGGCTGCCATATTTCACCTCTAGACAAAGTAAACAAACAGCACATGCTTTAAGTCACGTGATTACTAATGCTGTATTCATCGTGGGCATATAATAAATATATAAGATATAGCTGAATCACACATAATATATATCCAGTTCTAATTATTAAATGATCATTAGGCTAGGTTAGCTTGCTTATAGCGTTCAGACCTGCTAAAGATGCTTAACGTTCCTTAATTGTCCATAAAAAGATCAGAAAACGATACATATAACAATACCTTTAATATATCTAGTGAGTAATTTAACAAATTTGGAGTTATTTAATTATTTATAGCGCCACGCGTTTATCGCATATTTCCAATGATTACAAAGTGTTGTTGTTTTTTTTAAACCAAGTGCTGCAAAATGACATTGGCGTAGTCTTATTAAAGTATAATTATGACGCTCTTTGACTTAGTTATAAAAATGCATTCGCCACTTTCTCCCTTAGGCCTGGTCTGCGAGTTTTCGGTAAAACTTGAGTGACAGTCTTTATCACAGCTTTTGCACACGTGTTCCGTGAATTCTTTTTTCTTCTTCTAGCCCTTTTATCTCTGGTCTCCTCCATTCTACTTCCATCTGCCATTTTCACTCCTTCCTTGACAGCAGTGCGCCAGGTGGACCGATCGTCTGCCTTCCCTCCCAGTCATTGGTACTTATTCTGGCAGCTCACCTGTCCCTCTGGCAGACATCTTTGTAACGGAGGCGTGGGCGACCTGTTTTTGTCTTTCCAGATGCCGATTCTCCATATAGGAGGTCCTTAGGGATTATGCCTGGACTCATTCTTCTCACATGTCCAGCCATCTTAGGCGTCTTTCGCTAAGGACTGCGAACATGCTCTGGGTGCTGGCGCGCGTCAATACCTCACTATTAGGAACTTTGTCCTACCATTTGATGCCAAGGATGCGACGCAAGCACCTCAGGTGGAAGCTATTTAGCTTACTCTCATGGGACGCATAGGTTTTCCATGATTCACTTCCATAAAGCAGCGTGCTGATGACGCAGGCCTGGTTTACGCATAATTTGGTCCTTTCTGTCCGCTTGGTGTTTTCCCAAAGCCGTTTACTAAGTTTAGCCATTGTGGCTCCAAAACCGTTTGACTAATCGGGCCAAAAGTTAAATGTAAAAATTTGAAACGTCCTCCAAAATAATTTTTTATTATATAAACAATATTGCTTTATTCGTTATTTTTTTTTTTTTTAAATAAACTTAGACCTATTGACAATCACCATTTGTTAATGTTCTAAGCTGAACGTCATTTCAGAATGATCTCCATTTGAACGTTCATTTACTATGTTAAACGCATTTTTCCAATAATTCCCCTTGCATTCAGTTGTTTATTAACGCAGCTTTAATGGTCCGCCTACTATTTTCTGATTGGGTCATGTGACTTATATGATTAGACTATCCTTTGTTTTATATAGGCTCCAGACGTTTTATATCTCTCCTTACTGTAGTCCTTTTCAGGACCAGGATTAACGCTCTTCCGTTTTCTGTCCTTCTGAGGACAAGAATCTTGGGAAATCTATGTGTGTCTATTCAATATTCCTGGACTTGGAATAATGTTTCATTTTCAATTCCTGTAGTAGTGGTGTACTTAGCCAAAGGTGGTTTATTGTTGAGATTTAATTTAGATTCAATAATACTCAGTCCTAGGAGTTTGTATATTATAACTTATCAGACTTTGTAGTTGCGTCCACCTAGTGACGCTGTTGAAATACTTACGTTAGATCAATAAACGTGTGCCTTTGGCTCATACGTAAACCAGCTTACCGTGTGGATCATTTACCTATACCTTTGTGTGTGTGTCAAGTGTAATGTTAGATAACCTGTTTTCACAAATATAAATATCGGACAAATAATACACTAGTTAAAGAATCAGTTCGGCTATCATACTCAATTGACCAACGAGCCAACAACGTTTGACGGGTAAAGCACCAATGGCCGGAGACTTCGCACTCTGCTGGCCACGCAATCCCTTGTCGCATCTTTACAATAATGATGAAAAAATGTGTCCTATAAACAGCAAGTTTAAAAAATATATATTTAAACTATTTATTTTATTGCACTTAAACGGCTATTTTAAGACGTCATAATTGTGACGCAGAAATAATTTATGCGTGAACGATACGCACCTCTCAAGAAAACAATTCAAAATAAACTTGGAATTAAACCATAGAAAGAAAAAGAAATCCATGAATGACTATATTTCAAGAAGTAATACAAAAATACCCGGATTATAGAAATTATCGAAAAATGATACAGCGACTACTTCGGTAGCATTAACCTCAAATAAAAACATATATATAAATAATTGCAATGTCTAAAAAAATACAGCAGAGGATTTAGCAATAAGCCTATCAATAGACATTGCAGAAGAATCAGAAAACCCCAAATTTAGTATTATATCACATTTTTTATCTTGTCTTACAGATATAAAAAAACTGTTATACCAAAAATGTGTCTGCCTTAGACATTCTAACAAAATATCAATTAATGTATGAAAAAGGCAATAATATCGTTTTCTGTAGGGTTCCTGGTCACGCAGCGGATATAAGAAAATGAAACAGCTGATAGAGAAGCAAAAGATGCCCTGTCATTACCAGAAAGTTCGATTCCGATTCCATATCGATACATGAAACCTTTAATAATTAGACATACAAACAAAATTGGACTAACTTCTTGAAAACCGAATGTAATAAACAACAATATTTGGAAAACTAAGACAACTGGCAGGATACAGGCAGGCTGATTTTATAGGACGCAGTTATTCTCTGCAGACTACATACAGGACATACAATACTTACACATTATTTTCTCTTAAATCGAGAAAAGTCCTCAATGAGTTCTTTCTGCAATGCCAACTTAACAATTTGTCACATTTTGTTAGAATGCAATACATTTAGTCAAATTCGACATAATACAATTACTGTATAACTCTTCATGATTTTTTAAGCAAAATTAAAACAAAATATAAAATAAATTATATTAAAGACATACAACTGTACTTTAGAATTTAAAGATATAAGAACTATAACATGGATAGAAGAAAAACATGACAACAACGTTAACGAAAAATGCCTTTTATAACCTTCGATGCTGATGGGCTAGAAAGACAACAATTCAACAATTCATTCAAAACAATGGCATGTTTTATTGGCCAAATAAATTAAAATACGATAACTCTAATGAGTTTTAACGTTCAAGTTCTTTTTTAAAAATATAATTTGCCGAAATGTTTTTTCAAAGCGAAACAAATTGAGCATAAAAAAATATATAAAAAATCACTAAAGCGCTTTCGAAGAAGAACAGATATCAATCAATAAATAAATGTATATACATTTTAGCACATATTATAATATGAGATATAGTAAAATTGTTGCGGTAAATATATTGCCTTCTTTCAGTATGTGACGTTTAATTAATACATTTTATACAAATAAATAACAAAAGTAATATTAACTCACCTCTATTGTATATATTTATACGTTTGATATTAGATCGTGGAAATGTTACATTAAACCAGGGCTTATCATCCGATTCAGCAGTATGTGAACAGTGACCATTTAATAGTGAGCCGTTTGTATTACCATCTACTGCTTTATCTGATCCGAAATTCCCATAAGTACTGGATTGTGAAGTATTTCCATATAATGCTACATTCACTTCTGTAAATAAAAAAATAATGTGTTTCGCGTAACAATGTAAAAACATGCATAATATGACCTGTACTAGTTGGAACAAGAAACGGGTTATGCTAGTAAAACAACTATCGTAATCAGTATCAAAATGGTTGAAAACAAGAAGAATATGTTGGTCTAAATGTCACTCTGATAATGATTGACGGAACCAGAACAGATTGTCCGACCGCAACTCGGACAATTAACTCGCCCTTGTTTCAAGGTGAAGTCCGAGCGAGAGTTTTGAAAGATGCTATTTGTAATATTATCATAGGTAATATTGAAGTTGACAATTCTGACGAAATGTTCAAGTTGCGGTCGGACAATTAACTCGCCCTGGTTTCAAGGTGAAGTCCGAGCGAGAGTTTTGAAAGATGCTATTTGTAATATTATCATAGGTAATATTGAAGTTGACAATTCTGACGAAATGTTCAAGGCATGGTGCGACAACATCTACCTAATTAGTGCCAGCGTGCAAACAAGAGCTGAAGCAAAGAGAAAAGAAAATAGGGACATTGACATGGATGAAAAGATTGAAGTTAATAACAAAGTAATGTCCAGAAAAGAATTTAAAAATAAGAAGAGGACAAAACTGAAATGGAATTAAAAAATAATGCCACAAAAGAATGTCAAACAGGCCACATCAAGCATTACAAGCTAGGAGCAGGCGCATGTACTAGGGAAAAACTTGCAAGGAACTATTATCAAAATGCTACATGACATTCCAGTAGGGGGGGGGGGGGGCATAGGGGCTCCAGAAAACAACTGCTAACGTAGCAGAAAACTTTTACCAGCCTAAGATGGCTGTAAGTGGTGCGTAAGTTGGTGTGAAGTTGTAAGCGATAGTTTGTGCAATAGTTGCGATATTAGTCTGATATTAGTAGTAACCAAGAAGTGTGTGTTTGACGTCATATTTTGTTTACTTGGTACCCATGTTGGAATGAAAGAGGGCAGTCTTAGTCTAACATCGTTAGGTAGAGGTTGTCCTAAGTTGGACTGAGTTGAGTAATGGTATTGGTATAGGCTCGTAGCTTGATGTTGGATGTTGAATATTCGATGTTGGTCGTCGTTGGTATTTCTACATATAAGTATAATTAAACTTTTTGCCCAAGAGACACATCATTGTTATACTTCAAATATTCAAGTTGTATTTTGTGTTACAAGATTCGTGTGACATAAATGGTGGAGCAGCAGAATCCTCAACTCTTAAGATATGATGTGTGCCACATCATAGAACCTATTTTGTTTTTGGGCATTGATACTGTCATGTATATTGTTTTTCCAAGAATTGGAACACGCAATGTTTATTCCTCTCTCTCTCTCTTTTCTTACTACACACAATATTAGGACGTTTAGTAGGAAAACAAAAGGTTCTAGGTAATGTTGGGATTGTTGATCTCAAATTCTCAGAGTCTGGGAACGACTCATTATTTAATAGGGGAAGTTCCTATCGTTTTTGTTATGAGTTTTGTAATGATACCATGATTTTCACCCCTACTGGTAATGGGTCTATCCCTTGCACCACTCGGATAGTATTTAATGATTTGTTTTGTCTGAAAGACAGAGAGTTTCAAGATATGTTCCTTTGAGAACGTTTGTGTTTGCACTATTTTATTCTAACTGTACATAATAGATATATTGTATATATTGAACATACCACCTGAAATAAACTATCAACAACAGTTACACTGAAGCTTCCTTGTCAAGTTACTATCCTATTGTGTTGTATACATTACTATAAGATGTATCTACTACCATAATGTACAAGAAAGGAAAGGTTGGAATACAAATACTGAATTTGTGCCCAGGACTATAAGAAGAGTTCGAGTAATACTGAAACATAAATACTAATAATTAAAGTCTCCCCTAGGACTAACGAGAATTATCAGCAAGATCTACACAGCTCTGGCCACAAGGGGATTGTGGACGTAACAATACAGTCATGTATATTCGTTTCCAAGTATTGGAACACACAGTGTTTATCCCCCATCCTTCTCTTTTTCTCACTACACACGATTTTGTGGGCGGGGCTTAGTCTTTCCATCTGCTTGACGTTTAGTAAGAAGGCGAGAGATTCTTGGTAATTTTGGTATTCAGTGTTGAGCTCAAATTCTCGGAGTAGCTAAGAATGGTCGATTACTTCGGCATGGGGGAGTTCATATCATTTTTATTATGAGTTTTGTAGTGATACCATTTTATTTTCACCCCTCCTAGTAAAGGGTCTGTCCCTTGCACCATGATTTAATTATTTGTTTGTCTGAAAGGCAGTGAGTTTCAAGATAATTTCTTTTGAAGACGCTTGTGTTTGCACTATTTTATTCTAACTGTACATAATACATATATTGTATATATTGAACATATCACCTGAATTAAACTATCAACAACATTTACACTGAAGCTTCATCGTCAAGTTACTATTCTATATTGTTGTTTACAATACTATAATATTTATCTACTACTCTAACGTCAAGGAAAGGAACTGTTAGAACACAAATCCTGAGTTTGTGCCCAGGACTATAAGAAGAGTTCGTGTAATACTGAAACATTAATAATAATAACTAAAGTATACCCTAAGACTAACGAGAATTATCAACAATATCTACACAGCTCTGGCCACAAGGAGATTGTGGACGTAACAATACAGTTGTTTGAACTGTTTGGATGTTGACCAGCCTGCCTGACCTGGAGAAGGTAATTTTGGAAGTCAGTACTGTGAATTTACTGAGGAGAACTGTGTGAATATAACTGTGTTATAAGAATATAGGAACTGTCTGATGTTATTGAATCGAGGAGTTGTGTGAATCATGGAATCAAGGTGAAAAGTCTGATGTTATTGAGTCGAGGAGGGTCAAGTTAAGGTAGAATTATTAGTGCGAGGAGCTACAATTGTTGATTGGTAAGAATTGGTCTGATGGAGCTGCACCAGAGAAGGGATATTGTCTGGCCTGTTGTTGGTGAATTGAGAAGTCTGAAGTTGAGCTGTGTCTGAAACCAAGTTTTTCTAAATTCTTTCCGGTGAGCTGTTACTGAACCTCCTCATTGAAGCAAGTTAACATTATTCGGTTTGCCGTGGCCATACACTATTGCCTTTTGTCGTTACTGCTCGCGTGAGCTTTCTGGCGTAGTAAGTGGGCGTCCTTGCATCATTGCAACCGCTAACATAGGCAATAAATCGTCTGCGCCCTTGTGCAGAGGGTACATCATCTTATCGTTTACTTGGCGCCGGATATTGTAACTTCGCCACCAGTCCTGTTTGATGGTACTCAAGGCGACAGTGAAAGGTACTCAAGTTATTCAAGGTCAACGCAATGGTTGCCACTAGTCCTTTTTGACGTCATAGAATACGACGGTGGAGGTTACTCAAGGCACTCACGGTCAACTGATACCCGATACACTAAAGGACATTTGACGTCGATCCGACATAGGTTAGCTGTCAAGATCAAGGAACGTGGACGTTGGACGTTGCTGAGTGGAGACAGTATTACTAAAAGCTAAGTTAAAATCGTTGTAATTTATAAGATAATCTCTATTGTTATTTATTATTGCCATTTGTATATTTGTATTACATTGTTGTGAGGTCATACAGATTATCTATTTTTATGTCTGGGTGACCCCATAACAACATACTCTATTAGGTGTTTATTGTATGTTTTTGTTCATTAGAGAGATTCATCCTTTTTTAAGGACCGGAACGGATCTGATTTGCGATTCAGATGGGCTCTCTGGTGAATTGAAGCATAGGTAGTATCTGTTTAGATTGTTAGCGACTTGTTCGTGAATAGTTAGAATACTATCTAGTATTGAGTTTTGTTTACTTTTTTGTGCTCTACTGTCTTTTACTTCGCGCTATCTGTATATATGACGCAAAATCATAGAATATTTTAGAGCTTAAACTTAAAGAGTCTTGATTTTGGTGCGCAGCCAATAAGAAAATACTTCCACTGTATACAACTTTCGATTTTAATCTTAACTTGAGTTATTATCTTATAATTTAATACAGGTAGTAAAGTAGTAACCCGTCGAACCAAATTGAGCAATAGGGCCGGTGAAGCAGCGTTCACCAGTTTCCGTGGCCACGTCATACTAGGTGATTGTGTGACCAGCACTATGCACAGCCGCCTTTACTTTACCCTACTTAAAGTCAGGTACTCATCAGAGCTGGGTAGACTCAAAGGCACCCTCAAATCCTGGAGAAAATCCTAGCATACACCAGGACTCGAACCCAGGACCCTTGGATCGTTAGTCGTACGCACTGCCGCTCGGCTACCGTGCCCCATTTAATACAGGTGCTACTTCTAAAAAGTAATTATACATGAAAAGTAATGAAACGACGTAATTTAAAAATTTAAAGTTTTCCATTTTTTAATAACGTGCTAAAGTAATTATAAATGGCAATTTAAAATTATTCTTAAGCGTATAATAATTGGAATTTAAATTTAATAAACTTGAACTTTTTATAACTGTATAATGTTTTCAGCTTACAATCCTTACCCCTCCCCTTTCCGACAATTTATTTTGAAGGAATGGTAGAGCTATTAAAGACATCTAAAGCAACACAACAGATTAAGAACAATAACTTGGTATATAAATAAATAGTGTTGTTCATGGACACATTTTTAGCTACTCTATATAAACCACGCCCCATTCTTTTCCATCTTCCGGTATCTACACCTATTGTAATGTCTAGCCTCCCAACAGTAGTAACAAATTATTCTCTTTAGACAAATTTGACCCATAAGGACCGATCAAAAGCTTTTAAAAGCTTCTGTGGCCACGGCATACTAGGAAATGTATGACCAGTACAAAGCCCAAAACGCACAGCCACCTTTTTTTTCTAACGAATATTAGATACCCATCAGAGCACGGCACGTTTATGGCGCGAGGAAAAAAATAGAGGTTAACATTAATTTTTTGATTGTATAATAAATGAAACTAATAATACATAATAATAATTTAAAACGATGCATTTTAATGCATACATTGGACTATTAAACATAAAAAAATAATTATTTATGTATGAATAAAGACTTATGTATCTATTTATGGGCACAAAATGTTTATTTATTTATTTATATATATGTCGTCTTAATAGGAAAGTTGTTTATTGTGTTGTTTTTTTTGCTCCACACCTAGAACATTAGGCGTATATTATGCGAAAATTATGTACTAGTTTTTCAATATAACTCTAATAACTACACATGTCCATGAAGTAACTCAGTGGTCACACCTTTCAAATAACTTGACTGTTGTAAAACACTTGGAAGTGATTAAAACCAGGGTCAATCGTAGACAAGATGGTCAGAGAATTAATGATAACAATGGATGTTTTAGAATACTGGGTGGGTAGTAAAAAGATAATAAGAAACATATTTTGATTTAGAATGGTCAATGATGAGTGGTCATCGCGTCCAGTCAACTACGTGCGTACGAATCAGAGATAATTATTTGGTTGACGTTATCTAGATTGGCTAGCGGCAAATAAGCAGTTTCAGTTGAGAGAACTGTATATAAGTCACTAAGAAGGGTTAAGTCCTCATTTCAAGAAATATATTGTGAGTTGCCAAGCACACATTAAGTGTATTATTTTGATATTCATTGGAATACTGTTAAGTTACCATTTCAATATTTATTCTAGCGTTGCTTAGCAGTGATTCCTAAGTTGAAATATAATTGTATCAAAATCTTAAAATGGATACTAAGCTTATTTGTTTCATTTAATATACAACAGAAAAGAGTGTTTTCCTCAAATGAAGTTAATAATTTACTTTTATTAAATGATGTGATAGGTATGTTTTTATTCCATTGCGTCAAAACGTCCCGCGCCTAAAGGGCTGCGCCAAAACGACCATCGCGCCATAACGGTCGCGCCAAACGGCTGCACCCAAGCGTCCTGATTCGGAACCTTCGGTATGTCAGCTGAACGCTTGAGCTCACAAACAGGTGCGATAATGTCTGGTATGAAACTAATTGTGATAAGATAATAGTCCAGCAATGGTAATAATGTCTTATACGAAAGGGTATATTGCCTGAATGCAATACTGATAATGTAATTATTATACCTTTGAGAAATCTTAATCCAAAGATGGTTTTTATATCGACAGATAAATCATTGCATGGCAAATACATCGACATTTTTTAAATTTTAACACTTCAGAGATTATCTAAGAATGCAATAAAGCTCTGTTCCAGAGTAAACTTTACAAATAGTGGAAACTGACGTTCTTGCAAAATATTAACTGATCTAGTCTAAAGATAACTTTTGAAAACGTAACATAGCTGTTAAGTTGTACATTTCTGCTTCACACAATAACCCTTTTTTTCTGATAGTGTTACGCATGGTTTAGTTTCATAGAAATATTAATAATAGTAATAAGACTTGTATAGCGCATATCCCGTTGGGAACAGTTTTATGCGCTGTCAACAGTTACGTACATAGTACAGACAACGAATAAAAGACAAAAATGTATAAATGAAAAATAATACAATAATAAACTGCTACTTGAATAGGTAGGTTTTCAGTCGGATTCTCAAGGTGTCAAAGCTAGGGCTTTATCGAAGTTGTAGGCTAGTGGGAAGGCATTTCATGCGGACGGGCCCACGTATGAGAATGCCCATTCGCCAGCGGACATTAGTTTCACACAGAGATCTGAAGAGTAAGTGTATCAGAAGCCGAGTGGAGTGGACAAAATTGAGTATAGAGCTCGACACAGGAGCGAAGGTAGTCGGGGGCAGAGTCATTAAGGCACTTGTAACATAGAGACGCCAGCTTGTAGGGTAGTAGAGATCGGAGCAGAGGAGTAGTAAGCGTCAAATTCTTCTTCTTAAGGACCAGTCTGGCAGCACAGTTCTGAACACGTTGGAGGCCCTGAAATGAAGAGGTCGAGAGGCCAGCCAAGAGCGAATTGCAGTAATTCAAGCGGGAAAAAAGGAGAGAGATGACAAGCTTAACACAATCTTCCTTGGTCAGATAGAGACGGATGGCAGCAATGCGACGCAGATGGAAAAAGCAGATTTTGGTGAGGAAGAGAAAATATTAAAGAAAGCATCGAACTAAAACCTGTTTTGAAAATGTCTTTCTCTATTTTCATGCACTAATTGTTTTAGGTATTCTAAAGCAAGCACAAGGAAGTTAGTATCCAACAGTTTTTCCGAACATGCTTTTTTTGGTAAATCTTTCCCTGGGTTAGCCCACAAGTTTTTTGGTTTTGTATGAACGAATTTCAAAGATTCATGTTAAATTCACACGAATCAAGTCATTAAATGTCTTGCAAATTATATTTAGACTTAGAAAAAAAAACCACGTGATCTTTAAGCACAAACAATGCGATTTTGGCGTGTGACTTCACAGGGGAGAATGGTTACCATCCCTAACCTATATAAACGAACCGATACGACCAATGCGATATTAAAATGAATTAAATAAGTCAGCCCTCTTTTAAAATATTTCACATTGAGCCAAAAATCTCGTAGGCTAACGCAGGTAAAAAATTTCCTTTTTTTTTAACAACAATTTTATTTGTGTCGGTAAAAAATGTGAATCACTCTCATTTATAGAAACTATACAAGTCTAGAAATTACATGAAAAGATGCACTTAAACAAAATTTACGATAATACTGACTTTTACTAAAATCGGATTCTTATGTCACTAAAGTAAAGTAGATAACGAACCAAATTTATCCATAGGTCCAATAAATCAGTGTTCGCCAGTTTACGTTGCAACGGCATACTAGGTGATTGTGTGGTCAGCACTGTGCACATCCGCCTTTACTATACCTCAACTACTGTAAGGTACTCATCAGAGCTGGGTAGACTCAGAGACACCCTCCAGACCCGCGAAACAAAATCCTAGCCTGCACTTGATTCGAACCCATGGCCTTTGGTACGCCACCCGAAGGCGCTGCAACATGGCCACCGTAACCCATGTGTCTTAAAGGTTCGCTTGTTCCAGATTAAATAAAATATGACCTAGATTTCTTTTTTTCTGTAAAATGTAGAGATGGATCTAATAATTTAATAGAGAGATATTGGTGCGCAAAACATTGCACATTTGGTGACGTCTAATGAACATGTGAATTATGACGTAGGTTTTTCAAGGAACGCGACTTGTGTGATGTAAAATAAATTAACGGTTAATACATTAGGCTGTACCTAAGAGATTCAAGATGTACCTTAGGATAGCTTAATAGCCAGATATAGTAGTAGATTGAGTGTGTGGCGAAACTGCTGGACATTTATGGACTACTGTGTAAATAGGTTCTGGATTTAATTATCAAGTTTTATTTCGTAAATAAATCTGAGTCTTCAATTATTGTTACATAAGCCTGAGAGAGGGAGCTGGTGTAATTGAATGAATTAGACTTGAAAACTAGAAGAGGCTTAACCAAGACGTAACAATTTATTTTCATCATTTCTCGACCCGGTAAATTTGCTGTCGGGGCGCTTCACCGGGTCGTTACAAGTTCATTACCGGGTAACTATCAGGCTATTGGAAAAGGATGTTATAATTATAAAGAAAGATCAAGACTTCTGATAGTTCATTATACAGGTTTTATTTTATGTATGGTGGTCGTTGAGGTTATGCTTGATTAAGTATAATCCACATTTATTAACAAGAAAACATAGATCTATAGGTACATTTACTTATTGCTAAACTGGTTGTCAGGATGTGTTTACGATTAGGACATCAACCTGGCAGAAGTTGGGCGATGAGAGGGGTGTGGAGTCGTAGGTGAGTGTGGTAGTAGTGGCAGGTCGTCGTGGGGTATGAATTACCGTGACTGGAATCGCCCTGGAATAATTATTATTTCTCTCTTTGGCTCGTTAGATATTATGACGGACACAACAGATAGTTCTAAGTAGGCAAATAAATTGCTGGTTAAGTTCAGGTGTTTATTATCATTTCAAGTCTTCACTCAATGGCAAGATACATATACGCATTTGCACAAGCTTCAGTTAACACTCAACACATGGTACTGCTAGGTTATCCAATATTAGGCAAACGTAGCTGTGTTCATGAAAATACTTATACTGACAAATATCTATCTATACACATGCAGGCGGTATATCCTATGGAACGAACTGAATAAGTGGAGGCTAGAATCGAACAATCTTCTCCACCTAACACTTGAGCCGAAGTGCCCTAAAACTAGTTAAGTGCGCTTTCATGGATTTTAGTCACGTGATCAGTGGTCAATTTGATTGGGTAGCTACATTAGTTTAGAATTACATATGTTCTGGTTGGCTGGTTTGAAAAAATATACTTGCATAAAGGATTGACTATTGGGGGGGGGAATTAGGAGTGGGTGTAGGTGAACAATTAGTACCGCCGACTTTTGCGGGGTGGGGCCCAGGGGAAAAGGGGGGGGGGGTGGGTAGACGTATACGGAGATACAAAGGATAAGATAATGACTTATTTCCCTTGATGTACCTGTGTCAATTGGTTCTGGTCGAGCTCAGCCCAAGGTGCTTACGTATGTGCGAGACGCTTCGCTCCAGATGTCACTACGACGAGTGGATCAAGGGCTACGCCCACGGGCGCTGAGTAGGGGACGAATAGGGGAGATAATGAAAAAGGTGTAGCAGTGGGTGGGGTGTCTACAGGTGGGTGGGGGTTCTACAGGTGGGTGGGGGTTTTACGTGTATGCTGAGTTTAGCAAAATAAATGAGTAGTTACTATCCAAATACAACATGAATCATAATTGACAGCATAATAGAATATATATATACATACATTAAAGAATACACACACATACAATCACACATACAAATAGTGTAATACCAATTGGCTGAATCAAGTAGCAAACTCTGAATTCGGGAATGAAGGAGTGTGGAGAGGGTTAAAGAACAGGTGAAGAAGGAGAGTGCTGGAGGATTTCACTTGCGTAATAAGAGGGGAAGAGGTAATGGCGTCCCCTACTCTCTTCTTTCTAACCTAGACTTTGCGCTAATCTAAGGTTCGCTTGCTATGCTTGGGTCTATCTATGTATGCTATCTGACTGAGGGTGCTAATAAGGTTACGGTTCAGTCCAGAATCGTGACACTGGCTTTTACATGATTTAATATATTGAGAGAATTTTGATAATTACTTGTATTTTTTTTTCATATCATATATTAAATAGTTTTTGTTTAAAATAAGGACCCGCTTCAATAATTGAAACGATACTTAAATTATTGATATGTCCCAATATATCCTACCAACATGCCTCATTGTATTCTAGACAGTTTATCGATTTCTGAAAGTTCAATGACATAATCCAGCCCAACTTTTTGTCTGGATATTTCATAATGTCAACACCACCAGTTTCTTTTTATGTTTCTTCTCTTTCTCTATTCTTTTATTGTACCCTGATCCATTATATATATATAAGTTTGCAGACTAGAAAGAACATTATTACATCCACAACTCCTGCAGAGCTAGGGATGGGTTGGCGGCAGGGATAGAACCCCGACTTGTCGGTTGACTGTCCGGTGAACTGACCACAAGACCAGCCGTTCTCTCGTTTTAACAAACACCTGCGTTGTTGTGATTTGACCGTAGACTGTAGATTTGCACCTCAATAATTTGGCTAGAATATCTACGTGTTGCCCAATGACTGAAACATTCATTCTCTTACGTGCTTTTTTGGGGATTTAATCTTAGTAGTAGACGTTGCGAATATTTTAGAAGCATTTTATCCTTATGTCTTTTATTATTCATGCAAGTTGCACTGTTTACCTCTGGGACTCACAGAACGACAAAGAAACTAAAACAACTAACAAATGGATAAACCTGAATGCTGAGTGCTATGTCTCTTCGAGTCTATTTCGTCTTAAGCATCTTTAATTCCGTTGCAAAGTCTATTCATTTACGTCAGACTTTTTCCAAAGTCCCTTCCCAAGAGAAACATTTCAAATGAGGATATTGGACCCGCAATGCAAAAGGAAATTAAATTCAGACCAAAAAAGACTTGAGGAAGATATTATTAGCATGCCGCTTTTCTATGTTGTAATTGACTAGGTATTAACCAATGAACTAAAAACGGTCTTAAACATGTTAGATGTGAATTGAATGTCAATGTATTCTGCCTAAGTTTGAATCCAAGCATCACTTGATAACATTAAGAAATGACGCATATTGAAATTAATAAAATGACTTCTTACCTTGAGATTTAACACTGAACAAAGTAAACAGTAGTACCAAAATACAATATACTATGTGGCTACTCATGTTTTACTTATATGAAGTCATAAAACACTTCTTAGAGACCTTCTCCAATGTCAATCGGATTAAGGTAAATAGTTAAAATATACAGGCAGTTCATAAAATATTGACTTTAAGCACACAGCTTACAGGCTTAGTAATACCAGGAAGTAATTTCAATTTAACGGTAGGATGAACATTGGATCCGATCTGCCCCAGTGACTGTTGGCGTCAAGACAAGGTAAATTAACATTTAAAACTTGTGAAAAGAATTATCTTATCTTATCCTATACATTACAGACGCTCCTTTTCAAAAGACGATTATTGCGTCCTACGCTCGTCCGTGGACCGAGTCTAGTCTTGCATTTTAAAAATGTTTTAAATGATGTTGAGTTACTGGTTTTCCTGGTTTGTTCAGGCAACAGTTCCATGCAATAATGCCACTCGGGCAGAAAGAGTACTTATATGCATTTATTCTCGCATTAAGGATAAGGAAAGTATTTTTGTCTTTATATTTATCTGAGCATTGCAACAAGTTATCATTGGGTTGTATTTCTAAATTAGAGCTTAATCCCGTATGTGTTATGACTACTTTACTATTTTCCCTTCTGTCCTCTAGTGTTTCTAGGTTTAGTGATTTGACTATTGGTATTACTCTATTAATCTTTTTAAACACCGTGTAGACTGCGACAATGAAATATAAACTTACATTTATCAGATTTCAACTAATCATATTTTTTGTTTATAGAAGGCACAAGAAATGGAGTGCAATGTACGTTTAAATTATCATCTATCATTATAATTTCTCATTATCATTTATCAATACAAATATATTTGTTCTATGTTTAATGTTATATCTTTAACATCTGTGTCTCTTGTACAGAAAGATATGTTTCTGTTTTTTGTTATGTCCGTCCTGTATTGTGGACAATATACAAGCTTGGATTGTTGGAAGAATTCCGTTGTTTAATGTGCGTGAATAATGTTTATCTAGAGTTCTTTATAGTAGTTGATGGTATAATCATGTATATTTAATTTTAAAATAACATGTAACATGATATAATAATATTGATATCCATGGCTGCTATTTTAGTACAAAACATAATTTTTCGAGCTGCATTTCTCTTACATATAAAAAAAAAATACGTTACATTATTTTTAAATGTTAATATTTGATTCATTGTATTATCAGATATAAATAAAAAAATCATTTTTCTGCTTTCTTAATCTTACTTTTATGTTTGTTTTTACTGAGGCATTAGTGCGGACATTATAATATAGTACAGATTTGTTATCCCAACAAGCAAGATAATGTTATTCTATAACAGTGTAAAAACAACCTGAAGACATTAGGAATCTCTCTTTATGATATCTATGCAACACTTATTTATTCATGCATATTGTAAATATTTTGGGAGAAAAATACTTTGAATCCAGCAACATTATGACAATATATGTATGTAGGTATCATTGGCTCCATAGTCTCGAAAGACGATTAGATTTGCGCGTCTGTGATTTGGCCAGCCCTGCAAAATTGACTGTGCCTGTGGAGACCTATCCTTGAGAGACAGGCTCTATCGCATCTCTGGAACCTTGAAAGCTGGACCGTTGGAGATTGTTAGGGGCAGCCTACTTTTCTTCGCTGCTCGTTTAGCCTCCGCCATAAGGCGAAGTTTGCCCTCTGTCGCATTTATACCGGTGTGTAAGGTGCCTCTCCAACTATTTCTGTGCTGAGCAAGGTTCTCCCAGTTTCCGACCTCTACATCTATAGCCTTTAGATCACGTTTTCAGACGTCCTTGAACCTGAGTTGGGGGCGGCCGGTAGCTCTCTTGCCTTCCGCGAGCTCAGCATATAGCAGGTATAATAGCTATATAATAAAATGTTAAGATAACAGCTAATCTAAAAAAAATGCAGTAGCTAGTAAAAATGATTTATTTATTTTAATGTATATATGTTAAATTGCCAAAACATTGTGGCTGTTAAGTTGGTTAATTGTCTTTAAGAGGCTAAAATGCATTTTTATGTGGCAAAACAGCTATTATACAATAAAACGTATCTAATAGTATTTCAAATAAAAATGTAGCTGTTTAGCTTTAATGTAAGTAAAGAACCCTTTGGACCAAACTGATCATAGCCTTTAATTTGATTATACATTTGATATGTATTGTAACACTTATGTGTTGTATTGCTTTAATTTAACTATTCATGCAACATTGTTGTACTGGTTATTGTTATCGGTCGTGAATAGTAAAGTTTTAAAGACAGTTTACTTGCATTATATTTTAAGCATTCACCTTTAAAATTGTTACGGTCAACTTCTGATATAAACATTTGCAAAAGTTTGAACAATAGATCATTTACATTACGCTGCATGTAACTAATGTTTTGCTTATAACCTTAGTATTTATTTGCAACTCTCGAAATAACAGCGGTAAAATCATACAGTGGCTCAAACAGGAACATAAATCTCAATAATGGGCTCTTAGGTTAAACACATACAGCTGTCACAAACACAACAAAAAATCCCAATAAAGTAAAGTACCCTTCGGACGAAACTGATGATAGCAGTGAAGCAGCGTTCACCAGGTTCTGTGGTCACGGCGTAGTAGAGGGTGTAAATGTTCTTTACCCTATTTATGGGAAAATCCAGGCTCCACCAGGATTCGAACCCAGCATTTTCAGATAGTCATTCGAAGGCGCTGCCGATCGGCTATCGTTTCCCAATAAAACACTTAGATCTATTAGCAAGTTGAGAGACATACAACTTAAAAAAAAAAGAATACATATTAATTATATATATGTTTATTTTTGGCTGATGTAAAATATTTTTACAAAATTTCTAGCACATATATCACATAAACATTATTTATTAACATATACTGCTGTCTTTGGCTTATCTAACTCCATAGACTCATACGTTTGATTTTGTAAGTTCAAGTCGGAATGAATCCTTTCATAAGTATCAAAGACGTCATTGGTAACCTCTGGTTGACTGTAAATATTCACCTCCTTCTGACCATTCGATCTACTCATCCTCTTTCTTATCAAATAAAAAATAAAAAATGCCAGAATCTCTATGACTAGTATTGAACCTAATCCAGACACAAAGCCAATCCCAAACACATTTCCAAATGATTCGTACTGACAAGAAGTTGTCGATTCTAAAAATACAACAACACACAATTATAATTTGTTTTTTCTATTTTAAGCTTAATTGGTTTTATTAGGTGATCTAACTACATGTAAAGGGTTATACTATTGGTAATGGTCCACTATTTCTCAGAGGATATTTAAATGTAAAATTAACTTAGAGTTTCAAATCAGAAAACACGATTTTGTTTGTAATAGTAATACTTTAAATTATAAATATATTATTTGGTCTAAATGGATTCAAATTCAATCCCATTTTTGAAAAATGTCTTCACGCGTCAGTAGTATATTAAATTATTCTTCGTATACGCATACATTTGTGTAAGCTAGAAAAAGACTTTATAATAGACTGAAGTAAGCTAATAATATTTCCTATTAATACACATATGTATAAAAGCATACAAACCCAAATCAACCCACAGTATGCAGTGATTTTGACTTTATATACAATATATATTTACCATGGGATTAAATTGATGTCTTACCATTCGCATATTGCAGGCATAATCCACTTACAGGGTCACACTTCTGGTCAACGCATGATACGCTACATCTTTTAGAACAGTTAGCGCCATAGTAGCCACCAGTACAAGCTGAAAGTATGTATATGAAATATTTCTCTACATTGAAAAATTTTTTAAACATTAAATAGACTTTGCAAAAATGTTTATAACAAGTTGCGATTGTTAGTAAATGTCTGCCTGCTTACGTTTATTGCAAAAATCTCCATCAAAACCCGGTATGCAAATTGTACACGCTCCGTTTGTTGCAGGGCACGTTCTATTTTCACAGTTAGAAGAACACATTTCATTGCAGTTCATCCCATAGTAGTGAGCAGAGCAAGCTAAAGGTAGTAAAGTATAGTGTTTGTATATATTCTTCATGTAGAACTGAAAATAGTTCGAAACATACAATTAGTAAATAAATAAGGTGTTATGATAGATGTATACATTTAAAACGTACGTATTGTACAGTCAGGAAAGTTTTTGAATCCTAGGCATCCAAGAAGACATTGTCCTGTTTGCTTGTCACAGGTTGAATTAAAACACGATTTGCTACACTCATTGGAACAGTTCGCTCCCCATTTGTGAAAACTGCATGCTGAATAAATAAAAAACAAAAGAAATATATGTAAAGTGTAATTGTACTATAATAATATACACAAAAACATAATTTGTAAACACTATATATGTTTCTAAGGGGGGCGTAATAAGTTTGGATCTTTCGTCCATGTCTATTTCTGAAGGTACACAGTTCTGACCTTGAGCTGACAATGAAAGCAATTTTTCTATTGTCACACAGAATCAATAAATACAGTATTAATGCTAGATTAGATGTTGCATGTAGGTTCACAAATCCTTGGACTGAGCTGACCGAGACAGTAACATACACTAATACCATTAGCTACAAAAGAAAAGAAGGATGTGAGTTTAACTACACATGGTAAAATGTGTCTAGCCATACCTTTCGTGCATAGTGGTGGATCCGTATACCCAACACAAATATCCTTACAAGTGCCGTCCTCTACATGGCAAGTTGTGTTACAGGAACTGTCACATCTAGACTTGCAATTCAGACCCCAGTAACCTGGCATACACTCTGTTTAGACAAACACATAAAAAGCAACATAAAACATAACAACCATATGTTGGAGTAGGGCCTAACGGTATTGATAGTCAAACACAGCCTAAAGTAAGGAAATGTCACTGTTTGTAGCCGAAACTTAACTGAATATTTATTTAGATAGAGCGGTCAACATTAGGCACACATCAAACAATGGCAAAAGAACAGGAAATACTGTTTTAATTGAGCGTAGTCATGATATTGATATAATCAGCAGCAATGAAACCATGGGAACTATGTAGAATGGAAGCATCAGCGTTGTAAAATAGTTTAGTAAAGTACCCTTCCTACCAAATTGATCATAGGGTCAATGAAGCAGCGTTCACAGTTTATGTGGCCACGGCATACTGGGTATGTTTGGCCAGCAAGCACAATGTCAAACCTCCTTTACTAATGTCATGAACCCATCAGAGTTGTGTGCACTCAGGGACACAACCACGTCTCCGAATCCTATCTTTCACTCGGATTCGAATCCTGGAGCTTCATTACGTCAGCCGAACAGGCTGCCGCTTAGCAACAATGCCCCTAATTGTAAATGGTTATACATGTATTGCTTGAGTTAATAATGAGACTTCGAAAGCTGTGTAAGACGAATTTAAATACGTCTGTGAAACACGAGGAGCTATCAAGATCAACACGCACAGATTAAAATAATTTCATCAAATTGCTTAAAGAAGATTATGTAAATAAGCAAGTCCCATCAAATTACAATCAATAGACTACTCAAACTTAGTGACCTACCAATAATGTCAAACTCGATTTAAAGGAGAGAAGTGTGATGGGTGGGTCATGCACTGATAATCTATGAAAACTACCTAAAACGGCCCAGCCTTCAGTCGGAAACCAAAGAATGTGAAAAGGAAAAGAGCCCGCTAACCTGCAAGCGAGTCTTGCAGTCCATCTGTTTAGAATCGGACGACGCTGAAATTGCTGTAATAGACATATATTTCTAACGTTTGATCGGTCGATGCGAAGTACTGAATCAAAACGAAATAACTAAGCAACTATTAAATCTAATCCTTATATTTGTTAACTGAAGGTTCAAAAAAAATTATTAATGTATACACATTTCTTATGTTTCCATGTAAGTATTGGGAATGTAATGACATATATATAATTTATAACATATATAATATAAACAAACATAAATCAATAGCTTTGAGTAAGAGGCAAACGCCAGCGAAATAATTTGATAGCAAAGTTAGTTTTATTTTCGGATATGTTTTAAAGGGATAAAGTATTTATATAACTATTTGATTACTAATAAGAAAATTGATACCTCCAAAAGCCTCGAATTCATTCAAATTTAAATATGGTTTAACTGAAAGTGGAAATGTTATGTTTTGACTGATTCTCACTCCAGCTACTGGTCCTACGTAATCCAATACAGTATAGACATATTGTACTGTGGTACTTGAGTCTCTGTAAGTATATATGCTGGAATTCTTATTATCCAGAACCAGTAATTGAAACTGTTTTAGTCGATCTGGTACATTTTGTGCTGTATTGTCAACTAAAGAAAATACAATTTAATGTGCCATGAGAAAATGAACAAACCTGTATTTACAAAATATACAAAATGATTTCGGGTAATTTAATTATTAAAAAAAACAACACATAAACTCGATTGATATCTGAAACATATTATACTGGTTAGTTTAAAGATGCACAAATGATGAATAAAACATTTAAGCATTTAGATGTTCATTCAATTTGATTAAAGAATCACAAACGTGTATTCATAACGCAAAAACACAATTCGATTCCATTTAATTAGATTATATTTAGGCATCAATAGCAATCTCTGAACAAAGCACTAAAAATTGCTAAATACACAAACTAGAACAATGTGATAATTGATAGACGTCCAAATGAATGACTAGAAAACATACCGCTTCTTATTTTTCGAAACATAATTATATACTTCCTGTTCTAATCAGACTTTGAAAAACTAACAAAGTGTAGTTCTTTACTTTACGATAAAAGAAGTTTATTATTTTCTAAAGTAAACGAAGTAAATGTTTGAAGAGGGGATGGGGGATGGGGGGGGGGGGGGGCTGTGACCTAAATTGGCTTCATAGCCGAGGGTCAAATCTGGGTCATCCTCGAACTAGAAATGTCAAGAAAACTTAGGGATGTTCGCCTTATGATCTCTACGAAAATCTTGTTGATTCAATATTGTAGGCAGTGGCGTATTTAGGCCAGTAGCGTAGCCTGGAGGGGGGGGGGGGGCAGGTGGAGCTGCGCTGCCCCTACGACCATTTTCGCAAAAAGGGGCCTTTTCGGGAAAAAATACATTTTATTAATAATTTTAACAAGCCACGAAACACAATTTATGCTGTTTCTAATTTTTTTTCTGTTAATTGCATTTTAACAATTTAACTTATTAAAATCATTTTGATTCATTCAGCGTGCCAACAGTGTGAAAGTCTAACTGATCAACTATATTATTTTTATAAGACAATTTATTTATTGCCGTAGTAAGACCAAGACCAAAAGAAAAGGAGCGTAATAGAGAAAATCATTAAAGCGTTTTATATTTAATAAATAAATTAACCTGTTTGATATTATCAGCTTTTAAAAAAAAAATCCATTTGTAGCTAATACACAATTTCATTACTCAACTCACACATTGATAGTTAGATCTATCAACATTTAAATTTAGTTGTAAAGACATTATTCTAGTAATAGATATAAAGTCTTTAATGTTTGATCTCAGAATAAGGGATAACTGAGATTTACGCTAACGTATTATTTTAACAACAAGGGAACATATTAATCCGAAAGTTTGCAATCGAGGAATATATACAAAATAACCATGCAAACTAAGTAGTTATTTTAATGTTTTAAAATGTACATATTCATTATTTTGTCATAAAATATTTATATAATTTTCAACTATCTTGTGTAATTTAATCACTTTAGAGCTGTAAATTATAAGCCATTATTTTTTTTAAAAGGAAACAAAAAAGAAACATATTAGAGATATTAAATGTAAAGAAAATGGGTTAATTATATCCCTGCTATTAAATTCTCCAAATTTGATGCTAGTGATACCAAACTAGTTAATTGTTTTAATATAACTAGTGTACTTCTAAAAATGCTCATCTATCTTAATTTGCCTTAAATGAGTGAAAGAGTTAAATGTTTTTTCAAACTGATTTCACGGAAAGATATGCCCAGTTTCAATGCAAATCCATTCCAGTTGCCCAACACTTCAAGTGTTTTTGATCCCAGTCTTGTAAATGCAAGTTTAATTCACTAATTAAACGTAATGTGTCGCCAAGTCATACAGAAACATTGGCTTCAACAGTCTTATATTATCTTATACATTACAGACGCTCCTTCTATAAAGAAGATTATTGCATCATACGCTCAGTCAGTTCTTCTCTTTCAATAACTGATTTTTTTCCCATTAAGATACATCTTAATTACTTCCAGACAAGAAAATAATATATCCAAGACTTTTTCTATACACCGTATGACTTTATTCTAGAAGAGACTTGAGAAAGTATACAATGGAATATCTTAACAATCACAGATTGCAAGTCCAGTGATGGGAGCTTTGCATACAAACTTTGCTGAACTAAAACAGTCGACGCGCAGTGTGATTCCCATGTAGTTCGCCATGCAGCACCCAGTAATTATGCAACGGAGCGTGTACAAACGCGTTGATTCTATAAATACTTTTCGATAAAAGATCATCCCAAAAATGAGCAGTAGATGCAATCAATTTTGCAGAAATTCTCATTACTATTACTACTATTAGCTGCTAGAAAGAGAATCGTGAATGGTTAAATAAAAAACTGCACTATTATACAGTGTGTGTATCCTGAGGCACAGGGTTTTCTTATAACACTTGCAATTCTTAGTTATTCTATCAATCTGGAAAAATTGCTAAAAGTGGGTCCTTTTTCCTAAAATTTCGCTTCCCCTAGCGTCAAAACCTGGCTACGCCACTGATTTAGGCATAATCCACATGTTCCATTGAAACAGGGGAATCCACACAAAAGGATCCCCCACACATCACAAAAATATTTGTTTTGTGACATCCCCATTTTTTCGTTGAAAATGTAAAATAAATTTATTAATCCCCTACAATATTAAGCGCTTAAGTCCAACATAGCTAAGCGCACCATATAATTTAGGATTTTACAGAATGTAACATGACTTAACGGCACTTCTCTGAGGTATGTGGAAGGCAGGGCGAGGCCAAGAGGGACCCTCACTAAAAATTAGGAACAGGGCCCCCACAATCCTAAATACGGCCCTGATTGTTGGCCAACTCCCGGTAGAAGTTAAACTTAAAGAACAATAAATCTTTTCTTATCCCTTATGCGACGATAAATGCATATAAGTACTCTTTCTCGAAGCGGCATTCGGATATAGAATGGGTTGCCTGAACAAACCAGAAAAAACAGTAACTTAATATATTTATTTATCAGTACGGTGATTGGCTTAATATTAGCCTACGCATTCCAGTACGAATGTTTGTATGAATTAATTGATGTCTTTACATAATCTGGATTACCTCTGTTGTATAAAACAAACGTATTGATCATGTAATATTGATCGAATGTTACTGTCCAGCTTGGCTGGTCATCGTCCGTGTGAGAGCATCCACCGTCTATACAGGTATCAACAACGCGTCCGTCTACAGCCAACTGTGGTCCATATTTGGTTTCATTGTTAAAATAAGTTGAAGTTTGATATGTCTTCTGAAATAAAGCGAAATTCCGGCCGGCAAAAATAAGAACGATTTTTTAGGTTCAAGTTTTTACTTTTATAACATGTATTCAATTTTCAACTTTGCAGTCATTAAAATAAGTTCAATAATCTATGTCAATAAAAAACAATTTTAACTGTATAATTCAGAATTATAATAAAACTATATAAAACTCTATAATTCAGAAATAACAAGAGTTTTATTTTGTTTACATTTAAACATGTTTTTAAAAGACAACATAGTAGACATTCTTTTGGTATTAAAAAAAAACAAAAGGAATGTAAATGAGCGTAGGACGCAATAATCTTATTTATAGAAGGAGCGTTTGTAATATATATGATAAATCAGTCCGAACTAATGACATTATTTAATCACTTATACAGAAATCACCAAGGAACTAAGTAAACAAAGCATGCCCAACTAAACCTATATTTATAACCAGGTTAAGATTCAAAAGAAGTGGCAAAATACATTTTTCACACACAAGTTTTCCCCAACTTTCTTTTGTTGCTTCAAATTATATTTTTCCCCCTGTTATGTTATGCATTCTAGTTGGGTTGTTATCTTAAATGACTTCTTTCAAACCCTCGAAGAATCCCGGATATTCTACCAAATCCACAACCTAACTTTCAATTAAAAAATACTGAAGATGGCAGCAGTGATAATTAACAAAACTTTCATTCCATAAGATACATAAACTATAATAGCCATACTCGTACAAACGTAGGCTTAAGAAACACAAGCAGTTGACCTAACAGGCTCTCTCTACACAACATGGGTATATAACACACACCGTCGCTCTAGCCCGTGACCACTTTAGCCAATCGGACAATGGTCGCACTGAAAATAAAAACAAGTGTTACCAGCGGTCCACAGGGGAGGTAACCATACAAACAGTGGGGGAGTATAGGAGTGACCTCATACTGACCTTCTACGTCATACCCCCAACAAAACACACATATTGTTCTGCAATTGCTAATATTGAATGAATTACTTTATAGTTATGTAAAACTATTGGTTATGCCCATCAAAATGAAGGAGAAACGAATGACTACAATGCGTTTTGTTAAGAGAGAAAAAAACTAAATTACAGTAAAAACGTTTGAAAAGTTTCTTTCGGTATTTAGCTTCTGTTATTTTTTATTGTTTAGTTGATTGTATAAAGTCGCTTATTAAAGGATGTTCTCAATAGCAACTAGATTCCATGAGATAATTTAAACTAGGGATGTTAAACGAAAGCCGGAATACCGGATTCCGGTTTTGAAACTGAAAACCGGTTTTTAATTTTCAAAACCGGATTTTGCTTTGTTGGTAGCAACCCTTTTCTTTTTGTTCTGATGGAAATATTTTAAATAAATAACGTTGGATTCGCACAAAACAATTCTTGAAATGCCTTGCTAACACTATTTAGTCTTAGATATTGTGTTTCTTTTTTCCAAATACCAACTATGGTTTGCGATAAAAACAACATCAAACCAAATGTTAAGTTACAGTTACAATTAACATGAATCCGTTTATTTTTCGGCTCATCTTTGAAAACAATTCTTTAACGATGGCTCAGTGTAAACTATGTTCCCAACAGATAAGCCTGAGCGGTTGCAGTACCACTGGATTGTGTACGCACCTGCATACAAAGCATCCTGGACTAACATCCTCATCCTCTTCATATGCTTCTTAATATTATGGTCAACGATAATCGGAAATTAGATTTTCACTATTGAAAACTATTATCGGTTTTAATCAATTAGCCCAGATTTTTTTTAGTTCTAAATAATTTATTGGTATTGTAAAATTATATTGTATTCACACAAATCAACCCCTTGAATGCACTGCAAACAATAATTAGTTCGAACTATATTACAAAACTACAAAACTACGCACATTTGGCTTTTCTGGCCCTGGGGGGGGGGGGGGGGGGGACCGAAATACGGTTTTTAACCGGTTTTATAGAACCGAAAACCGGTTTTGAAAACAAACCGGTTTTAACATCCCTAATTTAAACATTTAGCTACTATTACTTAAAATTAATATGATAATGCAAACATCTACCATTAATGAAAAAAAAATGAATTGATAGACATTACGTGATAAGCTATATATATCTAGCAACGCCGATGTTTACCCCCCCCCCCCCTCCCTCTAAAGGTCAAACCCATGAATCCCGTGATCGATGTTAACTTACAGGATAAATAAACAACTGTATGCAAGGGGAATTATTTGGAAGGCCTCGCGTTCAACACAGTAAATGAACGTTCAAAGGGAGATCATTCTAAAATGGCGCTCAGTTTAGAACTTTAGCACACGGCGATGATCAATAGGTCTAAAATTATTTTAAAAAATAGTTTCCAAGGAGGACGTTTCCAATTTGTGCATTTTATTTTTGACCCGGTTAGTCAAACGGCTTAGGAGCCTAAAGAGCACAAACATATTATTTAACAAAATCACAGTAATTATGTGATATTTTATATGCATGATTTTATTAGCATTCTAATTGTGACCGTTATTTTGTAAATGTTCTATATCAGATACACACAACTCTCAGGGATTTCACATTCTATGTTAAAATGCAATAAACCAAATGCCGACTTGTAGTAAAATGATAACTAAATGTTCAATCCAGAAATATGAAACAATTTATGTACAAGATGAACTCAAATATACAACAGTTTCAAGAGCCTAGTCTACACACGTCTTGTCGCTACCAAGGCCTAAGGTCGTCTAACATTTTCTGCAAAATCTATGCGACGTCGACTCTAACTCACACGTCATTGTTTCTATCGTAAAACGTCACTCGTTTATTCAATGCATGAACACCGGGTTAGAGATTATACAAATTGTGTCTTACTAAAAACAACGAGATATATTTTAAATCCTAACACTAATATTAAAGAGGAATATTCGAATAGTGTGTTTGTTTTGCATGAAAACATTAAAATTTATAATTTTCTTGAAATAAAAATTGTATCTGGATAATATAGATCTCTATACCGAGTATATTATTATGATCTATGCAATATATTACCTCCACTGACTTGTATAGAACAAATTGATCCAACAATAGTTCCATTAATATCAATACTCGAAATCTTGAACGGTTTATCACAGTGTATATCCACAGTTGTATTATCCACTTGAACTAATCTCCGAACCAGGCAACCGAATGTGCGTTCCATAAGTTGCCAAGGCTTGACGGAACGTGTTAAATCCCACAATGTATCTGTAAATGTAACGTTCCTAGTGTCTTTAATACGAAACGTATGCTATAATCAATATTTACTAAGCGTTGGTATAGTTTACTGACCGTCAGGCCTATATCCAACTTAATGGTCTAGAAAAGAATTGACAGGTGAGAGAAAGAGAGAAAGAATGAAGTATTTTCGCCCATATACTACGAAGTTTCCGACAGAGAAAAGAATACGAAAGTGACTGCAATATAATATATATATTGTTACGAAACGTAAATTCCCTACATTGTAATGTTAATAAACCAACTAAATCATTTAAGCGAATTGCGTTTAAACGATATAAAATATTTCTCAGCTCAAGGTTTCCCCCGGGTTTTTCCTAACCTAATGAGAGCATTATTGTTTTTTTATTAACCTCGATAAAAACATGAACTGCCCACGCACCTACAGCGTGTCAAGGCCGTCCGGTCTCTCCTTATTTTGTTAGAGCGTTATTGCTTGTTCTTAATAAAAAACAATCTGATCACGCAGTCAGCACGCAGCCTTGATTAAAATTCTCGTGTCACTAGGCTGGCTGGGTTTTCCAACGATTGACCCATAATATATTTCTACGCGATTCGACACTTTTAGTCAGTTCTTGGCGTACAGCCGATCGGATAACATCTAAGATTCTGAGTCTCTGAGTATCGTTTCTATTTCATTTGTAGTATGGAATAAAACTTATTATTCTACTATTAACTACAATGCTATATGTTCATTGAGGATATTCATTACTAGTTGGAATACGTGTATTTCTTGATTGTGTATATGATATTATTTGGATTCCTACTGGATTGATATTGTAAATTAAACCAAATTTATCGTTGCTTTCTACACAACTTGGTTAACGTCAATATTTCAAAGTTATATACATGTGTGTATGTGTAATATTTATTCAACTATATTAATAATCTACACTACCACTCAACATCGAGGTTCTTGCTGTATAATATGAGCCACATAAATAATTATACATGAAGTAAAATCAACTGAAAACTCTAAAACTACGCTATGTGAATTGCCAGGGGATTATAAGAACCAGGAATACTCTAGACAACTACAAATAAACTTTAGAATGATATAATAAGATATTCACTAATACAAGGATACTCACACTAACAATAACAATACTATAACTATCATTTTCATGAATTGAATGGGGGCTCTAGCCGTAATAACATTATAAAATATAATGATACTTGTGTGATATAAATAGAAGGTCTCATCCATGATTTATTATGGTGAATAAATTGCTTTGTAATAATATATATATATATATATATAGAGAGAGAGAGAGAGATAGAGAGCGAGAGAGAGAGAAGACTAGAAAGAAAGTGACATAGAGAATGAAATAAAAAGAGCAAACAGAGTGTGTGTGTGGGAGAGAGAGAGAGAGACTGAGTGAAAGAAATAGAAAATAGAAAACTATCTCATTATAAATAATTGAAACGATTAATTTAGGTTGAGAAACAAAGTTTTTTTGTTTTTTTTTCAGAATTTTAATTTTTAATTTCTGAAAATAGGAAAGATGTTAGGCGATAGGTTTAAATAACTGTGTCGTAGCCAGGCTTGCGCTATGGGAGGGATGTAAATAGTGAAAGGTGGGAGTGGGTGGGGGAATGGAGGCAACGTATGAAGGGAAGTGAGGGCGCAGAGGCAATTATTTAAATCGGGCGGGGGGATAGTTAGCGAATGGCAGTTACATGTGCGAACTGAGGGACGATGTTTCACTAATCAACTTAACTACATTTTCATACAAATAATGAAACATTTATATTTAGTACAAATTGTATAAAGAAAAAAATGGCAAAAAAAAAAATAATAATAATTAAATCATTGGCATATTATACAAACTGTAATGTAGCTCTGTCTCTTATATCCTTGTGAGCGTTTTACATATAACAACAAGACTGTACAAAACAGTACAATGACAACAGTATTGACACTCTACACTGTGTTCCAGCAAATGCATTACTTAATTAATCTTAAAAATTAAACAGTACATGATACATCACACAATAATTGCTATGATCATATTTCTCTAAAAAACATCGACTTTATCTTACACACACTGGTCACTGACCAAATTCTTTTACACCCTCGTTACACACTGGTCACAGACCAATTTCTTTTACACCCTCGTTACACACTGGTCACTGACCCCTTTCTTTTACACCCTCGTTACACACTGGTCACTGACTCCTTTCTTTTACACCATCGTTACACACTGGTCACTGACCCCTTTCTTTTACACCCTCGTTACACACTGGTCACTGACCAATTTCTTTTACACCCTCATTACACACTGGTCACTGACCAATTTCTTTTACACCCTCGTTACACACTGGTCACTGACCCCTTTCTTTTACACCCTCGTTACACACTGGTCACTGACTCCTTTCTTTTACACCATCGTTACACACTGGTCACTGACCCCTTTCTTTTACACCCTCGTTACACACTGGTCACTGACCAATTTCTTTTACACCCTCATTACACACTGGTCACTGACCAATTTCTTTTACACCCTCGTTACACACTGGTCACTGACCAATTTCTTTTACACCCTCGTTACACACTGGTCACTGACCAATTTCTTTTACACCCTCGTTACACACTGGTCACTGACCAATTTCTTTTACACCCTCGTTGCACACTGGTCACTGACCAATTTCTTTTACACCCTCGTTACACACTGGTCACTGACCAATTTCTTTTACACCCTCGTTACACACTGGTCACTGACCCCTTTCTTTTACACCCTCGTTACACACTGGTCACTGACCAATTTCTTTTACACCCTCGTTACACACTGGTCACTGACCAATTTCTTTTACACCCTCGTTACACACTGGTCACTGACCCCTTTCTTTTACACCCTCGTTACACACTGGTCACTGACCAATTTCTTTTACATCCTCGTTACACACTGGTCACTGACCCCTTTCTTTTACACCCTCGTTACACACTGGTCACTGACCAATTTCTTTTACACCCTCGTTCCACACTGGTCACTGACCCCTTTCTATTACACCCTCGTTACACACTAATCGCTAACCCCTTTCTTTTACACCCTCGTTCCACACTGGTCACTGACCTCCTTTTTTTTACACCCTCGTTACACACTGGTCACTGACCAATTTCTATTACACCCTCGTTACACAATTTAATAATTAAACATGTAAGACGAAAATGGACTAACTTCTTGAGAATCGAATGCAATAAACTGCAATATTTGGAAAACTCAAAAACCTGGCATGATACGGGCCAACTTGTTAGAAAGGACGCAGTTATTCTCTGCAGACTACATACAGGACATACACAACTAACACATTCTTTTCTCTTAAATGAGAAACGGCCCCACTGTGAGCTTTCTGCAATGTCAACTTAACAGTGTCTCACATTTTGTTGGAATGAATACATTTGGTGAAATTCGACGTAAATTCTATTACTGTAGAACTCTTCATGAACTTTTCAGCAAAATTAAACCAAAATATATAATAAACTATATTAAAGACATACAACTATACAACAGAATTTAAAGATATAAGAACAATAAAATAGATACATGATAAACATGACAACAACGTTATCAAAAAGGCCCTATATAACCTTCGATGTTGATGTGCCGGAAATTCAACATTTCAATTCAATTTGTTACACACAACCCATTTCAGCCCGTGACCGTCTTTCGCTCCCCCGTCACAAAACCAGTGCAGTCCTTTCTTAACTGCTAGTACTGTGTTCATAGTTTACTTGTTTGGTTTACCCGAGTACAAAGAACAGTAACTGTGTATATTTTTAGTGGGATAGTGTGATGGGGGGGGGGGGAGTGAAAGATGTGCTTGTACCCCCATACGGTTGCTACACCTATACAATCACAATTTCTTGTATAGATTAGATTTGAAAGAAAGTGTTGTCACTTACTTGAGAAATTCGCTACTTTTACTCTCAGCCAAGTGAGGGATATTGTCTCGTTCCATCTCAGTGTTATGTTCCGTAGTGTCAAATCGTTATTGCAAACGCCGTTGGGTACATTTGTTATCAGTGGCCCAGCTCGTTTAGGTTCGACATTTGCATCTACCACAATATCCCCTGGTCGATTTAGCATAGTAATTATTATACAAACTTATTTCTTCGTTTCTTATACGATCAGAACACTTTTTTTTTAATGTGATAATAAATATGTACAAAACAGACATAATTAAATTATAAGCTAGATAGTTAGAGAATGAGAATATCCTAGATAGATAATGAGAATATCCTAGAAGCCAAATGGTCGAGATAAACATTGAGTGAGCGCTAACATTTCTCGACACTCTCCACTGATCTCCACTGCTATTCTAGTATAGAATAGAATGAGTCCATCTAATGTCGAATTTTAACAAAGAAATAATTCAAAGATATTCATAATAATTAATCTTTACGAAACATATAACCCATTGTATATAATATAGTTGTGAAAGGTATACTCACTATATTGACATCCTAGTCCAAACCATCCTCTCAGACAATCTTTAGACTTTCCGTAACATTTCCCTGTGTCATCACACAGATCAATACAGTGACACTTGTATTGACATTGTGGTCCGAAGAGGCCAGATTCACAAGTAGCTAATGGAAGCCATAAGGTCTTGGGTGTATTATTTACAATTTCGACATTTTGTGTTTATTGGTTTCTACAGATATTCCAAATTATACTTTTGATTAGTTTAAATATTACAATCCCTTATTTTAAAGACTTTTTTAAATACATGTTTTATAATGTATATATCTGATGTCAAAACTTAGATGTATGCAAGTATTATATTTATTAAACCTCTCACTAGTGTTATGTTAGCTTATATGCTCCGAGTTAATACCTGAACCAATAAAGATTGAATTCAAATCTTAGAAATGCATAGCATATAATTTTGTTACATGACCATCACACAATCTTTCTTAATGCGCATTTATCTTAGCAGTAGTGTTCTTAAATCTATAAGTTTTCTAAACACGAAATAAATAGATAATTTAACGTAATCATTAAAGCAATTTTAAATTATGTTACTTTAAGCTACTATCATCTTTACCTTTGCAATATTCTATGAACAAATACATAAATACAGCGAACACTAGTAAAGCTCGTAAAGACATGGACAGAAAAAAAATCCTTTTTAACTTCATTAGTCTGTCAATAAAAGTGAAGTCTTATAGATCTCATTGCTATGTTGCAGTGTGCTTTCTTTCCCGGAAGCTAATTCTGTAAAGCTTGATGTTTACATTTCAGCCACTTTACTAGACCTAGTTCTAAAATTAGATATTAGCGATCTTGGAAAAGGGGGTCAACATATGTAACATCATATAGACGTGTAGATGGCTACGTTAACTTATATGTTAGCCCTATCTATGACACCTTAAGGAGCCGGCTGAAGACTCACATATTTCGTTAGCAGTATTTGCGTGTACATATTTACATTTTTGTCTGTTGTTCGTTGTCTGTATTCTGTAACTGTCGTCATCCGCAGAGAACTGTCACCAACGGGATATGCTCTATATAAGCACCATTATTATTATTATTATTATGTTTTACCATAGACTATAATATACATGGACCGCTTGCTTTAGTATTTCTGCTATATGATGACTTGAAACACTGATGTTCGAAATTCCCGATTCTAAAAAACGTAATTGCTATACAGGAAATAAAGTTAGTGATATACAAGTTCCGTTTTATTGAATCACTATGATTTTCTCAATGAAAAATTAAAATCGAAAGTTGTACAGAGCGGAAACATTTAAAGATCAGTGTTGTGTGCGCACGGAAAAAGTACACAAGCTCTAAAAATAGAGCAGACTGTCTTTCTTATTATAGTCAATAATAATAATAGGATTGATAGGCCTACAAGTATTCATTTGAAGTCGAAAAAAAATGCGATTTAATAAAACGGAACTTGTATAACAATTACTTCATTTAGAATCGGGAATTGCAAAAAAAAAGAAGATAATATCATAAAAAACTAGAGCAAGCGGTCCATGTATATTATAGTTTTACTATATTAAACTTGTACATTTAAATATTATAACTGCGAAATATGTATAAGGTGACAAAAGTATTAGTTTTAAATATTATTATTACTGTGATGTATTTTGTAAAATATAATATTTAAATGCTGTCATTGTGTGACATTTATTATAGCGTCATATTTTAGTACTTATAATTTAATGCTATGACCTTGGTATGTAATTATTTAGGCAGGGTGAAGTTATCCCCCTTCTTACCTCTTTTTCCCTCCACATCCGGGGGCGGAAACCAAGACTGTTCCTTTTTTTCCCTTTGTGTCAACATGGACCTGGTCAAGGGGAACCGCTCCCATCTATTCCTTTTTGCGTATACGGACCGGGCGTAGATGCAATCTGACACTCCTTACTGGTGGTTACCTGTTCCTTTAAGTTTGACCGCGTTACGCATAGCTCAGCGCCTTTGTCTAAGCGGGGGTAGGATGTAGTGATACCGTACAGATAGACCATTAGCTTATGTCTGCGGGCAACAGACTCGCGTGAAGAACACAGAGATATACTAAGATTGAAAGGAGGTGAAATGGTTGACCTAGACTTTGGAGACAAGACAAAGGAAGATAATAGCTTTGTTCAGTCGGATACGCCCCTGAGTTAGGGAGTGACAGATGACTGGTCGATAAGTGGGCGGGCACATTTGCAATGATTGGTCCAGGGGTTGATGACGACATAGGAAAGACCGACCATAACTGCTTTTGTAGTCCTATATATGCATAGACTTGACCCTAGACACATAGACAGTCACGGACAGACACACGGGAAGCCATGTTAGCTATGACGTGTGACTGATTTCGAATTAATTTAAATACTGTGCTATTATCTGTGTACTTATTATTTCTTACTAATTCATGTTCACTTTTTTGGATATTTAATCTATATGTAGACTCTTCAGAATAAATATGTCATTTGGATTGATGTCTCTGATAATTTATATGTTGATATTTACATGTGATTACGGATTCAACGTATGGTCTTTTCACTTAAAGCTGATAGTCTGTTTTCTTAATTCGTTTGTAATTGGAGTGATTGTGAGAAGAAGATACAGAATCTGCTTGATAGATAGTACGTAAATAGAAATATCGAGCGTTGTCACGGAGAATTGCCTGGTCTAAAACACTGCATTCGACCTCTAGATCAACGAACCAAGGTAAAGAGCCCAACGTGTGAGCATTACATTCACGTGAGCATCGTACTGGCCACACTATCCCGCATCATCACAAATGCTTTTGCAATATTTAAATGAAATTATGTTGTAATTATACCACTGTGTAACATAGTACGCAACGGATTTTTCTGTACTGCATTATCTGTAGACAAATCATAGTTGTAATATGATTAGCGTGTGCAAACATTTACACACGCGACAGATAACCTCAGGGACAGATAAACGTACGGACACTTAAGCACACGAAAAAAAAAACACGGATATTTAATCAGATCGACAGATAAGAGCTGTTTATGAAATCAATGGTAAAAAAATATATATATACCAAACTAAAGACTACTGTTTTGAGGAGAAGCAAATCTCTTTAATGTATAACACACTGTACCATAACTGACATTTAGATAACTATAGTTTGTACACTGTATCATTAAATCAATTTTAGTTTTTTTATAACATGGTTTTTCCTAAACATACTTGTTGTAATGATTTAAAATATATATAGTTGTTTTAGGGGGACATAATTTGTATAATCTCTATCCCGGTGTTAATGTACAGAATAAACGAGTGACGTTTTACGATAAAAACAATGACGTGGGAGTTAGATTGAACGTAGCGTACATTTGAAGATAAAGACAGACGACCTTAGAATTTGGTAGTGGCTGGACGTGTTTTAGACTAGGCTATATAAACTGTGATGTATTTGAATTCATCTTGTACATAAATTGCATTAAATATTGAGTTCTCATTTCTACTAAAAGCCGGAAGTTTGTTCATTGATTATTAATATATAATGTGATCTCCCTGAGAGTTGTTAACATAGTAATTACAAAATAACGGTCACATTATTTGGCGCCCAACTAAAATTCGGAAGCTCAAGGTGAATTCGGAAGCCCAATGTGGAATATTGAAAATCAACGGAGAATGTTGAAGGAGAATCAAGGTGAATATTATTGAAAATCAAGTTGAAAGAAAGCCTACAATATATTGTGAAGCACAGCTTAAAGAATACCGCAAATGAACGTTTCTTACGACTAAAAGAAGACTAAAATTCAATGTCAAGAAATATCGACGAGAAAGAAAATTTGACGGTTTAACAGTATAGCCTAGCACGTTCTTGGAATTAAGCGCTACCGGTACATAACGGTGTACATGAAGATAGAAACGGAAGTTTAAGTATGTTACCAAGCAAGTCGGTTAAAAAGGCCACTGGAAGTTGAAAGGCGTTTCGGATACATTTTAAAAGTATCGAAAGTGGTAACAATTATTGAAACAATAGTAAAGCTGTGTTTAATAGGACAAGCTAAGTTTGTCAAGTGAAGAGATTAAAAGAGAATCTCCGTAGAACTAGTAAATGGTTCGAGAAAAGAAGAATACTTCACAATAGTCACAGAACTAGAAGTCAGTTCAGTACAGTAGCAGAAGTCAAGTGAAATTGGAAGTAAAAAGAAACTGCAACAAAGTGAAAGGATTGTAATTATTATGAATTAACGAACACACGAAGACTTTGGGCTGAAATAACCTGTGTGGTGGAGGATCATTTCGAGTTTGGAACCTCGGATTCGGAGACGGAAGGAAAAGGAACGCGTTTTTTAAGATAAGTAAACTGGTGTATACGTTATGTTGTAGTATAGTATATGCCTAGATTTTTCTTGTGAAATCACTGGCATGTATTAGTTTCTTTTAGGAATTTTGTGTATACACTTATTGAAAAGTCCCTGTAAGTCAGGTTAGTTGAAAAAGACTTTTCATAAGTGTATATTACATAATATATGTTAGATTGTATAGTCTTGTATGCACAGTGTTATCATATTGTTTATATATTTGTCATAGTAAATTTTTTGTGAATCTCGAGTCTCATCTACTATCTGTGGTGTTCTTATTTTTATATATATATTGATTATTATATTGATATTTATTTTATGCATATTGTAATATTGATTACATTTTAAATTATATTAATTTGTTGTAGTTATATATATTAATTGAAAATGGAGTGTCCCTCAATGGAGACATATGCGCTGTACATAAATTATGGTAAGGAGTTGGGATATACTGGTAAAGAGTTGGATGAGTGGGTGGAGAGAAAATGGAGAGAGTATTTAGAAACTAAAGAAAAAAATAATGAAAGAGAAGAAAGGGCTAAAGAAAAAGCTAGAGCTGATGAGATAGAGCTAGAGAGATTAAAACATATTGAAAAAGCTAGAGCTGATGAGATAGAGCTAGAGAGATTAAAACAAATTGAAAAAGCTAGAGCTGATGAGATGGAATTAAAGAGATTAGAGATAGAGTTTAAAAAGTTAGAATTAGAGGCTAAGAATAATAGTGCAAATGTAAACATTGGAGTCACTAGACCTGTTGTTGACCAGGACATGGCTATTAGAAATAACATGTGCAGATTTACTTTCCAATTATTTAATGAAAAGGATGGTTCTATTGATACATTTCTAAAAAAATTTGAAATGGAAATGGAGAGACAAAATTTTTCACCATGTTATTGGTCTGGACTATTGGGAAAATCCTTTACAGGAGATATTCCATCAAAAATTTGTATGGAACAATCAGATTATGCATCTGTCAAGGAACAATTGTTAAGACATTTTGGAAGTACAGAGGAGGCTTATAGAAAGAAATTTTTTGAAATGACTTTATCAAAGGAAGAAGATCCAAAAAGTTATTTTGACTCATTGACAAGTGCTATGGACAAATGGTTAAAATGTGCTAAAATAGAAAAATCATTTGAGGAACTGAAGAATTTTATTATTAGAGATAAGGCAATATATTCACTTGATAAGACTCTCAAAGCATTCATTCAGGAGAGATCTCCCAAGACTATAGAGGAAATAGTTGACTTGATTAGGAACTATAAATTAGCTCATCCCATGGCACCTACTTCTAAAGGAGAGGATTACCAGGATATAATATGCTTTGCTAAAGGCAATGATAATTTTCAAAGAGGAAGACAATTATTAAGGAGTAAGATGAAGTGTGGTAATTGTGGAAGAAATAACCATGTTACTAAGGATTGTAAAGATAAGAGAGATAACACATTGACATGTTTTATATGCAAAAAGAAAGGACATATAGCAAGAAATTGCTTCAGAAGGTCAAGTTCTGCTGGAAACAATAATAATAATAATAGATCTCAGGGATATACACAACAAAGAGATCACAACTCCAGATTTAATTAGAACAGGAATCATTGTGGAGCTGTGTTATCAAGAAGCAAAGGAATAAAGTTTTTTCCAGGATATGTGGGATTAATACCAGTTTTCGCAGTTCGTGACACAGGAGCCTCTGTCATTGCAATAAACAGCAAATATGTTCAGTCAAATCAATATACTGGTGAGGTAGCAGATTGTACATCATTTGATGGAAGAGTGATTAAATTGAGGTTAGCCTACATTGATATTAGGACACCATATATTACAGGTAGAGTACTGGCTCATGTTATAAATGATGCACCAATTGATTTAATTATTTGAAATGTTGAATCAGTTAAAGAATGTACTAGAGAGGAAATAGAAACATGGGAATTTAATAATAAGCAAGCACAATGTAATGTGATTAATGAATGTAAAGCAAGCAATACTGAAGAAAGTCAGACAATGGTGAATAGTGAAAAAGACACATCAATTGATAGTGAATCATTACTGAATGAAAACTTTAATTTCGAAAAATTCAAAAAAGAACAAAGAGAGGATACTACATTGAATAGACTATTCAAATCTACAGAGAAAGGAAATACTAATAAAAATAGTGTATGCAAAGTGAAAAATGATACACAACTATTAGTCAGAGAGATACTCATAAATGGCAGACAAGTGGAACAAATAGTTGTACCATATAAATATAGAACAGAAATAATGACTAATGCTCATTCTATACCATTGGCTGGTCATATGGGAGTTGGTAAAACCAAAAACAGAATAATACAACATTACTTTTGGCCTAAAATGTCAAAAGATGTGAAAAGATTTGTTAAACAATGCAAAGTGTGTCAGATGAAAGGATCTGGAAGTAACTTTACTAAAGCACCAATACAAAAAGGAGTGACTGCAACTAGACCATTTCAGAAGGTAGCCATAGATATCATTGGTTTGATGCCCATTATGTCTAACAGAGGACATAGATATATTCTTACATTGATTGATATATGTTCAAGGTATGCAGAGGCAGTACCATTAAAGAAAATTGAATCTACAGATATAGTGCAAGCATTATATTTAATATTTACTAGAATTGGATTTCCTGAAGAGATAATATCTGATAGAGGAACTCAATTTACATCAAAATTGACTAAAGAATTCATGGAAACATTTGGAATAAAGCAGAAATTTACAACACCCTATCATCCTCAATGTAATAGAATGTGTGAGAGATTTAACAAAACTCTCAAGGAAATGTTGTCAAAAGTTAGTAATGAGGATCCAAAGAATTGGGATTTGGCAATACCATCAATTTTATTTGCATATAGAGAAACTACTCATGATAGTACAGGTTTTTCACCATTTGAATTGATATATGGAAATAATCCAAGAAATCCACTTAGTATTCTCAAAGAACCATTAGTAGGTAGTGAAAACAGGGAAATGACTAATTATGAGTTAGTTACAAATAAGAAACAACAATTAGAAATTGCTTTGGAAGAGGCTAGAAAGAATTCAGACAATAATAAGGAAAAGAAAATAAATAGAGTAAATCAGGATAGGAAACTAAGAACCTTGGAACCAGGAGATAAAGCTTTGCTAAAATTAAAAAATCAAAATAACAAACTATTTACTGAATGGCTAGGGCCATATGATGTGGTTAGAAAGGTCACAGATGTGGATTATGAGATAAGAATTAAGGATCAACTTAAAGTTTTTCATATTAATAATTTAAAAAAGTATAATGATCAATCAGTAGAAAGCAATATATGCTGTAGTATAATATCAGAAGAAATTAAAGAGGATATTGAAGAAATAGCAACAGTGAATACACAGGGTCAGCAAACATATAAAGATGTGAATTTAGAGAAATTGACACATGAACAGGCATATGAGATGGCAAAAAAAATACACAGGCATAAGGGTATATTTTCTGATTTGCCTGGTAAGACCAATGTCATACAACATGACATTATTGTAACAGATGATAAGCCGGTGAGACTAAAACCATACACAATCCCTATCCATTTGAGGGATAACTTGCAAAAAGAGATAGATGAGCTTGTGAGTATGGGGTTGATAGAGCCATCCAATTCAGCATATGCCTCTCCAATAGTATTAGTTAAGAAAAAAGATAAAACTATAAGGTTGTGTGTGGACTATAGGAAGCTGAATAATGTTACTGTCTTTGACCCATATCCTATGAACAATGCTGAAGATATTATGGCTCAGCTATCTAATGCAACTATTTTTTCTAAATTGGATATGGCTAAAGGGTACTATCAAGTAGGTTTAACTGATAGAGCTAAACCATTTACAAGTTTTGTTACTCCATTGGGGTTATATCAATGGAAGGTGATGAGTTTTGGATTGGTGAATGCTCCTGCAACTTTTAATAGGATGATGGGTATGATTTTAGGACATAGGAAGGATACTATATTTTATTTGGATGACATGTGTTTTTAATGATACTTGGGAAAATCATTTAAAAAGTCTTAATGATATCTTTGAAATTATAGAAAAACATAATTTGACAATTAAACCTAACAAATTAGAAATAGGCATGAAAGAAATTACTTTTTTGGGACACAAGATATCCAATAACACCATTAAGCCATTGGAGGAGAATATTACTAAAATTCTAAAAATTGACATTCCAAGAAATAAAAAAGAAGTGAGGAGTCTTCTAGGTGTATGTAATTTTTATAGGAAATTTATTCCTAATTTTTCAGAGATGGTAGCTCCGTTGACTGAACTTATTAAAAAGAAAAGCCCAATTAAAATAATTTGGTCTCAGGAGTGTGAAATGGCATTAAATAGGATAAAGGTTGCTTTTTCTGGACAACCTATATTAAGACTACCAGACATTAAAAAAAGATTTGTGGTTTTGACTGATGCAAGTTTGGTTGGTTTGGGAGGAATTTTGGGACAATATCATGACAATGTCTTACACCCGATTCAGTATATTAGCAGGAAATTAAGTGAGGCTGAGGTTAGGTATGCAACAGTAGAACGGGAAGCTCTTGGTGTGGTTTGGTGTATTACTAAATTGGCAAGGTACTTGATGGGTACAAGGTTTATTCTTATGACTGACCATAAGCCTTTGTCCTTTATAAATCAGAACAAGTTAAACAACAGTAGAATAGCAAGATGGTCACTTATCCTGCAGGCATTCAGTTTTACTGTGGAAAATATACCTGGGGTGGATAATATATTGGCTGATTTGTTGTCTAGATGTGGTGTTTAAGGTGTGTTGTTTGATACGTAATCACCAGTTGAAACGCGGTTAAAATTATTTTTTATGTAAATATAAAGTATAGATACGGTGTTAATGAAATATTGATTTTTTTCCAAAGGTTCTGGACGAGAAATGGTTCTACAACTGAAGCACGGTGATTCAAACACAACGTACCATTTGTAAGTGAGAGATGTTCTATCACGTCCTCACATTATCGTGAACGGTTTTTATGGACACCATATCAAACGCAAACATGAAGACATCATGTGAAGAGTACATTTATGGTGCTGACATGGAATCGAGGTCTTGTCATCGCTATATCAAGGTATATTGACATTATCAACATGGAATCGAGGTCATGTCATCGCTATATCAAGGTATATTGACATAATCAACATAGAATCAAGGTCATGTCGTCGCATTATTAAGGTACATTTACATTGTCATCGCGGAATGAAGGTCATGACATCAACATATGGAGGAATCAACAGATCAACACATTATTGATAACATTATAAATTTTTTTTGGGTTTATGAACAATTCAACACTATATTGATTACAGACAGATAGCTCGTGGTTAAGTATTAAATGGTAAATTCTTGAGATGTATCTGTGAACAATGCATTGTAATTATTGTTGTGACATTATTGGAACTATTTTATCAAGGTGTTGAAACTCTACAGGATGGATAATCTACAAAGGACCTATGAAATATTCAATGAATGTATTGTTGGACGTTCAGAAGAGGAAGGTTGCAATGATATTACATGGACCAGTATGAACTGTTGTGTTCGGATTTGATATTTATAAAGTTGGTTTGTGTATTTCATCAATACAGGACAGGATATACTGTGGAACCTTATGGACCTATATGTATTATATGTATTATGGACCTATTAGTGAAAGTTATTAGTTAACATATATTGATGAATACGTTGGTTTTGTTATATGTTATTTGTGTTGCATAACATGTTTTAATATAAATTGGGATAATTGTCATTTTTCATATAGTTCTAGTTATTGGAGAGATATATATTTTATCAAAGTATTTGACGGGGATAAGAATTTTTTTTATATAGAAATTTGTATGACAAATTTAAAGGGTCGATGGGGGAATGTGATGATTTAAAATATATATAGTTGTTTTAGGGGGACATAATTTGTATAATCTCTAACCCGGTGTTAATGTACAGAATAAACGAGTGACGTTTTACGATAAAAACAATGACGTGGGAGTTAGATTGAACGTAGCGTACATTTGAAGATAAAGACAGACGACCTTAGAATTTGGTAGTGGCTGGACGTGTTTTAGACTAGGCTATATAAACTGTGATGTATTTGAATTCATCTTGTACATAAATTGCATTAAATATTGAGTTCTCATTTCTACTAAAAGCCGGCAGTTTGTTCATTGATTATTAATATATAATGTGATCTCCCTGAGAGTTGTTAACATAGTAATTACAAAATAACGGTCACACTTGTTAATCCAGAAATACCCTTACTGTTTCATGACGGCTTATAAGGTTTAGCTTTGCATGTGAAATGGGTCGCCTGAACCAACCAGGAAAACCAATAACTTAACATCATTTAAAACATTAGTAAATATGAAAGACTAGACTCGGACCACAGATGAGCGTAAGACGTAGTAATCTTCTTTATAGAAGGAGCGCCTGTAATGTATAAGATAAGATATACATTACGTTTTATATCGTTATTGTTTGAGAGCCAAATACAACGCTAAATGTTTGTATACTTAGGATTTATTTTTATTTTTTACGATTCAGCTGACATTATCAAGAGCTTTTTAATGATTGCATGGACGAAAAAAAAACATCGTTTGACTAGTTAGAAGTGATTTCCATTTCACTATTTTGAATCATTTCAACCTTAAAAGAACGGCCATGTTATAATCTCCCAAAGTAAATAGGTAAAACATATTGCAAAAGTGCTGATATCCAGAGTGTCAAAAGACAGGATCATGGTATAATGAATAATAAGATAAGATAAGATAAGATTGCTTTATTGATCGAAATGAATGGAAAATTGACTTGATTACATAAATTCCGTTTTTCAGCATACCTAAAACAATATTAAAGAACCATTTGTACTCAAACACAATAGACATTCACGCACACTATCAGTGGAACAAAAGAGTTGTTAAATCTCTCTGTTCTCGCCCTTATAGAAAGAAGCCGACCACTTCGTCTAGATATTATGTAATTATCATGAAGCGGGTGTGCATGATCTTGGAGAATTTTATCAATCATAGACAGGCACCTTGAACTGAAAATATCCGCAAGAGATGGTAATTCTGTCTGTGTAGTACGAGAGGCTTTGTTTATTAGGCGGTCTATCCGATGTTTGTTCAATGTGGTGGTATTACCATACCAGCAGGTGATTGCAAAGGTTATTATGCTACCAACAGTCGCCGAGTAAAATAGATTCATAATGGTTTTCTCAATGTGAAATATTTTTAGTTTATTAAGACAGAAAAGTCGTTGGTGCATTTTCTTACAAAGGATTTGGCAGTGGTCAGACCAAGTCAGTTTGTCAGTAATTGTGACGCCAAGATATTTTTATTTAATATTTAATATTTTATATTTAATGGCAAATATCTACCATTTGTTGCAAATAGTTGCAAAATAATTTCATATTTCTAAAACCACTGGGCCTAACTAATCTAACTATATCCAAATAAATATAAGATAATGTGGGAACAAAATATAAATAAGATCAAACAAGCGTGCACATTTTTATTTGCTTTTATGTATAAAAACAACGAATAAATAATGGCATAAAACATTTTTTTTTTAATCTCTTATAAGTATTTATACATATTTGTTTACAAAAAGCATAGAAAGACACAAAAATATTGTAAACAAAGTTTTTTTCCGAATTGATCACGTATAATCTATTAGTAAAAAGTTCTGACTTTTTAGTTTGGTATTTTTAGGCAAAGAAAACTGACAATTTAAACTTATATCTACCGAATATATCAAGACTATATGTGAAGAATTATAACTAAGTAAGACGTAGGTCAAATAATAGAAAACAATAAGATAAGTTATGCAGGCAGGATATAAAGAAATATAGTCACTTAAAAAATATAAAGAATAAATTATCCCATATTGGTTTAACTATAAACTTATATGTAAACCCGCTTTGTTTAATAAAAGTGTTATTATTGAACACTTATAAAATTGTGTTTAAATAAATGCAATAATAGAGTTTTTGTTTACTGAACGTTTCCACTTTAAAAAAATGCATATTATAAATATAAAACTAAAACAGTTTAAAAATAAAAACATAATTATAATTAATAAATAATTGTTTGTAACTGTAGTAATTTCATTAAGAAAACAGGTTTAAGAACTTCATTGCCAACTTTTTTCCATTGTATTCATTTCATAGGTTGCTATAGATGTTGCCAGATTCACTAGATGTATACAAAGTGTGAATGTTGATAATATTAGCATTGTTATTATATTGAGCCGTCAGATCGCACGATCTCTCCATTACGTCATATACAAGACTGTATTCGTCCTAAAGTGAAAAAAAGCGGGTATTTTAAAATGTAGGCTAAGGACTTACGAAAGATTACCATTAACAATATTTCATAAATAGTCAATCTACGGTTATTTCCCTTTTTGTAGATATTTTAGTAATAACTATTTAGGCATATATATTCTGTTGTTGAATGGGTGCAGTAGAGCAAATTATTAAATATCTAAAATAGGGGTAGTTTAAATCCGGCAATAATCTTCCGTTTAAAAGGAGCGATTCTAACATACATGATACAATACTATGGAAGACCTGGATACACTTTAGAGGCATGTTAAAATATTTTGATACACTTTAAAAGCATGTTGAAATAAAACTGTTGTGTAGACTAGATTTGAATCTTAAAATTCGAAATAACCGCCATGTCGCAATTCCTCTAAATTAAGTTGTTCTTTTTTAAAAATCATTACGTTTGTATTTACCATATCTGGAATGACCTCTGGCCTGACAGTTTTTACAGCACCAACAACTAGTGGAACTGATAGACTGGAATCACTGTCCAGTCTGTCCAATAAATTGGACAAAACACAACACAGTCCACTGTAGGTAGCGCCATCTCTGGAGAACAAGAAATACAACATTATGTATATTCTGTAGAAGGGTTGTTCTATATTAAATTGTTCTATAAAAAATTGATATCATTAATCATGTCATAATGTCAAACTAGAACATACTATTGTTACTATATAATGGCATTATTAAAACTGCTTAATATGTGTGTACATGTACTATGCATTAGTATATATTTTTTTTTAAATCCCTTTAGAAATGTTTTAATTGTATTGTTTACAGAGTAAGTCTAAAACATATAATTTTCATCCGAGGAACTATTGAATTACGGTGAGAATTGTACCTGCACATGTATAAAACTGTTGCTTCGGAACTGGGTTGATATGACTTTATTTTAGTCATTAACCTTCCCAGGTGATTAGCTTCCAAAGCAGTACATTTACACGTCAAGTGAACGACTTCATGGCTGTCTGATTTCTTTAGGGAAAACAATAGCATAGAAATTGTGAACACACAATAGTGTACTTAACTAATATATATTAAGAATATAAGGATCTTAACTTTTGTATGGATGTGATAAAATGTAAACTATGTAGAAAATGTTCTTACTGGTTTGTCACACCATACTTCTAACATGTTTTTGTCGCATAATTCCTCTTCCTGTAAAGCAGTGCATTTCACTTTGAAATTTCCGCTAGAGAAAGTTGTTCCTTTCTTAGCAGGTAAATACTCAGCCATTGTCTGTGAGATATGTGTATATATATAAAGTAAACTGTATGTGTGGATTCCAATCCCCATTGGTTAAATTAAATACACGTGACCTTACTGTCTCAATGTTTACTATTGGGATCTCGCTCACGGTATGTCTCCCCCCCCCCCCCTAACTGAGCCGCTAGCGTATCTGCCTGACATGCGTGCGACCTGAGCTCGATTATCCACTGATAACTGATAAAGATTCTCTTTATTTCCATTAATATTAGTTGTTGTTTTTTCAATTGTAAAGAGTGTCAGAATTTATGTGTTCATACAAGTTTTCATTAAGTAAAATCTAATAATAATAATTATATTTTACACACATGCTTTTTTCATTATAGTTTATACCATTTTTATCTGTAACTTATATAGTCCTATGTAATTCTTTCCCCAGGCATATATAGTGCAAAATATTTGAATACATTTAATTATCTTAAACGGCCCTTCGAATGGAATAAAACATATAAAAGAGTTGTAAATATATCTACCGTAATGATAAATGAAAACAATGTTGCACGTACATATTAAGTACACTGTAATGGAAACTAATTAAATAAGCATATTTAATAAAGTATATGATTAACAATAAAATGAACAAAAATTGAATTCATTATAAATGAATTAAACACTCAGAAAAAGAAAATAGCCAACCATGTTAATTATATTTAAATATTAGTCTAGTCTGATATTTCAGTGCTTAGTTTTTGTTATTAAATTTGGGCTTAACCTATTTTAAGCTAATTTGGTAATGCTGATATAATCTAAAATCAACCTTACCTCGTCAGTGCTCATGTTTTCTGCTTCAAAAGCCACCATGAGTGAAATCTTATACTGTGTGACCAATCTCCATAAGTCTGTTACTGTAGCTGGCATTGGTAGTTGTGTTAATATGTGTTGACTGTTTTTATTAAAGCCCTGGAATTAATGTATAAATAGTTAATATACATATTGATAACATGTATATTACTTATTTCACGTCACGTTGTATAGATGTAAAACGAAATGGTTCCTATTTACCTGTACAAATACAGCATTGATGTAATCACTCATGTCACTGTTATAGCAGGTGAGAAAAGGCCGGTCACAATCTCCTGGAATTAAACAGCAATTAATACATTATATACAAATACATTATTTTTACTAGCAATATCTTTTTGTCAAAACCAAAGCTATTTTACAGTGTAGTTATATTGTAACAAAAAGATTCGTTTGTCTAAAACGTTTCAACTAATAAAATGCCAAATACAGCTGGAAAAATAGTTCGAATGCAATAAATAGACCTAATGTTCCTAACAAGGGAATAGTCTCAATTAAATTGGGTCAGACATTGAGTCAAATTAATAAAATGTAAAACAGAGAACCAGATTGACCATGTCTGCATAAACAAGAGATTTAGAAGATCCTTACAAGATGTCAGAGTAAAAAGGGGGGCATATGTGGCGTCTGACCGCCACCTGGTAATAGATCGACTTAAACTGAAGCTTAAAACACAATCTTAATAATATTAGAATAAAAATTAACAACTATTTTCATGAACATAAATTGAAGTAAATTTATTACAAAAATAGTGTATTCTTACTTGGGATTGTAGCAGAGAATCTATTTATAGCATCCAGCTTTACAGGTTGTGAGTTCTGATATACCAGATCATTGACTGATTTATCCTTTTCAATAACATCTTTGTGAGTGTTTCTTATGATATTGATAACTTTTGAGATCGACTGGAAAATGAACATAATTTAAGAATACAGTTAACCTTCTTGTAATAACTCAGCATACACATTGAAATGATTATTGCATAGCTGCTAACTCAACGAAACTGAAATTTACAGGAGTCGATTTTGCAATTTAGCATCTTTCACAACGTTCTTCATATTTTATGTCACGGACAGTAGAATACTTATAACGTTTTAGATGATAAGCAAGTAATCAGCATTTAAATAAACATAAGTAAAGTACCCTTCGGACCAAACTGATCATAGGGCTGGTAAAGAAGCGTTCACCAGTTTCTGTGGCCACGACATACGAAGGGATGTGTGGCCAGCACAATGCCCAGCCGCCTTAACTTTAACCTAAGTCGGATCAGGTACCCATCAGAGCTGGGCTGACTTAGGGGCACTCTCAAGTCCTAGGAAAAAAGCCAAGCCTGCACAAGGATTCGAACCCAGAACCTTCGGATCGTCGGTCGAACGCGCTGCCCTCCGAGCCTTATATAATAACCATACATATTGACAATTGTGGGTAATTCTTTATTTTAAAGATATAAACTCAATTATGGTGAATGACATAAGTATTTAGTCTTCGTTTAAATTGCAAAATGCATCAATTACAATTTAGCTGCTCACTTAGTCCCTAGTACTACAACCAATGATTCTATTTTAAATGTAATAAGGTTATTAAAAAATAGAGTGTAAATATATCAGTCTTTTAAAGCAAACATCATTAAATATTTATACCTGAAATTCCTTTTCCATTTTCGAAACACCTAAAATATTCTTTTGTTTTAAATTCTGTATTTTGTCAGCGATGTCATTGAATGACATGCGTGTTTCATGACACAGCCAGGCAGCTTGTGTAGATCTATGCAGGAATTCGTACTGGTTCTTATAGTGTGCAGAGAAATAAATACAGAAAGTAAATACAGAAAGTCCACACATACAATAGTAATGTTACAGTACGGTAAAACAGTCGAATTGTTACTATAAAAACAGTTGATTTTTTACCCCAGTTTGTATCATGAATATCCTATCTTTTCTCAGTTTGACCAATGTATTGTAAAAATCAACGTGTCCAGTTTCTTCAGCTTGTTGCAGTATATTGTGTAAAGCGATGAAAGTTCCAGTACGACCAACTCCAGCGCTGTCAACCGAGAAATTAACATATAATCATAATGTTTAAATTGACAGCGTTCTAGTATGATATTGGTTAGCTATTACAGCTTTGACTTTGATGGACTATTCTTTTGTTTTTTAATTATATGTTTTTTTCGAAACAACATATAATACTATACCTAATAATATATTTTGTGTTAGATTTTGTGGCTTCGGATTTGATTGATTATTCTTTCGAAATTGAATAAATATTATATTAACATCAACATTCCATGCCTCTTAAAATTCATATAAATAGATTAACAATATGTCAATATATAACCATGCTGCATGAAATAAATATATACTGCAAATTGTTAACAGTATAAGAAATAAATACATATATATATATTTTTATATATATATATATATATATATATATATATATATATATATATATATATATATATATATATATATATATATATATATTAGATGTTTTCGTCAATGTGCCTACCTGCAATGTACAACTATATGGGAAGTTGTGGGTGTGGAGAAAACTTTATGTGCTAAATCTACAAGCGCCCAGGGAGCTGAAGGCACACTTTGATCTGGCCATGATGTGAAGTGATAGTGTGTGATCATACAGACTTCATCATTGGACTTCACCTGAAAACATTCATATAGATGACATTACATAAATAATATATGTTGCAGTAAATGTTTGTAAAATATTTTTAAAAAAGACATTATTTGCATCAATGTAATGTTAAAATGTTTTAGATATAATATTTACTCACTTTTGCCCATATATTGTAAAAGTATGTCTTCAAGTCTCTAGCTTAGTGTAAAAAAGTATCTTTATTCTCATCCTGCAATCCTTTTCTAGCACATTACACTAGCACATCACAGCCATTCACTCCCTATTCAATCACCTCCACGATATATCCATGTCCCTGACTCAAACTCACCCTGTCCAGTCAGTCACATAAACAATAAAACAGAGCTATCAGGTAACTTCCGGTCAACACATTACAATAATACAGTCTAATGTGTGTCACTAAGTCTCAGTCAGTTTATAAATATGCCGTTCCTTACAGTAACTTACACACTCACAGTTACAGAGTTACACAATCACTATTACTGTCACCGAAATGACAATTATTTTAATCCAATTAAAAGAACAATGATAATGAATTAAGTAAGTTTTTCTCCCTGTACATCTAAACGTAAAGAAAATCGTAAGATACATTAAACTCCTCAAGTACTATATCATTCAATTAAACTATATTACTAATATTAGTAACCTGCAATATGATTTTGTTTTAAATTATGATAATTTGATAGATATGTGATTGAAGAACTTTCAGGAACGATAGACCACCAAACAGACCATTATACGTCTGGGAGAAGTTGGCATCCTCGGAAATGAAGGACAAACCACACACTTTATATAACTTATGGATTTTTCTTTACCTTAGCAAGTTCAATTCGTCTTATGGTGTAGTCTGAAAAAGTCTGGCTTCTCTTCAATGCAACTCTGATTTCTCCAAAATGTTTTTCTTCACTTTCCGGCCAATACTGGTCACATTTTACCTGAGAAGTTAAAACATTTAAGCTAAATATTTCACCTTAAAATTTAAGACATTTACTATTTCATCTGAGAATTAAAAAACATGTACTATTTCACATGATAATGTAAAACAATTACTATTTCACAAGAGAATTTAAAACATGTATTATTTCACCTGAGAATTTAAGACATTTACATTTCTTATTGAATAAAATCTCATTTAGCCAATACAATCAATTTTCACTTGAAGTTAAAGGAAATATATGCATTTTCCAATAGTCATTTTAGGCATAATAAATTACTAACATATCCAAAAGTGCTTAGCATATTAAAAATGCACCAACATCAGAAGTGTTTTAGTCTTTTGTATTACTGATGTCAATTTTATATAATGATATGTTTACAGCTGATCTGGTTAATACAGATAGCACAGTCTGTTAGTGGAGGTTATTTGTAAAAATTAAAGTAATTTGCATAAATAAAAATAAGGCATCCAGGAATCGGTCCTACCTTTCCTTCTTCAATGAAATTGGTCAACATGACAACAACTTCTGTTTTCTGTTCCCATAACATACGTATAAAATCATTGATCATTGTCTTGTTCGGACCTAGATAATATGAAGAAGAAGAAGAAATAAAACATGATGAATGACTCAATATAAAGAAATAAAAACTAACAATGAAGTTATATTTAAATTTCATCTTCTATATTTAGCATTACATTTTCATAAGATAGTTTCTTGGCTTAACTATATTACATTAAAGCCGTGGACATTTAAAAAAAATAATTAAGAATCAATTATCACTTTGAACAAATTTCACATTAAAAAATCACCTTGGGAAGCTATAAATTTTACTTTGCCGTGATTGTCCTAAAAAGAAAGAAATATAGTACAAATATAAACATACATTTGAAATGAATTGACTATTTGTAAAGCAAAACTGAAAATCTGCAAAGTTGTTTACCTGAATGTATGAAGCGTTTATATAATCACCTTCTTTCTTTTCTGTGTTTATCATCAGATGAACTCGAGAATGATCATCTAAATTTAATGAACAAATGGTATATCGTAATCCTTTCTAAAACTATATGAACATTTAGCAATTCAATTTTGTCTTTTTTTTGTTATAGAACATTTAGTCGATCTTTTAAAACATAAAAACACACACCCATTTTTCGAAGGCAATTATGTGTAAGTTAAGGACACATATCTCTTCCCTATCATCATCTTTTTTACTTACTCTAAAAACTAGTGTCGGAAAAAAATTATTAATCTTTTAATCTTTTAACACGAACGTAAAGTCAGTGCTTCTCTACGGCTTAGAGAACTGCAGATTCACCAACACTATGAATATTAAACTCCAAACCTTTGTCAACGGCTGCCTCCGCAACATACTAAAGATTTGGTGGACAAGGAAGGTAGAGAACAACAATTTGTGCCGGCAAGCAAAACCAGGACTTCCTTGAACAGCAGATCGCCTGGCAAATGCGGCAGTGAATCGGGCACACCCTATGAATATCTCTACAGGACAACACCTGACTCTGCACTGGAACCTACAGGAAAAAAGACGGCTTGGTCGCCCTAACACCACCTGGAGACGATTTTGCGAAGAGGAAATGACAAGCTGCAACCTCTACTGGGTTGAACTTTAAAAAGCTGTTCAGAATCGAGTGCACTGGAGAGCTGTTGTAGAGGCCATATGTTCCACGAAGAACCAAAGGAACTAAGCAAGTAAGGAAGAAACTATTGCAATCGTTCAGGCATTAAACTATGTTAAATATCTAAGAACTACTTAAATATTAAAGTTATTTAAAATAAACCCGCTATCTGTCAATTAACCTATAATCGTGTTAATAGACCCATCTTAGTGCAAGACTATAAAAGAAAAGTATTTTTTAAATATGTGAAGGGCAATCTATACTATGCAAACGAAAATGCATAATTCTAATTGAGCTCATCTACTATAAAAACTTACATGGGCATATATTTTTATATCTGTTTTTACTCTTGTTTTCGTCACTTAATGCAGCGTCAGTTGTTACATCTACTGCTTGGGGAATTTTCTGGAAAAAAAAAGTATATGTTAAACATAAGTTTATTTTAGTGTCATGTATATTGTTTTTCCAAGAATTGGAACACGCAATGTTTATTCTTCTCTCTCTCTCTTTTCTTACTACACACAATATTAGGACGTTTAGTAGGAAAACGAAAGGTTCTAGGTAATGCTGGGATTCTGTGTTGATCTCAAATTCTCAGAGTCTGGGAACGACTCATTATTTAATAGGGGAAGTTCCTATCGTTTTTGTTATGAGTTTTGTAATGATACCATGATTTTCACCCCTACTGGTAATGGGTCTATCCCTTGCACCACTCGGATAGTATTTAATGATTTGTTTTGTCTGAAAGACAGAGAGTTTCAAAATATGTTCCTTTGAGAACGTTTGTGTTTGCACTATTTTATTCTAACTGTACATAATAGATATATTGTATATATTGAACATACCACCTGAAATAAACTATCAACAACAGTTACACTGAAGCTTCCTCGTCAAGTTCCTATTATATTGTATTGTATACATTACAATAAGATTGATCTACTACTCTAATGTACAAGAAAGGAAATGTTGGAATACAAATACTGAATTTGTGCCCAGGACTATAAGAAGAGTTCGTGTAATACTGAAACATAAATACTAATAATTAAAGTCTCCCCTAGGACTAACGAGAATTATCAGCAAGATCTACACAGCTCTGGCCACAAGGGGATTGTGGACGTAACAAAATTTGGTGGTCTCGCCCGGTATATTTCAGTTCTACTTTTCCTGACCTAGGATTAACAAAATTTAGTGGTCTCGTTCGATATATTTGAGTTCTACTTTTCCTGATCTAGGATTGGAAAAAAATTTGTTGATCTCGTCTGGAAAATTTGAGTTATATTTTTCCTGACCTAGAAATATTTTGCGACATTAGTAGTACTGAGAGCGGCATATTTGTGTTTCGTTTTCTAGGACTGTGAAACTATTCCTTTTTAAAAAGAGGAGAGAACTGGTTTGCGCATTTATTCCTAGGGAAGTGTGAAGATTCCACGAAGTGTTTAATATTATATTGTGCAAATTTCTGGACAAATCGTAAGTTGGAACTTTATATTTTATTATACAATATATACTACTCTACTATCACAAATATTTCGAACGCTATACTATGGCTTCGAATATATCAAGTGAGGAACTTAATGCCATGTCATTTGCTGAACTAAAAGAATTAGCTGAGTCCTTTGGGATTGAGGCAGGACAGGCAAGACCTAATCGTAATCGTTTGATCAAAGAAATTATGACATGTTTGAACGGGCAGAATGCCATGAACACTGTTAATGTAGTTGAAGTGGGACAGAACGATATCAATGAAGGTTATGTAGCTCCTAGTGGGGGCGAGGTAATTGCCCACGGAGACGAGGTAAGAAATATGTCATCTAGATCATCAAACAATGATGAAGATGAAGGGTTGAGTGAAAACCTAAAATTCCAATTAGCTATGAAGAGAATGGAATTGGAAAGAATGAGGATAGAAACTGAAAGAGAAAATGAAAGAATTAGGATAGAAACTGAAAGGGAAAATGAAAGAATTAGGATTGAAAGCAGAGAAAGGATAGAGATGGCACGCATGAACAGACCTGACCGACGTAGGGACAGCAATGGTATGGATATTAGCGCAATGAAGCAACACTTGCCTATATTCAGAGAAGAAGATGTTCAAGATTTCTTTTTGCTTTTTGAGAGGATAGCTGTAGATTATCAGTTCCCTGATGATAAGATGGCCTTATTGTTACGGTCAACTCTCAACAAAGGAAAAGCATTGGACGTAGTGTTGAGTTTAACACCCGAGGAAATAAATGACTATGAAGTAATCAAAGATAGGGTGCTAAAAAGTTATTCCCTGACACCAGAAAAATATAGAAAGCTATTTAGAGACAGAAAGAAGGCATATGATCAAACTCATATAGACTTTTTGAGACAAAAGGAGAAAATGTTAGAACAGTGGCTAAGGTCACAGAATGTAAGTGAGTTTGATAAACTCAAGAACATAATATTGTTTGAGGAATTCAATGATTGTATTCGAGTGGATATTAAAACCCACATCTCAGACCGAGGGGTTGAAGATGTGCATGAAGCTGCTAGATTGGCAGATAACTATGCCATAATTCACGCCAGCATAAAGCCATATTATGCTGACAAACCCAAAGTGCACAAACCAGAGCCCAAGGAGGCTAGTAAACCAAAAGAGACAAGTGAAAACAATAATAAGAACAGTGGTGTAAATAATAATAGTAACTTAGTTCATTTCAGGAAGCAGACAGATGTAGATAAAGCAAAGGTGGTATGTTTCAATTGCAAGAAAGAGGGCCACATGAAGAAAGATTGTTGGATCCTTACCAAGAAGCAAGGTGCTATTCTACACTGTGCCAGAGTGCAGAAAGACAGCAAGCAGACAGAAGAAGTGTGCAACACAGGGTCAAGAAACTCAAAAGAAATGCGGCCGGCATCGCCCATAGTTGTGGAGTCGATGGTTTTTGAGAACAGTCTATCTAAGGTAAAAGATAATAGCTGTACTCAATCTATTATGCTTTCAGAAGGCCGTGAGGAACAGATGGTTCCTGAAGTCCCGGAAGAGGACGACCTATCCGATTTTCGACCCTTTGTCTACGAGGGGACAGTGTCGACAGAAGTCGATGTACTCAGCAAGAAGAAAATACAGATATTACGTGACACGGGTTCTGCTGTCAGCGTGATCCTGGAGGGCAGTGTGCCGTTAACAGATGCCACCAGTACCGGTGAGTCTGTTGTGCTGAGAGGTGCTAGTATGGAGGCTGTGGAAGCTCCACTGCACAGAATAAAACTCGAGTCGGATATTTTTACAGGTAACATCGTAGTGGGAGTGTGGCGCGCACTACCCGTCAAAGGCGTTTCCATGATATTAGGAAATGACATTATGGGCGGCAGAGTCACTGTCGAGCCCATGGTTAAAGTGTTGGAGACAAAGATGGCGGAGGACAAAAACCTACGTCCTGCCAATGAACGCCCAACATGTGCACTGACAAGAGCAATGCAGAAAAATAAGTCGGTAAAGACACCTGCTACGCCGTGTAGTGCAACGAAAGATGTGTTTGTCTGTTCTGAAGACACACATGCGAATGAAACAGTGATAACAGAAACACCTGACATCGATTTAAGTGCTACGTTCTTTGCTGAACTAACAACTGGTGATGCAACAGAGAACGATAACATTTTGTCACCAAAGCAGAAATTGGTGAAAGAACAATTGAATGACGAAGTAATAATGCAACTCAGAATGAAAGCTGTTGACGAAAAGACTGCAGATGCAATGGCGAAATGTTTTTACATGAAAGATGAAGTGTTGATGAGAAAGTCGAAACCGCTCAACTCAGGTACAAACGAGTGGGACAGTATTCACCAGATTGTAATATCTAAGTGCTATCGCCAAGATATACTGCGTATGGCGCATGATCTTCCTTTCGCTGGTCACATGGGAGTCCGAAAAACGCACCACCGTATCCTCCCTTACTTCTACTGGCCAGGACTGAGAAGAGATGTCGAACAATACTGCAAGACTTGCCACGTATGCCAAATGGTAGGACGTCCTAACCAACGAATTCCTGTCGCTCCACTCCAGCCGATACCAGCGTTCGACGAACCATTCAGTCATATACTCATTGATTGCGTGGGCCCGTTGCCGAAAACAAAAGCCGGTTTTCAATACCTGCTCACAGTCATGTGTTCATCCACTCGCTTCCCGGAAGCCATTCCGTTGCGGAAAATAACAACAGTGAAGGTGGTAGACGCCCTGACAAATTTCTTCACACGTTATGGCCTACCGAAGACAGTACAGTCCGACCAGGGGACTAACTTTACTTCGAACATTTTCAAACAAGTCATGGAACAATTAGGGATAAGCCATAGGCTATCAAGTGCCTATCATCCTGAGAGCCAGGGAGCTCTGGAAAGGTTTCATCAGACATTAAAATCGATGCTTAAAAAGTACTGTTATGAAAACGAGAAAGACTGGGATAAGGGTGTGCCTTATGTACTGTTCGCTGCAAGGGAGGCCATTCAGGAATCCCTGGGGTTTAGCCCATTCGAACTTGTGTATGGACACTCAGTCAGAGGTCCGTTGAAACTTCTACATGAAACTTGGCTAACGGACAGTGAACCGATTGGACTTTTGTCATATGTAGATAAATTTAAAAATAGGCTTTATCATGCTTTTAACCATGTGAAGATTCATTTTCCACAGATGCAGGAGCGTATGAGACAGAACTATGACCGTAAAGCTACAGCTAGAACTTTTGCACCAGGTGACAAAGTTCTTGTGTTTCTACCTTTGCAAAATCAGCCTTTAAGTGCAAAGTTTAGTGGACCCTATGAGATAGAGTCAAAGCTTGGCGAGGTCAATTATTTGATAAAGACTCCTGACCGGAGACAAAAACAGAGGGTATGCCATATTAATTTACTTAAGCCCTATGTTTCCAGGGAAAAGAGTAAACCACGGGAGGTCCCCATGATTTCGTTAGCTAGAGTCCCGACGGATTTATCTAGGATAGAATATAAGTTTGCAGAAAGTAAACTTAATAATACAGATGCCCTTAAGAGTTTAGATACAAGGCTAGAACATCTTCCGGTAGAAGATAAGGAGAAGATTATTGAGCTGGTACATGAATATAAGTCACTGTTTACAGATGTTCCCAGGAGGACACATCTAATAGAACACGATGTAGTATTAACTGAGGGTGCCAGGCCAATTAAGCAGCATCCATATAGAGTTAACCCCATCAGACTTGAACATATTAAAGCAGAGGTGAAGTATATGTTAGAAAATGACATAGTGGAAGAATGTGATAGCGAATGGTCTTCACCCTGTGTGTTGGTACCAAAAGCCGACAACACATTGCGGTTTTGTACAGACTTTAGGAAATTAAATAATTTGACAAAGACTGACTCGTATCCCATTCCTCGTATTGATGACCTCATTGATAAGATAGGTGATGCGACGTATGTGACAAAAATCGATCTTCTCTCCGCGTACTTTCAGATTCCTTTGACGCCACGGGCACAGGAAGTATCCGCCTTTGTGACACCTGACGGACTTTACAGGTATAAGGTTATGCCATTCGGACTCCGTAATGCCCCTGCGACGTTTCAAAGGCTTATAAACACCCTCACTCGCGGTATCTTCCAGTGTAATGCCTACCTCGACGACATAGTGGTGTATAGTACAGATTTCAAGACACATGTCAGTCAACTACGACACTTGTTTGAACGACTGAATGACGCCAATTTGACAATAAACCTGGCTAAGAGTCAGTTTGGACATGCCACTATCGAGTATCTTGGACATGTAGTGGGTGGTGGAAAGGTTAAACCAGTAAATGCTAAAATAGAAGCTATTCAGAATGTCCCAGTGCCACAGACAAGGAAACAACTCCGTAGTTACCTTGGAATGGCCGGGTATTATCGTAAGTTTTGCCAGGACTTTTCTACGGTAGCTTGCCCCTTAACTGACCTACTAAAGAAGAACAATCGCTTTGTTTGGTCTGACAAGTGCCAAAAGGCGTTTGATGAGTTGAAGTTAAGATTATCCAGGGCACCTATTTTGGTGACCCCGCGTTTTGATAGACCCTTTAAAATTGCAGTAGACGCGTGCGATACTGGGATGGGAGCGGTGCTGACTCAGCAGGATGACCACGGAGAGGAGCACCCGGTGTGCTACCACTCACAGAAATTCAATATCCATGAACGTAATTATAATACAAGTGAGAAGGAACTTTTAGGGTTGATCCTAGCGTTAAAACAGTTTGATTTCTATGTAAACAGCTCTGGGTACCCGATAGAAATACTGACCGACCACAACCCTCTGACTTTTCTCTCCAGGGTCAAGCAAAACCAGAGGCTTGTTAGATGGAGCTTATTCCTCCAAGCCTATGACATAAACATATAACACCTGAGGGGTAGGGACAACGTCACAGCTGATACTCTATCTCGGGTGCTACATGATTGACTGAATAACCCCATACTTCTTTTTCAGATCATCTCACTTATTCATTAAGAATGTGTCATGATAACCTATCATTCGTTTGAATTTTGATTATGGAATACCTATAGAATACTTGTATCATACAGAAGTCAAGTCTTTTGAAAGTATTAATAATTCTTATAATCATGTATAATATTGATGTTCTGATATATTTTAAATTCATTTGATTATGGAAAAGAAATTCCATTTAAATGTTGATGCATGATGCAATAAATATATAATATGCACGTATTTACTTGATATGGATGGATAAAAGTAATTGTCATCACATGCAATTAAGTGGGAAAACTTTGAGCTAGTTGATTTATTATCTTGTTTTATTTTAGTTAATGAATGGAACTAAATAATAATATGTACAATTTTTATCTTAGAAAGAGATGTAATATCAATTGGTATAAATTAATAGATAATATTGGAAATCTATTGCTAAATTGTTATATCATGGTAATAGAATGGGAAAAACTAGTGGATATTCACTATGTTGTATAGGTTATATATATTCCATATATCCAGGAACGGAGGGAAACAAAGGTACCTAAAGGTGTGCACTCATTCAACCCTGAACAAACTTTTATATTAAACTTTCAAAATTGCCAAAAACGCATAATAGTGGATTACATTTTAATATTGAGATTACTGTAGTAATCGTAACTAGAGCGTATTTTCTCCTCATATTTGAGAAAAGGGGAAGTATCATCATCTTAGGTATGAACCCTGTTAATGTCAAGTTGACACTGTAATTTAAAGGGGAAGTAACCTATAGTTTGATTCGAGTTACGTATTACTTATATTTTGGTTTGTATATTAGAAGTAAACTGTTGAAAATTGACAGAGTTTGAGCAATGTTATATTTGTTTAAATAGATTAAGACTTTTTGCAAATTTTTGGTGGAAATCCACACAACTGTACATAGTTAAAATAAGAATGACTAGAATATTTTTGAATTATTTGTACTTGTTGAGACATTAGTTAATATTAATATTAACGGGGAAATATTTGTCCATCAAGTTATAATCACAATTACCATTGGATAGTGACACTTTTTATAATTTAGTTGTGCCAGTGAGCCATGTTTGCTTACATTGTCTTATAATCTTCCATTGATTGTTGGTTGTTAAAACGATAGTGTTAAGTACGAAAAATGTACCATGTTGAGTATTACTTGGGTAATTATGGTACATTATTTCTTTCATTGGGTGGGGGCGTGTCATGTATATTGTTTTTCCAAGAATTGGAACACGCAATGTTTATTCTCCTCTCTCTCTCTTTTCTTACTACACACAATATTAGGACGTTTAGTAGGAAAACGAAAGGTTCTAGGTAATGCTGGGATTCTGTGTTGATCTCAAATTCTCAGAGTCTGGGAACGACTCATTATTTAATAGGGGAAGTTCCTATCGTTTTTGTTATGAGTTTTGTAATGATACCATGATTTTCACCCCTACTGGTAATGGGTCTATCCCTTGCACCACTCGGATAGTATTTAATGATTTGTTTTGTCTGAAAGACAGAGAGTTTCAAAATATGTTCCTTTGAGAACGTTTGTGTTTGCACTATTTTATTCTAACTGTACATAATAGATATATTGTATATATTGAACATACCACCTGAAATAAACTATCAACAACAGTTACACTGAAGCTTCCTCGTCAAGTTCCTATTATATTGTGTTGTATACATTACAATAAGATTGATCTACTACTCTAATGTACAAGAAAGGAAATGTTGGAATACAAATACTGAATTTGTGCCCAGGACTATAAGAAGAGTTCGTGTAATACTGAAACATAAATACTAATAATTAAAGTCTCCCCTAGGACTAACGAGAATTATCAGCAAGATCTACACAGCTCTGGCCACAAGGGGATTGTGGACGTAACATTAGTTTAACTGAATTCTTTAAAAACGGTTTGCCAATTTGTTCTTACTAAAGCAATGGTTAGTGATAATAGTCACTGTATTCTCTAAAGTAAAGTATCCCAATAGCACGAGATAATCAAGTCACGTTTACGTTGCCAGGGCATATTAGTTTTGTCTGACTAGCAAAATGAACTTTATTTTGCGGCAACTGTTGTCAGGCAAGCATTTACATCCGGGTAGACTGAGTGACACCCTCAGGACACAGTATAAATATTCTAGCCTTCAATAGAATTTGAACCTCAAATTTTTAGTACATTAAGTAAGCGCTGCCACCAGGCCAGCTTGTTCCACTGTAATGTCTATAACAAATATATGCAGGTCGGCTTTGCTCTAGGAGTAGATTAAAACCACGGCTAAGTATAGGTCACAAAGACCTTATGTACGTACTATAGAAGTAGCGTAACTACCATACTATGAGATAACTAAAAAAAAACACATGATTATAATTAAACAATTTATATAAAAGATCACACCCATAACGTATCCAAATTTATTGTAAACCTGATTTCTGAACTTAAATAGGTTAGAATATTCAGCACGAGGAAAGAAATAAAAGTGTTCCAATTAATTAATTTAAAGTAGGAACAAATGTTTCCCAGCAGATACGACTGCGATATTCTGTCACATGGACACGAACCATCGTGTTTTTTTAAACGGTAAATAATCTCAAATACTAGACGACAATATAGATCTATACATTTTTTAAATAAAATAAAAAAATACACTTTTTCGATTTATTTTAATAACATATTGTAAATGTTAAGTGCATTCGAAGACTTTGTTATGAATAGCGCTATATTAAATGTGTAATTTGTACTATCATTATTTGATAGATTGAACAATATATGCTTTATGTCTAATTTCAGCATCATTCTACTAAGTCTATTAGGTCATATGCACATTAAAATATTAACGTGTGTTATATGTGTTTTTAAATGATTGATGATCAAATTAATACATTTATTTTTGTTTAAGTTAAGAATGAATCTTATACTCGTGGAGTTCAGCGTTTATATAGTTCCACGCCAAAGTACGTCGTTAAATTTGTAATAGCTTTACCGAACACAATCAGAAGACCTTTCATACTAGATATCTATAGAAAATTACTGTAATGAGGTAAGTATATTATACTCAAAAAAGCTGTCTTGTGTATACTGTCTGTTTTAGGGACAAGGCTATTGAAGATAAAGTCCATGTCTTATCTTATATAATACCTAAAATAAAACATTCTAGTTTACGATATCTAAAAAAAGAAATATTTTACTTTGAATTGTTCTATGAAGAATTCCTTATCATGTGTCTCCAAGTACATGTTTAGATCATCTACTTGTATTGCCTTGTTTACACTGAGTTCAGCTGAAGTGTTGTAATATGTGGTTTCTGGAATATATTCTTCGTCTTCTAGACTATTATCTGAGTATGTCTCAGTCGATATCTGTGTGGCTGTATCTGTGGCGTTGTCTGTGGCGTTGTCTGTGGCTATCTCTTTGGCTGTCTCTGTGGCTGTATCTGTAACTGTATATGTGGCTGTATCTGAGGCTAGCTTTGTATCTTTGGTTCTACCTGGTGTTGGAAACAATGCAATAACAACTTAAACTGACAGTCTCAGTCTAGCAGTTTGAAATTACGTAAAAGTGACATTTAACGTATTAGAGTATGACGTTATATTATCGTAATACTAACAAAACTAATAACAAAAACATTAAAGCAATCAATGACATTTGCACTTGAATAAACCTAACCCCCTCACAATTATATTGTCATGTAAATTAATATTAACGGGAATATCATTATGTTTTCAAACATGTCGCACAACACTATTTAAAGTCTACTATTGTGTTAATTCAATTACGCAAAGAATATTAAAATAAAATTATGATAAGACTGTTGAAATGAAACTTCATGTTAAAACTTGAAAAATATATAAAAAGTGATCATTACTAATAAATATACAGCAATAAAAATATATAAACATAACTGTTGATAATAAAAACCAGCAAATTATTCATATTTATTACTTGCATCTGATACGAAATGTAAATATGCATACATAGAAAATATCGATCTAAGTAATTAATATAATGAAATATTTATACTATTTATTAATGAATTGGTCATGACAAGTTATCTGTAAGGCGTGTTTAGCAGCGTTGAACAGTTCTTTCGGCCACGGCAATCGTTGGTCTTGTATGGCGAGCACAATGTCCAGCTGTATTTACTTTGCCCAAACAAATGTCATGTACTTATCCAATGTATAAGTCTCTAAAAAAAAAATAACTGACGAGCCATAAAGGCTCTATTGTCCAGGGCGTACGCAATTAGAAATTAGCTCTGAGTGGGGGCACACAGTCCGAGCTCCGGCCAACCCAATACACGCCGAAAGCGGGCGTGCCCTTAACAGGGTAAGTGTCCGCAGCCCAGCTATTATTCACTGCGGTTCCCCTAGGGTAATTATCTTGGTGGCTCGCATGTATATCTGCAATGTCGCCTGGTAGCACAAATCATATTGTTGTTCGTCCCTCATTTCCAAGGATGACCACGTCTACCAGTCGCTTTATGGTCTCTTTGGTAGCCTATCAGTCCTATGCGGGCCCTGAAGGATCTGTTGCAGGTACTGCAAGTAAAAGATGCTGTCGTGGAGTCGGGCAGCGCCCTGCAGGCCGGCTTGGCTTTTCTTTCTGCTCGTTTTTGTTCGGCCTTGGAGATTCCGCTATATTCTGCCAACTGTGCCCCGGACGACAAAACATTGCGCCACTTGCTCCTATCAGTGGCCAGTTCCTCCAATATATCTGGGTCTATGTCAAGTGCTTTCAAGGTTGCTTTCTTTGAATCTCTTTTTTTGGCCGCCTGTTCTTCTTTTCCCGTGTGCTAGTTCGCCAAATCGGAGCTTTTTTGGCAGTCTGTGGTCCGGCATTCTAACCAGATGGCCAGCCCATCGCGCTTGAAATTTGATTATCTGAGTCTGGATGCTGGACGTGCCTGGTCTGAGAAACACTTCAGTGTCAGGGACTCCATCTCGCCAACGTATTTTTAGTAATTTGCGGAGGCAACCGACATGGAAGTGATTTAGTTGCTTTGCATGCCTGCTATATACTGTCCATGTTTCGCTCGCATACAGCGATGTTGGCTGTATTATAAATCCTATAATATAGGCACATGCATCAAGGCACCTACAGGGATTTCAAGACGGGTTCGCAACGCCCTTTCTACCTCCCCACCGGGGCCACAGGCCTACCCGGTGTGCAATGGATAGCGGGACACCCGGAGCCTCTTCTTGAGCTGTACTCCATGCGTTCGCCCGCCGGTGTAATCTTACGGTGATCGTATCGGCGGTTTTCACTTTTCGCCAACTGTGAGGCCCACGGGTACAGAAGTGTCAGGTAATTACCAAAGCTGGTTAGATTCAAAGATACCACCCAGAACCGGAATAAATGTCCTAGACTCACAACGTTTCGAATTCGGACATTTGGTACGCAAGCAGAGCTAAGCTTAGGAATTACTCATATTTAGAATAAAAAGAGCGCTGCCGATAGACCGCCCCGCCCCCCAAAAATTACCTTTTGTATTATTCATTTGAAGAATTCTTCTTTTTGGTGTTTCGACTTGTACTGTGTTATTTCCAGATTCTATTTGCTTAAGCTTCGCTGGGTGTCTGCGCCTGCGACAAAAAATAATTTTTATAGCTAAACATAAATATGACTTTTTAACTATTATCAAAAGTAAAATAAAAAAAACATTTAAAAAAAATAGTGTATTCAAATGTATGCGATAATTGACATGTTTAAAAAATGTTTGTTTTCATAAGCAATTACATATCATAAATCTGCTTGAAACGATAATTTTCTTGTATTTGTTTTTTTTGTGTCATTGATAATGATGGTTGTCCATCGCTTGCGAAGAGGACCGTCCTTTGTCAGCGTCATAGTTGCTTATGGGTACGAAGATGGCTGGTGAGGCCTATTCTTGCCCGAAGAAATTTGCCGCAGTGGGGGCATGGATACGAGACCTGCTGGCTGGCAGTAGCGGGGCTGTCTTTTCTGGACTTTCTTAGTTGACGTTTTGCAGTTGCGACCCTTCGCCTTTTTTCCTCATAAGGTGCTGCTCCATTTGCGGTAATGTTTAGCCAAGAGAATCGGTCTTCAGCCGGTCTTTCCTAATTGTTAGAGTCGATTTTTTTAAGGATGCCTTTAAGGAGTTTTTATACCTCTTCTTCTGCCCTTCTCGCGATCGCTTTCCTTCGACTAGTTCACCATAGAAGATCTGTTTGGGCAGTCGTACTTATGGCATGCGCACAAAATGGCCTGCCCAACTAAGCTGGGCTTTTGCCAGTTGGTTATACATGCTTGGCATGCAGGTCCGAGCAAGGACTTCAGAGTCTGGGACCATGTCCAGCCACCTGACCCGCGTCAGCTGTCGTAAGCAGCTCAAACGGAAGTGATTTAGTTTCCTTGCGTGACGTCTATACACGGTCCAGGTTTCACATGCGTAGAGAAGAATTGGTAGAACGGCAGCTAAATAGACTTTAGTTTGGTTTGCAGCTTAATGCCTCTCCGATTCCAGACATTAGACCGCAGTTTTCCATGGAGGCACTGGCTCTGGCTATCCTGAAATTTACTTCATCGTCTATATGTACAGACTGGGAGAGGGTACTGCCGAGGAATGTGAACCTGTCCACATTATTTAGCTTTAGTCCATTGATAGTGATGGAAGGTTCCGTGTGCTCGCGTCCAGGAGCAGGCTGGTTCAAAACCTTCGTTTTCATTGTTGAGATAGTTAAACCGAAGTTGGAGAATGCCGCTGAGAACAGGTCCATTTTGCGCTGCATGTCTGCCTCCGTGGAGGATATCAGGGCGCAGTCATCTGCAAACAAAATGTCCCGTATTGTTTTAATGCGGGTCATAGATTTGGCCTGCAGTCTCCACAGATTGAACAGCTTACCATCTAACCGGTACCGGAGTTTGATCCCTACATCACGGTCGTTGAAGGCATCCAACAGCATGGCTGAAAACATTAGGCCAAAGCGTTTAAATAAATAAATAAATAAATAATAACGGTGCTTATATAGCGCATATCCCATTGGTGACAGTTCTATGCGCTGACGACAGTTACAGAATACAGACAGACAACAAAATATAGGACTATAGTGTAGGGTCAAGACAGATCCCTGCTTTACGCCGTTTGTAACATGGAAGGGTTCTGAAAAGCCCTGGTCTTGAATTTTGGCGAGCATGCCGTCGTTGAGATATTTGACCATTTTGATGAAGGTGTCTGGGCATCCAAATTTGGCCATGATTCTCCAGAGTCTCTCGCGGCTGACTGTGTCAAATGCCTAAGTCAAATCTACAAACGTGGCGTATAGAGGTACAGGTTGTTCCTGGCCTTTCTCTTGCATTTGGCGGGCAGCGAAGATCATGTCAATGGTTTCTGTCTCCTTCCTGAAACTGCACTGGCTCTCAGGAAATATACCCTGGTCGTGGTGAACTGTAAGTCTGTTTAAGAGTACCCTTGCAAGGATTTGGCCAGCAATGCGCAGAAGCGATATCGCCCTATTGTTGTCACACGCTTGCCGATTGCCCTTGCGCTTGTAAAGGTAATTGATGGTTGCATCTTTGAAGTCCTGTTGGACTTTATTTTGTTTCCACATCTCGCAGAACATGGCCGTGAGTCGTTGAACCAGTTTGTGTCTACCTAATTTATATATTTCGAAAGAAATGGAGTCAGTTCCAGGAACTTTGTTGCTAGACAGGAGATCAATGGCCTTTTTTTGTTTCAAGCTCTGATGGAGGGTCAGCCATTTCCTCATTGATTGCTATATGTGCCAGTCGATTGATCGAATTGCATTTGTTTTATTGTGTCATTGATAGAACGTATATACAAATAGAGCAATAATGTTGCCAAAATAACTATGTTACTTAAACCTAACTATTTATATAAAAATACTTTAGACGTATTTCTTTTATTATCCTACATATCTATTTCAGCTATTACTTTGGTTTTTGGGCCATATGAAAGTTTTCAGACTCAAAGTATATTATTTAATTTTTAGAACCTTCAGCTCCATAGCTTGTACGTGGGAAGTTATCTAGTATTTTGGTATTCTTAATGTTTACTGGTAGACTACTTAAGTAATACTTACTTATAAATTACTATTATTGCTACAATGGCACATACAATTACAACCAAAGGAACAGCAACGCCAATTGTGACAGCAACGGGTAATTCGTGTGAAGTTGTAAAAGCTAGAAACGAAAACAACATCTGGAAATTACAAGATAAACATACACAAGTAGAAAAACTATAATAATGTTAATTTACCGTAAGTAATATTTTGTGTTATATTTCAATTCGCAATTACCTAGAAAACAATGGTCTCCGTAATAGCCTTCTATACAACTATGTAAACAGCTGCCGTTTCTGTGGTCACAAATTGTTGTTTTATTGTCGTTGTGTCTTGTACAATACTGACTACAGCTACTGGCACACATGGCACCAAATGTATTCACTTGACAGACTGAAACATAGTGTGTAATTTTCAAAAGAAACAAATCATGATTTGATTGTTATGCACAGCAAGAACAGAGCAATATATTCAATTGAACCAAAAGAACCTGTTCAAAACATAGTTTTCAAATGTTAGTCTTTAGTTTAAGTAATTTTTTTCAATAGCATTTGATTTATGTTTCAAATTAAGCTTTAAGCTGCGCCAATATTAACATTGCGAATCCATAGAAAAAACAATAACATAGATTTGTTGAACTTAACTGCTGTTGCATGTTTCTCCCAGAAACCCGTCTTGGCATCCATTAGTACAAATTCCACTTACAGGATGACAAACATTATTTGGTTTACATGTAGAACTGCATGTTTCAGAACAATTGAAACCATATCTTCCTTTAGGACAATCTGAAATAAGTATCTATAGCTTGTATCATATCTCTATCGTCAACCATTCAAATATCAATCACTAAATACATAAGTTCTTTATCAAACTTTACTAGAATTACCTAAAAGAACGGACGAGCGATTACGTCCAGGGCGTAATTACGTTCATGGGTAGACTGGCGGGGGGGGGGGGGGGGGGCAAATCAAGATCATGTCTGAGTGACGTGTAACATAGGGTATGGTTTCCGCAGCAGCTTGTGTGACATTACGTTTTCCCAATGTAGAATTCCCCTCGTATCGTCATCGTGGTTTCTCTCCCTTACTGTGGCCCGGAAACGCAAATCCCATACTATACGTATGGGCATCCAGACACCGGGGCGGGGTGAAGGCTGGATTTCTGCGCACATTGCTTCCTCCCCTCTGATGCTCGGAGCCTGTCGGTCGGCGGAACAACGATATCTCGGTCGCATAGCAGGTGCTGTCTACGATGCGTTAGCCCACCGGTGTGCTCTTGATGCAAGCCTACTTGTCGACTCAACACTTTGCCAGCAATGAGACTAAAGGTTACAGAAGTGAAATTTCTTTACCACTAATTATTCAAATACTCTACCTTCAATCATTTATCTTCTCCTCCGTGGAAGACTCAAATATTTTATCTCTTTCATAAAACAATTTACTTTCACTACATTACATCATTCAATGGTATCTTTCCTACATGTAGTAGTTTGTCTAATTCAAACTAACTAAAAAACACATGAAACATGCCTACTTTAGTTCAAACATTATCATGTGACTTTTCTATTCAAAAATAGTAAACCAGTCAATCTTGTATAAATTGTTTGAAACTTCGGTCACATGGTCTTATAATATTTACTTTTGTAATTGCATTGGAAATTCTCACAAAATGTTCTAATCTCATATACTAGTAAACACAGTTACAAATCCATTTATTTTAGTAGTGCATGGGGATTTATCAACTATTTAATACGTTACACACGAAACTACCAAACAAAATATTATCGAGTCCTACGCTTAGCTGTGTTAAAAGAATTTACTATATAATAAAACGGTGTAACCATACACATAGGGTTAAAAGCAATATCATATTACATTTTTATATTGTCAGTTATGTAGTGATGCATGGCCAACCACGTATTGCTATATCTAAAAGTGCTACATGCCTGAAATAAAAATGAATAGCGAGCGAAATGTAAATGAAATAGAATCGTATTACCTTCACAAAAATCACCAAAAGATCCATTCGTACATTTCAAACATCTTCCAGTAACTGGGTCACACAGTTGATCCACACAGCTCGTGTCGCACGACAAATTACAGTCTTGACCATGTTTAGTGGCATTACATTCTGGAATATATTAACATAGCATTAACTTTACACATCTACATTTATTTGTTACCCGAGTGTTATCAAACATGTGGGCAGTTTTTTTTTTTTACGATTTACATTACCTTGGTCACACGTATCCCCTAAGTATCCTGGATGACAAACGCAATAGCCGTATTCTATATCACATGAGCTACAATGTTTAGAACAGTTATATGAACAATAGTAGCCATAAGTTCCATTAGAGCATTCTGTGAATGACACACATTTACGAGATAAAAAACAACACATTTAACACTTCTAAATATGATATTTCACAGTCGTTTCCTTAATTTTTAGATAATTTGTCATAAATAAGATTTTTACAAAATGTATAAATAGACGTTATTATTTATTTTTAATGTGCATGAGTAACTAAATGGTATATTACGAATAAAAAAGACTAGTAAGATTATAAACAGTTGTTAGCAATATAAACATTCAGCTAAATGTTTTATACTATAGGACGAAATAAACCTCCTTATAGAAGGAGCGTCTGTAAGATATAAGATAAGATACCTATTGTCCTTTTTTAGTGATAATATAGTTGATAAATATAACATCTTTGATATTCACAATCAACATGCAAGTGATATATCATATAATGTATTGAATCACAATAATTAAAAATTATCCGTTTTTAAGATGTTGAACATTTTCTCACCGTAATTGCATCTGTCTCCATAGTAACCAGGCTTACAAGTACAAGATCCGTTCACATTATCACAAGTTGAATTACAATGAGTTGAACAGTTGATTCCACAATTTTCTCCATAGGTCCCCGATGGGCATTCTGTAAAAGATACAGACAATTATTTTCAATTAGCAATGCCTTACATTGATTCAAATTTAATTAAATTGATCAAATAACATAAAAGCTAAAGGAAATATGTAAATTAATGTAGACAAATATGTTCTGATTAACTGAGACATTTTTTGTTATATCTTCTAAATGAATTTTTGTTTATCATTCCCAATAAATATTGTAATCAAATTAAAAATAGGTATGTCTTTTTATTTAACAAAACGTTAGAACTATCCCTGTGCATGATAATCAAACATCCGTCTTCAGTGTGCGGCTAAATTATAGGCTTTTTATTACATTTTATTTACTGAAAACTTTTTGGTAAAGCTTTATGTCCTGATATTCTTTACTATGTTTAATAAAAACCAATATTAATGGAAATAACAAAAGTAAAAAAAAGCAAGCTATCAGTAGGGAATAGAACACAGGTCGCTCGCATTGCAGTCGAAGACGATAACCACTACTCTAGGGATGACAAAATATGTCAAAAGCAAGAAAGCACAACTAAGATATGAGACAATAAGGTCACGTCTATTTTAAAACAACCAATGGGGATCGGATGTTACACACACGGGTTACTTTATATATAAATATGTATATATTTATATACATATACATATAAAATCCCTATAAGCAAATGTATACGATTATATATAGATATTTATTGAAATATTATCATTTTATTATTATTTGAACAGACTTTACTTTCTTCTGCAATTGAACACAAATGTTAATAAATTATATTGAAAAACAAAAAAAACAACAAAACAAAACATTAAAAGAAGACATTCACGACCTAAGCTTACTAGATGCATTGATAAAGCGAAAGTAATAATAGTTAAAGTTATTTTGTTCGCGTTAAATTTGCCCGAAGCTTCTAATGTTGAAAGCGGATGTAAATGTGTTGATATAGTTTTTTTTAACGTTTGAAAAAAACACTTTTTTTTTTTTTTAGGTCTCATTAAAACAGACATGTAATATTCATATTAGCTTAATTATGATCTTTGTGTATACTGTTACGTCCACAATCCCCTTGTGGCCAGAGCTGTGTAGATCTTGCTGATCTTTATTATTCAGCTAATTCTCGTTAGTCCTAGGGGAGACTTTAATTATTAGTATTTATGTTTCAGTATTACACGAACTCTTCTTATAGTCCTGGGCACAAATTCAGTATTTGTATTCCAAACATTTCCTTTCTTGTACATTATGGTAGTAGATAAATCTTATAGTAATGTATTCAACACAATAGGATAGTAACTTGACAAGGAAGCTTCAGTGTAACTGTTGTTGATAGTTTATTTCAGGTTGTATGTTCAATATATACAATATATCTATTATGTACAGTTAGAATAAAATAGTGCAAACACAAACGTTCTCAAAGGAACATATTTTGAAACTCTCTGTCTTTCAGACAAACAAATCATTAAATACTATCCGAGTGGTGCAAGGGATAGACCCATTACCAGTAGGGGTGAAAATCATGGTATCATTACAAAACTCATAACAAAAACGATAGGAACTTCCCCTATTAAATAATGAGTCGTTCCCAGACTCTGAGAATTTGAGATCAACACAGAATCCCAACATTACCTAGAACCTTTTATTTTCCTACTAAACGTCCTAATATGGTGTGTAGTAAGAAAAGAGAGAGAGAGAGGAATATACATTGCGTGTTCCAATTCTTGGAAAAACAATATACATGACAATACATTTGAAATCAAATTGTGAAATAATTGTGTACATAAACGTCTGTGCTATTGTCACGGGTGATTGTTCTTATTCTATAAAAGAAAAATAGGATAACGATACTGATTTTAAATTTGGTAATGACTCGATTAAGTAATACATGAACTTTTAAATTTTAATTAAAGGAAATATAATATTAATCCGACTATATTATACTTATTATTGTAAGTACCATCCTGACATGTTTCTCCTGTATATCCAGGTTGACATGTACATGATCCATTAGTTTTGTTACAAATGTTGGAACAATGACTAGAACACTTATTATAACAGGCATCGCCATAAGAACCATCTGGGCATTCTATGATTTCTAGAACAAAAAAAAGGAAATAATATTATATAATTAAATTTCGTTTCAATGTTATAATATACTCGCTTCTCTAAGGACGATCGTGTAGTTTCTTGACTCTACTCTCTCCTCTCTCTGATTGATTAGGATTACGTCTAATATTTCTGTGCCTATTGTCACAGCATTTCACCAGATGGTTAAGAACGATTGTGCGTTAATGACATGTTGCCTTTGTACTTTGAGGCGTAGGCAAAGTCGGATCCTTTCCTTTGCGTCTTACGTCATCTCTCCATTTAGCGATGCTTTGGGCATATGATTGGAACGAATTTTTCGGACATCGCTTAGCCATCTCATACGCTTTAGCATATATTTCTTACTTAGCTAATCGGAAACGGCTTATTCATCTATAACGCTTATTTAGGACATAATTCTGTTTCTTAATTACATTTAAAACACACTGTTTTATTAATGCTTGCAAGGAAACTAAATGGCCGAGAAAAGAATACGCCCTAACACTACTTCCTTGTCCATCTTAAGCCACGGGTCGTTATGTAGCTGGTGTAATTAGATGTCACGTTACATTTAGCAGCAGTTGAGAATACAAAAGAAGCTACAACCCACCTGTTTACTCACGCTTGGCGAAGGGTATATAGTCGCCCATGACAGTGTTATACTTTATACTTTATCTCCTAGTTAGGGTTTGCTTTAGTTAAAATAAATCATCACACAATTACTAATTTATCACTTATGTAGACGCTCTAGGTAGTAGTCCTAGAAAATGCATTATATGTATTATAAGTATTTTAAAAAAATGCCTACCTCCATAGATTTCAACTTCACAAAGAGTCAGAATCGCATTACTCCAGGAAAATTCTTTATATGCGTTAATGACAGCTGTCGTTGCAGTGACATAAGAAGAGTAATTGATCGTATCAATTGTTTTAGATTTCATATTTGGACCTTTATAATGTGCGACTTGCTTATTCTCGTTGAAGAGATAAAGCATATAATTAGAAAGTCGCTCTTGGCAACAATCCCCTGAAATTTAATAAAAATAAGGTATTTATGTAGCCCTGCCAACAAACACAATGTCATGTCAATTTTAGCAACAACAACATTTAAGAACACGGGTTTAATTATCTAGGCTAAATAAGTTAATACAAATGTAGCTAATTTATAATCTTTAAGCTTTACAAAAAAACATAATTCATGGCAAATAAATGTAGTATTTAATGATACAAGCTAAAATTAAAATGCATACATAAACTTATAATTATTATTTTTTCATTGAAGTGCATAAGTGATTAGGCTACATAAACTATTTTAAGAAATCCTTTCGAATAAATAATAATTATTATAATATCAAATGCAAAATAAAGAATTACTACCTCTATTGTATACTGTAATAGATGTTATTTTGGATTTAGGAAACTCTACTTGAAATCGTGGATTATTATCTCCATTTTGTGTGTGAGAACAATGATTATTTAATACAGTGTTATTTCTATTACCATCCACTGCTTTGTCAGATCCATACAATGAGTCACTATAGTTAGAGCTTTGAAAGGTTCTCCTATTCAACGCTACATTTCGAACTAATGGAGAAAATAAAATTGTGTGTCATTATTTTTTAAATATCAAACCCTTTTTTGTTTTTACATTTTATTCCAAAGGATGTTTTAATATAATATTATACCTTATGCATTAATTGAATAGTTTACATAGAAACAGGTATTAGCTAGATAAAAATGATTACTTACCTACACAAGTTACTTTTAATTCCAAAAATGTTAAAGCGAAAATCATACGCAATAGTTTAACACTTAGCACCATGTCTGAAATTAAACCGAACTAATTTTCTCGTTGATGTTGAACTTTTATATAAAATATGAAAGAGCGCTTGACAACAATGTAACAAGGAAGTATAAAGATACATCTATTTTTAGTCAGAGGCAAATAATTGACTGGGACAAACCACGGAAATGAGTTCTTAGTTCAGTTCAAATAAAATGATGTTTTTTTTTTATGTTAACCCTTGCGTAGTTTAAAAGATGACAAACAGTTCTAAACATTTATATAAACAAATATATTTTAATACGGGCTGTGATTTTTTTACTCATAGTTTAAAAAAAATAAAAATATAATTTAACTATATAAATCAATTACAACAATAACTAATAACTAATATTGTAACATTGACCTTTTATTTTTAAATAAGAAATCATCGTATAGCAAGGGAGCAATGGAAATGACAAATCCGTTTCACAAAACGTTTATTTTTTTTTTTTTGTTTCTGTCATGTCCATTTACCTGTACAAATATAACCATCTATTGAAAGATACATCCGGTTTCTACAACACATATTTGCCACTGCTACCTTCAAACTACATGTAGTATACGGAACTATTTTTAGAATTTGATGAAAATTACATACAGGAACAACACGCTATAGTGACTGGGTAAAAATAGTCACATATAGAGAGGCGTGTTTGAATGTAGCTTTATACAATACACATTTTCCCAGTTCTTTATTAATTTTGGTCTAATAAAATAGCGTACACCGGTAGCTTATACATTTTGCAAGTAAGTAAATAGACATATTTACACAGGTATATGTTTATTATACGGATAAAACTCAACATTTTATTTCTTTCAAACCCTACATAATGTAATATAGGTTTTTCCAGGGTGGTAATGAATATAATGTCAACATAAAAAAGGATTGTTCGCATCAGTAAGAATTTACATGTTTGAAACTTCAAGGCCGCAACTGCTATGAGAAAAGTGTTGCATTACATTACTCTTTAGCTACAGAAGAAAAGCTATAAATCTTGACTAATCTTGCAAGCCTCAACTTTTATTACTGGTCCTAGTGCTTGTAAAATGCATTGATAGATAAAGAGAGAAAAAAGAGAGAGAGAGACTGATAGTGTTAGGATTTAAAATATATCTTTTAGTTTTAGTAAAACGGAATTTTATAATATCTAATACGGCGTATATTTTTTAAATAACGTGTGACGTAGGACGATAGAAACGATGACACGTGAGTTATTTTGACGTCGCTTAGATATTGTAGGACCGTTAGACGACCTTAGACTTTGGTAGTGACAGGACGTGATTAGATAAGCCTCTTGAAGTTGTTTGTATTAATTAATTCTCTACTGAATTTACGTTATTGCATTTTGGTTCTACTTGATTAAACGTTCAATCTTTGTTTACTACAAATAACGTTTGTTTACTATATTCTACGTAAAATGTGATCTACACTGAGATTAGGCATCAGAAATAATGATCTACAAAATAAGAACGGTCAAAGATATATATATATAGAGAGAGAGTGAAAGTTAGAGAGAAAGAGTTACATAGATAGATTGAGAGATAGATATATATATATAAAGAGATTAAGAGCAAAAGAGAGAGAGTTTTTATATATACATATATATTATTCAGAGAGAGAGAGATAGGGAGAGAGATGTTGTTGGAGAGAGAGACATATCGAGATTTAGAGAGGATGAAAGAGAGAGAGAGAGAAAAAGAGTGAGAGTTGGATAGAGATATTTAGAGAGAGATAAAAAGAGAGTTAGAATTAGAGAGAGAGACAGAGTGATATAGAGAGATAGAGAGAGATAGATAAATATAAAGATAGTTAGAGAGATAGATATCGTTATATAGAGATATACAGATAGAGAGAGAGTTAGAAAAAGAAAACTAGAGTAAAATATATATATATATATATAAAGGCCTATATTACGTATAGAGAAAGATATAGAGAGATAGAGAGAGATAGAGAGAGAAGGGATAAAAACAAGAATGCTTAACACAATTACAAAAAAATATCAAGCACTTCAACTCTGGAAAATTGTTTATTTCTTTTCCAAATGCATGAACTAAATTTAGAAATAATAATAGTTGGATAAGGATATTAAATTATTAAAACAAAAGTTGTAATTGAAGACAAATACAAACTGATTGAATAGATACAATCGGCCAATGAAAAAATAATGTTTTTAAAATAGTTTATATCAAGAGAAAAAACTCAGACAATTTAGCTGTCCAACCTTTTTTTGGATACCTACATTTCTCATTTCACCTCTCTGTGTATTCGTAAATAAATTGTCACAATTTAACCCTATTTTTGAATTATTTAAAATACAATATACATTTATTAAAAGTATGTCAACTTAAAGTTATTACACCTACTTACAGTTTATTATCCATTAAATGTATTGTTACGTATGTCGGTCATAGAGGAATGACGTACTAAGGCATTGACCAAGTGCGTATTAGAGTCCAAGGTTTGACCTTTCTGCTCTGAGGGCAGTTTAAATAAAATAATTCGTCCAACCCCGTGGAAATTGAAGGTTACTCTGGATCTTAGTATCATGTAGAGCACAAGTGCGTATTAGGACCCTGTAGAATCTTCGATAATAGTTTTCTTTGTAAAGTCCCTACCTCCTTAAAGTTAGTTCAGTTTGAAAGTTTGTAGAGAGAAGTCGCTATATTGATACTTGTATATTATATGAAATTCTATGAAACTCTTATGTTGCCATCAGTTGATGCATTTATTGATCGTTTATATTGAGTCTACAATTTAAATAAAATTGTTTATTCAACAACTGGAGTTGTTTGATCTATCATTGTTGAAAGAAAGGTGTTGAAGATAATTATACCGAATATAACTACATTACTGCATAGACCTGTCAGTCAAAGAACCCCTAGCTTGGACTTCAGATCAGCAGAATCTAGAGACTTCTAATAAAGATACAACTATACATTGAATCCAATTTAACGAGTCGTAATAATAGTCATCATAGTGACAATCCATAACAGTATGTACCAATAGAAAGTGTACGATTATAAATCTCTAGACTTGCCTTTGTTTTGGAAGTATCACTCATTGCTTACAAGCTCGTCTTGTATATACAGTTAAAGAAGCGTCGTCATAAAGCAGGATAATTGTAAAAAAAAATTAAGACACTGTAGAGTAGTGTCTTGAAAGAAAACACAACATCATGGTTCAAATGTTAACAATTAAAATAATATTTATTGGGACACATTACAGATGGGACCAGGGTAGCACGTGATCTCACAGCATGACGAAAACACACAATACTGACCACTAAACCTTGACACACACACACAGTACATTTTATACACGTAGGACACTACAATACAATACAATACAATATTTTATTTGCCACATAGTACATAGGTACAATAAAGGCATAGTCAAAAACATAAGAAAATTATAGCATTTGTGAATAATAAATTGAACAATAATAGTAAAACCAATATTAGTAATAAAATGAAAGTAATAAAAAATTTATTAATTAAAGGTATCCTAAAAGAAAATTCAGGGGGGATAATTTAGTTTATAACACAATTTTTTGGGGGAAAAAACTAACAAAGAAAAAAAACAAAAAAAACTACAACTTAATTTACTAACATAGACATACAGGTAAATCACTTTCATTAGACCTGCACGGCATTAACATAGTGAGAACAAACATTTAAGAAATCATTCACAATTTTTCTTGCGGCTTAGTATATTACATTTCTTCTACGACTATCTCTCAATATCATATTGACAAACCAACAAGTTAAAATACTTAAACATTTCTAACCTCTTTCTCATTTTTTAAAAGCAGATACTAATATTTTTGAAAATATACTTAGTTTTTTAAGTTCTTTTAGAGAGCTAGAATTAAGCAGTTCCGACATTTTTTCTACATTAGGTCTGTTATAGTAATATTTTTTTAGATACATTTTTCGTTGGGCATTGAAGTGCACACATTGGAGTAAATAGTGATATCCATCTCCTATATCTTTTAAGCAAAAGGGACATAATCTTAAATTATAATCTATTCTGGAGTGGCGACCCAGTTCAACAGGGAAATTATTGTTACTTGTTCGTATTTTTAGTATATAGATAGCTTCTTTCAGATGTAATTTATTTAAAAAGGGTGGACTATTTTCCCAGTCAGATTTATATTTTAGAGCGCTATATAATTTACCTTTATTGCTTATTTGCATACTCTCATAAAGTTCTTGTTTACTTTGATCATTTATACGTAAGTTAATTATTGATTTTGAAAGTTTAGTGTCTATTATATCTTGTTCTAACCAAATATATCCTAATCCTAGTTGTTCCAATTGTAACTTTATATTGGCGGACCATTTGCATTTTTCAACCAGGTGCTCTTTAAGTAAAATGTTATAAATTATTTTAGAAATCCTGCTTTCTTTGCCGGTCGCTATTTTGATCCAGAAGTGTAACATTCTTTTTTTAATAAATGATCTTATATAGAGTTTGCCTGTTTCGCCTAGGACTACATAATTTGGTGTTTTTGTGTTCAATTTTAAAATCATCTTAAAATATCTTAGTCTAACATTTTCTAAAATGTCACAATTTTCCATACCCCATAGTTCGCAACCGTAGGTTAGTATAGGTAGTACTGTTTGATCAAATAGATCAATTTGACTATCTATGGGCAAGCTTAGTGTATGGCATTTTCTGAGAAGATTGAACATAGCATTAGTACCTTTCATCTTACAATATTTCCTGTGTTCTGAGAAAGAACCGTTAGCTGAGAAGATTATTCCCAGGTATTTAAATTTAGAAACTATTTCTATTATATTATTATTTAGTACAAATTTCTGATTTCCTACCCTCCCCTTTCTACCGAATATCATTATTTTTGTCTTATCTTCATTTATGTTTAAGTGGTTCTCCTTGCAATAGTTACTGTAAATGTTTAAGTTTTTCTGTAATTCTTTTGCGGTTTTAGCTAGGATTGTTGTGTCGTCAGCATATAATAATGTGAATATTTTTAGTAGATCTGCGTTGTTATCGTTGCTGATAGTTAAGCTACTTGCACCTTTTAGTTCTAAATAAGAATCTAAGTCATTAATAAACATAGAAAATAATAGAGGGCTCAGATGTTCTCCCTCTCTTAGTCCTGCTTCGCAGTTAAATAACGGTGACAGGTTTGTATTTAATTTTACTGTCGATTTAATATCTCTATATAACCCCTGTATACATTTAAGGAAAATTCCATCTATGCCTATATCTAACATTTTCGCCCAGAGTAATTTTCTTTTAATAGACGGGAAAGCTCTTTTTAGATCAATGAATGCACAGAACAGTTTGTCACCTTTATTTTTTATTAAAAAGCTCAGCGCATATAGTATAAATGATGCTTCCGTTGTGGAATAACCTTCTCTAAAACCCATTTGATTCTCGTTTAATAAGTTGTGCTCTTCAAGGAACATCTCCATTCGTACATTAAGAATGGATGAGAATAGTTTACCTAAGCATGATAATAAGGTAATTGGTCTAAAGTTTTCGGGCTTTGCCTTGCTGCCTTTATTTTTATATATTGGACATATTATCCCTAGTGACCAGCTTTCGGGGAAAATTCCATCTTTTAGGATAACATTGAATAATTTTACGTATGTGGGTATCATTATAACCTTTGTGCATTTTATATATTCATTATAAATTTTATCGTGTCCGCAGCTTTTATTATTACTTGTTTTATTGATGGCTGATAACACTTCATTATATGTTATTTCACCATTAAGTCTTGTCGTATCTAAGTTAGGTGCGGTTAAATTGGTTTTTATTGGGTTCATGCAACAGTTGTCTGTCGTTTCGTTTTGGGATTTGAAAAAATGGAACAATTCGTCAATACTAATGTCATTATAATCTTCTTTTCTGTTTTTGTCCTTTAGGATACGCCAGTACTCTTTTGGATTCTTTCCTTTCAGATTTTTTATTTTATTTCTCATTTTGTTTTCATATTTATTTATAGCGGTGTTCATTTCACGCTTGTAGTTTTTACTGTGTGTTTTTAAACTTTCAAGTGAGCCTTTGGTTTTAAGGGTACTATTCATTCTTCTTGCTTTAAGGTATAATCTTCGTTTTTGTCTACATATAAGTGTAAACCAGGGTTTATTTTTTCTTAGGTTATTTTTATCATTAGGGTATCGATTTGTGCCAAATATTTCATTTGCAGAATTTATTAATATTTTATTTATTTCCTCTACTATGTTATTTATTTCTTGTTTTTTGTTTTCAGGGGAGTTACAAAGGTCACTTCTTTCTAGTAATTCGTCTAGTTTCAGATTTATGCTGTTTTTGTTTTGCTTTTCTACCATTTCAAAATAGTTCTTAGATTTAGTTTGCACCCACGGTTTAATGATCTCTACCACTGGTCTATTATTTAGTCGTCTACGCGCATTTCCAGGTTTATTTGCTCCACCAATCTCAATCTCATATTCACATGATATTAAACAATGGATATCTGAGAATAGGTGATCAAAGTCGTGGATTATTAGATTCCTAATTTTGTGAAAAAGGTCATTGTCTGCTAGTACGTAATCGATTACTGTGCTAAATGTAGTCGTAGGTTTATGTGACAGTAACCCCTTCCTTCCATTCATTATTAACATGTTTGTGTTTTTACATGTTTCGATTAGTTTGCGGCCCCAGTTATTCGGTATTGTCGTATCTACGTTTATACGTTTGAGTGGAATGTCTTTTCTTTTAAGCGTTTCTTCTGTCTGGGTACTTATTTCTACATAGAGTTCGTGGGGACTTGTTATGGAGTCTATAATGTAATCTTCTCTTTCTTTGGTATGAGCGTTAAAATCACCCATTATGATTATATTGTTAGTGATATTTCTTTTATCGATTATTTCCATTTCTAGAATATTGAAAAAATCAGATTGGGCATATGGGGAATTCTCGGGTGGGGTATAAATAATTAGAATTAATAAGGGATTGTTTTCTGCTCCTATTTGTAGCCAAATCATTTCATTATTGTCACATCTTAATATTTTAGTTTTATCAACTAGGTCATTTTTTATGGCCACACTCAGTCCCCCCGATCTACTATTGTTATTATGGTGTCTAAATTTGTGGAAAAGGGTAAAGTGTTCTATACTTATAGTATCGATATCTTCCACCTTGTCATTATTAAGTTTTGTTTCCGAAAGACCTATAACATCGAACAAATTTATCTTATCAACAAACTCTGGATACAGACACTCTCAACTTACTGAGATACAATTATAGCCTACATGTGTTGCGTCATTATACCAAGAGGCGAGTGATGGCTAGATAAATAATTTCTTGATTACTTATAATTACGTGTGATGTTGGGATCGCTAGAACTTCTCATAAAAAGCTTTCTTGCCTTTCGTGGCGCCCTTGTTTTATCTTATATCTTACATAAGATTATTGCACCCTGCGCCTATTCGTGGTTTGAGTTCTTTGAGATTTTTTTTTGAGTTGTGTTTTTTTTTAGTCTGGATTTTTCCGAATTGTTCCAGCAATTCATCATATACCTGGAAAACTCTCTAGAAAAGAAGACAATGTACATGCGTTTGTTTTAACTAATGGAGTAAGAAAGAACCATTATCAATGCCCTTACTAAGTATTGTAGCAGGTTATTGTATTGTATTTCGGGTTAGAATGTAATGTTTTATGTAGAAGTAACTATTTAAGTTTTTTTTAGTATTCTTAGTAACTAAAAATAGGGGCGTTTCTCAACGTATCTGAGGGCTATCTGAGGGCGTTCAGTTAGAAAGAGAAAGTTAGCAGTCTGATTAGTTCGTTTTAGTCTTATATTCAGAAGTCAAGCAGCGTTATACACAGACATTTAGAAGTCATCAAGCATCATTAGCTATTGTTTTTAGAAGTCATGTAACAGCGTTTTAGATTTCTATTAAGAAATTATGAAGAAGCGTTTTCTACCGCCGTCTTAAGTGTATCTTATTTAATTAAGTTAATAAGAAATGCCTGATATTATTTTTCTTCGTTTATTGTAGATTGTGTTGCTAGACTTGTGAGTTTCGTTCCTATTATTACAATCTTGAAGTGAATACTCTAATATACACTTACTTACTATATAACCTTTAAAAAATCAGATCATGCTAAGGGTGCGCGAAAAGAATTTCTATATGACATTTGTTTAACGTCTATGAATTAATACTATGTACTCGCTCTACATTACTAAAGTAAGCACGGTGATAATGTGTTATCAATAAAGTCATTTGGTATGGTTATAGGCTAAATTATTTGTTTTTTGGAATTAGTACACTTTATAACAAATTAAGAATTGACTAACTATATTTAAATTGTACACATGTAGGATGCTTAATAATTATTAATTTAACATGCTATTGGTAAAGATATTATTAGTTTATTGATATATTTTGTACTTTATTTCAAGCAATACAAAAATATATTGTTATTTTAAAACATATAAAATACATGGTGAATAATTTAATAAAATTAAAATAATAAAATACAATTTTTTATGATAAAAATTCAGATAAACATAAAGAAAAAACACTTTCTTATGCGATAACAATTGCATACACGTACTCTTTCTTCCCAAGTGGCATTCGAGTTTGGAATGGGTTGCCTGAACAAACCAGGAAAAACAGTAGCTTAACATCATTTAATAACATTAATAAAAATGCAAGACTAGACGCGGACCACGGATGAGTGTAGGACTCAATAATCTTCTTTATAGAAGGAGCGTTTGTAATGGATAAGATGAGAAGATAAAATTATAAAAACAGTTTATACAAATTATAAATAAAATAAATATTTTCACAAATACTTTGATGTATTGTTCAATAATAAACATAAACCTGACTTATGTTCAAACATATGATCAGTTTGGTCCGAAGGGTACTTTACTACTAACTTATTGTAAACAATTTTTCCTAAATATTTAAGATATGAGCAAGCATTTTAGTATTCACTGAAAACGTTAAATCATTTGCTCAAAGACATTATTTTCTACATAGTTTCGAGTTATAGACATTTATAAATGACTAGAACAATGTAATCATTTAATTAAAAGGCGAACAATTTATGCTAATTTCAGTTGCACCTTTCAAGATTAGCAACAAACAGCTGTGTCATTTTCCTATACGATTGTAAGTAAAGTAATGACAGCTTTGTATTGTTTCAAATTTATAAAATACAATAAAGTACAATGAAAAATATAACTTTCTAAAAATATGAAAGGGCTTGATATATTAGCGGTTTCTTCATTTAAACAACATAAAAAACAATTAAATATTTAAATTATGTAAATAAATATCGACTAGATTTAGATAAAGTTTGTTTGAGACTAAAATGTAAAAAAAATATAACAAATTTACATTTTGTTTTGATAAAAATGTGTTGTGACTTTTACAAGTAAAGTTGTATGTAAACAAATTTAGTATAGTTGCATCGGAAACATTAGCAGAGTAATACAATGAAGGAAAATATAATGTACAATATAATATATAATTGTGCACTGAGGTTTTATATTAGTTTTTAAGATAGGTTAACAATTTAGTTTTATGCCAAACAAGGGACCATATTAATTTTAGTTTTCTAAAAAACACAACTTTATTTTAATGGGAATAAATAACTAGTATTGTAGTTTCGTAGAACATATAAAAAAAGGTATTGTATGGAAAACCAATTTTAAAATAACTTATTAAAAGAAAGGTTTTCAAAAAACGAAATTTCTGTTACAATTTTTCTCTAATGTAAAGACAAAATTTTCCCATCTTCACCCAACTAATGTTTTTAACATCCAAGCTATATATTTTGAAACAAAAAAACCTGTAGGTCTAAAATGTAGCAATAGCTTATAAAGTTTCTAAAGTAATATTTTTAAATAAGTTAATCTGTTGGTTGGTAATGTTTAACATATAAATATAAAATTATAAAATATCACTAATATTTACAAAGTAAAACAAAAAACCTGCTTCAGTTTGAATACAAATTATATTGGAAGACAAGAGACATTGCATGGTCTACTCATCATTCCAAAACAAACTTAAACATTGTTATAAACATTGATATTTTCATCTGTGGTTGATTCGGAGGGTTTGTTTTTTACTGGTTTCAAAGCTCTTGGGAAATAGTTCTCATCCATATTGCTGTATGGTGTTGATATGTCGCTGTATTTCTCTAATACTTCATACACAGTTCTGTATTGTTCCTATAATAAAATTATTTACGATGATTGCAATGGCAGTGATGTTTCCAGTTCTACATTTTAAACATACAAAAATTACACGATAAAGTTTTGTATGCATACTTTATTAGGTGAGGTGTATATTTGTGTGTAAATGGGGTTGGGGTGCTCTGCAACATCTCTTCTCTGGCTAAATATATTTTTAAATTTTGAAAACGTATTTTACCATGTCTGGAATGACCTCTGGCCTGACAGTTTTTACAGCACCAACAACTAGTGGAACTGATAGACTGGAATCACTGTCCAGTCTCTCCAATAAATTGGACAAAACACAACACAGCCCACTGTAGGTAGCGCCATCTCTGGAAAAGTGATCAATGCATTTAAAAACCAAGTATCGTACAACCTAGCATTAAAAGTTTTAGTAAATGTAATTTTAAGCAAAAAAAATGTATCTCATATAAATTATATAGTCTATTTAAATATATTTGATAGAATATACGCCTGACAGCAATTTATATGTGTAAATTCTTTTAAAATATATATATATATCATTCATCATTACAAGAAATAATATAACTGCATGATAAATTATCTTTACCTGCACATGTATAGAATTTTCCCATCAGCCTGTAGGTTGTAGGACTTTATTTTCTTCACTAAACGTAGCAAGTATTTAGACTCCAAGTTGGTGAATTTACACTTTAGATGTACAACATCCTGACTGTCGGATTTCTTTAGAAAGATTTTTTTTAAGTTATTAAAACTTTTATTATGCATAGTATTTAACACTATCCAATTTTGTATACCTTGAAAAAAAAAGGGCGTATCTAAAACTTTGTCATTGACCTGTTACACTCATCATTATCAGACACTCGAACGTTATGGTCGGTGGTCGGAGCGTATGGACATCTCGGCAGTCATCTTTCTACATGTTTTGCCTACCTTGAAGGGGTGTCTTAACAGGTTGACCTGTTACACTGCCTTCTTTTATTTTAGTAGTTATGTAATGTGTGTATAATAATAATAATAATAATAACGGTGCTTATATAGCGCATACCCCGTTGGTGACAGTTCTATGCGCAGACGACAGTAATACAGAATACAGACAGACAACGAAATATGTAGTAATACGCTAATTCTGCTGACGAAATAGGTGAGTCTTCAGCCGGCTCCTGAAGGTGTCATAGCTAGGGCTCTGGCGAAGCTGTAATGGGAGGTGATTCCAAGCAGACGGTCCTGCGTAGGAAAATGAACGTTCACCAGCGGACACTAGCCTCACATGAGGGATCCGCAGAGTGAGCGCATCAGAAGCCGAACGAAGTGAGCGGGACTGGGTGTAGAGCTCCATACAAGAGCGAAGATAATCCGGGGCGCAGTTATTCAGGCACTTATAACAGAGAGAAGCCAGCTTATATGAGATCCGGTTGTTGATGGGTAACCAGTGCAGAGATCGGAGCAGAGGATTGATATTATTTGACTTCTTCTTCTTGAGAACTAGTCGGGCTGCGCAGTTCTGGATACGTTGGAGTCCTTGAAGGGAGGAGGCCGAGAGACCAGCCAAAAGCGAATTGCAATAGTCCAAGCGGGAAAAGAGGAGAGAGATGATGAGCTTAACACAAGCTTCCTTGGTGAGATAACGACGGATGGCAGCAATACGACGCAGATGGAAGAAGCAGATTTTAGTGACGAAGGAGATGTGGGACTGCATGGACAGCGTGGAGTCCAGATAGACGCCAAGGCTCTTGATAGTCGGGGAGAAAGGCACAGTTGCATCAGCCAGCCGAAGATCGGACGCAGTGAGGGACACGACCCTCTGTCTCGTACCGACGATAAGAGCTTCAGTTTTCTCACTGTTAAGCTTCAACTTGTTTTCCGTCATCCAGCTCTGGATGTCCAGGAAACAGATGGAGATGGAAGCAAGGAGCCTGTCGAAGTCCTCAGGCTCAGCACTGTTATAGAGCTGGGTGTCATCGGCGAAAGAATGATAATTGAGGTTGTGGCGTTCGATGACAAAGGATAGGGGTTGAGTGTAAAGGGTGAAAAGAAGCGGACCAAGGACAGATCCCTGCGGCACACCATAGCAGACGTGAACAGGCCTGGAAAATATGGACTCAATCATAACGGTCTGGGAGCGATTCTGAAGATAGTTTGCTAACCAGGAGAGGGCGATGTCATGAATGCCAAATGTAGACCAGAGGCGATCAATTAGTCGGTGGTGGTCAATCGTATCGAAGGCAACAGACAAATCAAGCTGCACAAGGGCAGAGACGAGACCTCTGTCTGAGGCGTTAAGGAGGTCAGTGGTGATCCGCAGAAGCGCTGTCTCAGTGCTGTGATGGTGGCGATACGCAGACTGGTGCGCGGGCATCAGTGAATGTAGAGACAGATGGGCATTTAACTGCTCGAGGACAACACGCTCTAAGATCTTGGAAAGGAAGGGTAGATTGGATACTGGGCGGTAGTTCTTGCACTCATTTACATCGAGTCCGGGCTTCTTTAAGAGTGGGCGGACAATGGCGGATTTGAAGCAGTCCGGGACCACGCCCGTGGATAGAGAGGTGTTAATAATATCTGTGATGAACGGCAGAAGCTTGTCCAAGCACTTGGCAAACAGGAAGCCGGGCATAGGGTCAAGCTCACAGGGCTTGATGGGAGTCCTTGTGATGATGCGCTTGACAAGGTCAATGGTTACAGGAAGGAAGCAGGTGAGAGGGGAGCCCGAGAAAGTAGGAGAGGGTGGAGATGGGCTGTAGGCATCCTGATCCAGGGAACAGCGCAGAGTCTCTATCTTTTGCTGAAAGTACTGTGAGAAGTGATCAGGGAGGTCGTTGAGTGGTCGAGTGGTGGAGAGGGGCGTAGAGGTAGAAGAGCCAAGAAGGGTGGACAAGATTAAGTGAAGCTCCCTGGGCGACGAGGCATGCTTGATGCGGTCGTGGAAGTGCAGGACCTTGGCAGCAGTGATGGCTTCCTTGACGAGTAGTCGCTTTTCCCTGAAGATCTGGCGGTGGACCTCGAGGCCAGAGAGGCGCCACGCTCGCTCCGCGCGTCGTCGTTCTTGCTTGGCGTCATCAGAAAACCAGGGAGCTGGCGGTCGCTCCGAGACGGTACATAAAGATGGCGGGGCGTGCCTGTCAAGAAGCTGACGTAGAGTCAAGTTCAAGAAGGGGGCCGGGTCAGAAGCGGGGTCACGCAGAGCGAGAAGCGATGCAGCCTCCGCACCGAAGGCAACAGTGTCTATAGCTCGCAGCTTGCGGCGAGTGACCATCTTGCGCTTCCTGGCCGGCCTGGTGATGTTGACGATGAAGCTAACAGCAGAGTGGTCAGACACCAGATGGTCGCAGGCGACGAGGCAGGAGACCAAGTTGTCAGTGGGTCTGGTGATAATCCAGTCCAAAATGTGCCCGTGGTCGTGGGTGGGGAATGGGACGACCTGATCGAGACTGTAGCTGTCCAGTAGCGCACGGGCCCGCTTGGTGTTGGCATTAGAGGGGCAGTCCCAGTGGATATTGAAGTCGCCCAGAACGATAGCGCTATGTGAGGTCACATTGTAATTGTCGAGTGCCAGTGCGAACTCGTCGAAAAAAGTTGCTTCACTTAGCCTGTTCCTGGCATTAGGGGGAGGGCGATATATACAAAGGAAGGTTACGGTGGTGGTAGTGGCCACTGTCATTTCCACGGCCTCGAAGGTGGTGTGGGGAAAGGGGAGAGTGTCGGAGAAAGAAGAGGCAGCATGCAGGTGTCGTTTGTATATAACTGCAATACCTCCACCCGCGCCAGCCGGGCGGGGAAAGGAAGCAGTAAGGTAACCAACCGGAGTAAGTTCTTGAATCTTGTGGTCATCTCCGGGCCGTAGCCATGTCTCAGTGATAAATAGTATGTCAATATTGTTCTCAACGATGTAGTCGGAAATTACGTCAGCCTTCCCGACAGGGTTGACCAATTGAGAATTGAGCAGACAAACGCCCAGTTCCTTGTTAGAAGCTTTGTGGGGAGGTGCGAATGTAGTAGGCGCAGATTGAAAAGAATCGAAGACACCCGCAACAGGTGTAGCCGCGACAGGTTTGTGAGACAGGCCATGCCAAATGCGATGAAGACGCCCAGCTCTGGTCCCGCGTTTCGTTGGTGGTCGACGCCCAACACCGAGACAACGAATAATTTTAAAAACTTTGGTATCAACACGGGTATAGCGCTCCGAGCATATTTTTCCAAAGTAACGCAGAAAGTTTTGATTCATTTTAAAACAATTAAGAAGTTCACAATTAGCAACTAAACACAACATACATTGCTGCCTGCAGGCGCAACACACGACGAAATGCTTGGCGTGCAGAGAAGGACAGTCTCATAATCCTATACTATAATACGAGTTAAAATTGTATGTATGTATATATATATATATATATCCTATCCTATACTATAATACGAGTTAAAATTGTATGTATATATATATATATGTGTATATATGTCTGGAAATTTTCTTCAAAAGCGCTCTAACGATTATCTTCATGTTTTAATGCACTACTTGTTTCACCTAAAAAAAAATCTACAGCTTTTCGGCCCCACAAATAAAAATCGGAAATGGACGTTAAACAAAAATACACATTAGATTTATCGTAGATATTGATTTTGGCCGTGAAAACATGCCCTTGCTCGACCCACATGTAGTGCGGCTTTCAAGAGCGGTGTTTTGTTGCGTCGCAGTTATGACGTTTCGGGAATACCCGTAGGCTTACTACAGCAGAAATAAGTTTAATTTCTTGTTTAAACTACTGTTGCGCACCGATGATAGAAATAATTTAAAGCAAGACCAAGTGTAATTTATGTAATGCAGGGGTGTCCAAACTACAGCCAGTGGGTAACGCGCGGGCGGACAAATGATAGTATGCGGCCCTCGCGGCTTATTTAGATTTGAACGTCTACCAATATATTTTAGATTAAACTTCAATATATTTTAGATTAAATTTTAAAAAAAAGAAAACAAATACATATTTACGAATTATCTAATAGTGAGATAATAGTTTGCCGTTTAAATAATAACAGAATTAGAAGAACTTTCACCAAACTAAAGGTCTATTTGTAACTTTCTTTTATCTGACATTTTTTGAAAAAAAACAACCTCTAAAACTTTTTTTGTGTTTAAACAATGAATAGCTGTATATAGTGTACACTGTAGCAGATTACACTGCACTGTATATAGTGTTCACTGTAGCAGTATACACTACGCTGTATATAGCATACAACGTAGCAGTATACTCTACACTGTAAATAATAAACACTGTTTTAGTATTCACTTTTTTAAAAATTCAATTAATGTTTCATTAAAAATGTGTATGATTTGCTTAAAAAGGCCTACCAAAGTAAGATATATTAGAATATGTTAACATTGTCAATTTGAAATCTGGTAAACTAGAAAAGATGTAAATTCAGTATATTCGTATTTTCCTTATAACAATAGTCAGAAGTGTAATATACTGTTAGTTTTATTGAGGGGCGGGGGGGGGGGGGGGAGAGAAATTAAACACATTATCTAACGAAGCCTACATATATTATGATCTTTTCATTTGCAGTCTTTTCAATGAATAACATAATTTTACCTTTAATTATTTAGTATTTAAGTTTAATGCTCAAAATTAAAAAAAAAATGTTTATCATACCATTGTTTTAATTAATCAATATTATATTTTACCGCGATAGTTTATTATAAATAGTAACACAAATGGAGGATATTAAATAATGTTAACACCAAACTATATTTTTTTACTTTTTTCGTAAAACAATGTTTGGAATAATACATTGAAAACATTGAAAATCTCTATATATAAAAAGATCGTGTTTGTGTCCCCACGGATCCCTATTGTGTCACTGACTTTTTTAGGCCTAGTCCTATATACTGTCTAATAGCTTTTCACATCTGACATGTGCCTTCTCTAGCTAAGTTGTTAACGTAGAGGACTGCTGTGCGTGCGAGCGGGTTCGATTCTCCAGTTAGACTATGCCTATTTTTTTTACCCGATTTACATTTATTCGTAGACCTTTTTAATTCCTATCAAACATATTTGCCGGCCGTAACTCATTGTTAGCTTGAATGGGTTGAGGGAGGGAGTTGAAAAAATTGACATAATTTTATAGGAAAGTTTGACAGTTGTTTAAGTTAAATAATTAATTAATTAATTGGTTATTTATATAGCGCCTCACTCCATACTAATAAAAGCATGCTCGGCGCGCTCACAAAATCGAAACGACAATAACGCTCTAAAATAGTTTTAAACAAGGTTTCGGCCGATGGAGGCACGAAACGACAATAACATTTTAAAATAGTTTCAAACAAGTTTTTTGCTAATGGATGTGTATTTGATCAATTTAGTTGAAAAGAAAAGTCTTCAAATTCTTCTTGAATGCCTTTTTTGACACAGAGTTTTTCAGTGTCTCAGGTAAGCCGTTCCACAGTGAAGGCGCCACAGATTCAAACGAGCGTACACCAATAGGGGAAGGGGTAGAAGAACTAAAAATTGTAACGTAATTCACGATATTTTAAATTTAAACTTTTCATTTTCAGTCTTTTAAATAATATTAATAATAATATTTGTAAAGCGCTGCCAACAAACATAATGTAAGCTCAGAGCGCGTTTAACATACAACTAAGAATACGGATATTACACTAGGCCAGGTGACAGAGCTAAATTGATGATAAAAAACAAGACAAAACAAATAAATGTAGCATTAACCGACTTAACCCATAAATAAGACAGTAAGTTTCTAAAGCATGTTAAATGTTATCGAAGGTAAATATTGAAATAATGAGTTTTTAAGTTCTTTTTGAAAGTAACAGTAGAGCTTGTTCGCCTCAGTTGAATGGGAAGTTGATTCCACACTTTCGGACCGGATACTGAGAAGGCTCTAAGGCCAACGGTCGTCAGAGAGAAACGGGGCTCTTCCAGAAGCGATGAGTTTGTAGAACAAAGTGTTCTTTGCGGGACATAAGGTCTGATTAGTGCCTTGAGATAGGACGGAAACTCGTATTTAAAAATGCACTGATGGCAAAGTAGCGCCACTTTATACTCAATTCTGGAGCGAGCTTAGAAGGGCAGTTCCCGAGTCTCTTTTAGACTTGCACATAAACAAACGCGCAGTACTTTTATGTATTCGTTGTAGCCTGGCGATTTAATGACATAAATGACATATATTTCTGTTGGATTTAAAACTGACAACTCTAGCCTTCATGTTTTTTTTTTGGTTTAAAATGAGATTAAGCTGTTGTTGTTTTTTTTTTTTTTTTTTTTTTTGGGGGGGGGGGGGGGGGGGTTATCGGTCAAAATCTAGATATTAGACTGCACAAATAAAAATCTGCTTCGACTGTTAGAATTTAAAGCCCATGTTATTCATAGTAGAAAAAAGAAAAAAGACAAATACAATTTATTGGTCTGGTAAAGAAGTATTTTTAAAATGTATGCACTGTTGTTTTACATACACATGATGTTAAGGTACAAGCGCCTGCTCTTTATTACCGATCGAATGATCGGTCACCTGGTACTCCTATACTATTATACGAGTTAAAATTGTATGTATATCCTATACTATAATACGAGTTAAAATTGTATGTATATATATATATATGTGTATATATGTCTGGAAATTTTCTTCAAAAGCGCTCTAACGATTATCTTCATGTTTTAATGCACTACTTGTTTCACCTAAAAAAAAATCTACAGCTTTTCGGCCCCACAAATAAAAATCGGAAATGGACGTTAAACAAAAATACACATTAGATTTATCGTAGATATTGATTTTGGCAGTGAAAACATGCCATTGCTCGACCCACATGTAGTGCGGCTTTCAAGAGTGGTGTTTTGTTGCGTCGCAGTTATGACGTTTCGGGAATACCCGTAGGCTTACTACAGCAGAAAGAAGTTTAATTTCTTGTTTAAACTACTGTTGCGCACCGATGATAGAAATAATTTAAAGCAAGACCAAGTGAAATTTATGTAATGCAGGGGTGTCCAAACTACAGCCAGTGGGTAACGCGCGGGCGGACAAATGATAGTATGCGGCCCTCGCGGCTTATTTAGATTAGAACGTCTTCAATATATTTTAGACTAAACTTCAATATATTTTAGATTAAATTAAAAAAAAAAGAAAAACAAATACATATTTACGAATTATCTAATAGTCAGATAATAGTTTGCCGTTTAAATAATAACAGAATTAGATGAAGTTTCACCAAACTAAAGGTCTATTTTTAACTTTCTTTTATCTGACATTTTTTGAAAAAAAAAAAACCTCTAAAACTTTTTTTGTGTTTAAACAATGAATAGCTGTATATAGTGTACACTGTAGCAGATTACACTGCACTGTATATAGTGTTCACTGTAGCAGTATACACTACGCTGTATATAGCATACAATGTAGCAGTATACTCTACACTGTAAATAATAAACACTGTATTAGTATCCACTTTTTTAAAAATTCAATTAATGTTTCATTAAAAATATGTATGATTTGCTTATAAAGGCCTACCAAAGTAAGATATATTAGAATATGTTAACATTGTCAATTCGAAATCTGGTAAACTAGAAAAGATGTAAATTCAGTATATTCGTATTTTCCTTATAACAATAGTCAGAAGTGTAATATACTGTTAGTTTTATTGAGGGGCGGGGGGGGGGGGGGAGAGAAATTAAATACATCATAAAAATGTTTATACCATTGTTTTAATTAATTAATATTATATTTTGCCGCGATAGTTTATTATAAATAGTAACACAAATGGAGGATATTAGATAATGTTAACACCAAACTATATTTTTTTACTTTTTTTGTCAAACAATGCTTGGAATAATACATTGAAAACATTGAAAATCTCTATATATAAAAAGATCGTGTTTGTGTCCCCACGGATCCCTATTGTGTCACTGACTTATTTAGGCCTACTTCTATATACTGTCTAATAGCTTTTCACATCTGACATGTGCCTTCTCTAGCTAAGTTGTTAACGTAGAGGACTGCTGTGCGTGCGACCCGGGTTCGATTCTCCAGTTAGACTATGCCTATTTTTTTTTACCCAATTTACATTTATTCGTAGACCTTTTGAATTCCTATCAAACATATTTGCCGGCCGTAACTCATTGTTAGCTTGAATGGGTTGAGGGAAGGAGTTGAAAAAATTGACATAATGTTATAGGAAAGTTTGACAGTTGTTAAAGTTAATTAATTAATTAATTAATTGGTCATTTATATAGCGCCTCACTCCATGCTAATAAAAGCATGCTCAGCGCGCTCAAAAAATCGAAACGACAATAACACTCTAAAATAGTTTTAAACAAGGTTTCGGCCGATGGAGGCACGAAACGAAAAAAACATTTTAAAATAGTTTCAAACAAGTTTTTTGCTGATGGATGTGTATTTGATCAATTTAGTTGAAAAGAAAAGTCTTCAAATTCTTCTTGAATGCCTTTTTTGACACATAGTTTTTCAGTGTCTCAGGTAAGCCGTTCCACAGTGAAGGCGCCACAGATTCAAACGAGCGTACACCAATAGGGGAAGGGGTAGAAGAACTAAAAATTGTAACGTAATTCACGATATTTTAAATTTAAACTTTTCATTTTCAGTCTTTTAAATAATAATAATAATAATAATATTGTATAGCGCTGCCAACAAACATAATGTAAGCTCTGAGCGCGTTTAACATACAACTGAGAATACGGATATTACCCTAGGCCATGTGACAGAGCTAAATTGATGATTAAAAAAAAGACAAAACAAATAAATGTAGCATTAACCGACCCAACCCATAAATAAGACAGTAAGTTTCTAAAGCATGTTAATTGTTATCAAAGGTAAATATTGAAATAATGAGTTTTTAAGTTCTTTTTGAAAGTAACAGTAGAGCTTGTTCGCCTCAGTTGAATGGGAAGTTGATTCCAAACCTTCGGACCGGATACTGAGAAGGCTCTAAGGCCAACGGTCGTCAGAGAGAAACGGGGCTCTTCCAGAAGCGATGAGTTTGCATAACGAAGTGTTCTTTGCGGGACATAAGGTCTGATTAGTACCTTGAGATAGGACGGAAACTCGTTGTTAAAAATGCACTGATGGCAAAGTAGCGCCTCTTTATACTCAATTCTGGCTTTCACGGGGAGCCAGTGGAGCGAGCGTAGAAGGGCAGTTCCCGAGTCTCTTATAGACTTGCACATAAACAAACGCGCAGTACTTTTATGTATTCGTTGTAGCCTGGCGATTTATTGACATAAATGACATATATTTCTGTTGGATTTAAAACTGACAACTCTAGCCTACATGTTTTTTTTTTGGTTTAAAATGAGATTAAGCTGTTGTTTTTTTGTTGTTGTTGTTTGTTTTGTTTTTTTTTGGGGGGGGGGGGGGGGGGTTATCGGGCAAAATCTAGATATTAGACTGCTCAAATAAAAATCTACTTCGACTGTTAGAATTTAAAGCCCATGTTATTCATAGTAGAAAAAAGAAAAAAGACAAATACAATTTATTGGTCTGGTAAAGAAGTATTTTTAAAATATATGCACTGTTGTTTTACATACACAATATGTTAAGGTACAAGCGCCTGCTCTTTATTGCCGATCGAATGATCGGTCACCTGGTACTATATATATATATGTCTGGAAATTTTCTTCAAAAGCGCTCTAACGATTATCTTCATGTTTTAATGCACGACTTGTTTCACCTAAAAAAAAATCTACAGCTTTTCGGCCCCACAAATAAAAATCGGAAATGAACGTTAGACAAAAATACCCTTAGATTTATCGTAGATAATTCATTTTGGCCGGGAAAACATGCCATTGATCGACCCACATGTAGCGCGCTTTCAAGAGCGGTGTTTTTTTGCGTCGCAGTTGTGACGTTTCGGAAATACCCGTACAGCAGCAGAAAGAAGTTTAATTTCGTGTTTAGAATACTGTTGCGCACCGATGAAAGATATAATTTAAAGCAAGACCAAGTGTAATTTATGTAATGCAGTGGTGTGCAAACTACAGCCAGTGGGTTGATAAATATTAGTATGCGGCCCTCGAGGCTTCTAGGCCTATTTAGATGATAAAATCTTCAATGTATTTTAGATTAAATCAAAGAAAATAGCAGCTTAACAATTATATGAGGAAAAGATAAATGGAATCTTTATAACCATGTTAGAAATGTTTTCCATTACGTATTAATTACTAGTGAAATAATAGTTTTACGTTTAAGCATAGACTATAAAATACATGGACCGCTTGCTTTAGTATTTCTGCTCTATAATGACTTGAAACACTGATTTTCGGAATTCCCGATTCTAAATAACGTAATTGCTATACAGGAAATAAAGTTATTGATATACAATTTCCGTTTTATTTAATTAAAATCGAAAGTCTATGGTTTAAGTAATAACAGAATTAGATTTAGGTTTCACCAAACTATATATTTAACTTTTTTAAAATCAAATATTGTTTGGAAAAAAATCACGTCGAAAATAATAATAGGATCTACTTTTTTTTTAAACATGACATGTGTTTACGAATGTGTTCTTAAATATATTCATGATTTGCTAATATAGACCTACCCAAGTAAGAATAGTAAACTAGAAAAGATGTATTCAATTCATAACAATAGTTAGACGTGTAGCATAGGCCTACTGTTAGTTTTATTGGAAAAAAAAGGGGGGGGGTATTAAACAATTCATCTAAAGTATATTCTAATCTTTTCATTTGCAGTCTTTTAAATGAATAAGATCATTACATCATTGGCCCATTGGTATATTTTTGTTGAAAGTAAAATTGTCAAATTTAGCCTACACGTTTAAATTTTATAAAGATTGAAAATGATATTCGCTATGTTTATATAATAAATGTTTTTCGTTACATCTGTGGAGTAATTAAAAAGAAAACTCCCTGGTAGCTTGATATAAAGTTTTTGTGAACTAACATAAAAAAAAACACTAAGCCACCGGTTATAAAATAGGCCTACACATGTTTACGAATGTTTTATTAAATGTATTTATGATTTGCTAACATAGGCCTACCAAAGTAAGATATATTAGAATATGTTGACATTGTGAATTCGAAATGTGGTAAACTAGAAAAGATGTATCAATAGTCAGAAGTGTAATATACTGTTAGTTTTATTGAGGGGGGGGGGGGAATGAAACAAATCATCTAACGTAGCCTATATTATAATCTTTTCATTTGCAGTCTTTCAATGAATAACCTAATTTCACCTTTAATTATTCAGTATTTTACTGGCGTAATGCTAAAAAAATTTTTTAAAAAGTAAAATGTTTACTATACCATTGTTTTAATTAATCGATATGATATTTTGCCGCGATAGTTTATTTTAAATAGTAACACAAGGGGAGGATATTAGATAAGGTTTACACCAAACTATATATTTTTACTTTTTTTTGTCAAATAATGTTTAGAATAATACATTGAAAACATTGAAAATAATAAATAAATACTTTGTTGCATAAGATATTTTTTACAAGTGATTTACAAACTATACTTATGATATATATATGTGCCCAAGTAAAAAATATTAGACTATGTTAAGAGGTCAAAACGAAATCTGGTAAACTATTAAAAATGTGTTACATTTATTCGTAGACCTTTTTAATTTATATCAAACATACTTGCCGGCAGTAACTCATTGTTAGCTTGAATGGGGTGAGGAAGGGAGTTAACAAAATTGACATAATTTTATAAGAGGGGTCACTAGAAAGTTTGACTGTTGTTAAAGTAGGGGAAGGGGTAGAAGAACTAAACATTGTAACGTAATTCACGATATTTTAAATTTAAACTTTTCATTTTCAGTCTTTTAAATACATAACATAATGACATAAATGTAATATATTTCTGTTGGATTTAAAACTGACAACTCTAGCCTACATGTTTTTTTTTAGGGTTTGATATGAGATTAAGCTGTTTAATTTTTGTTTTAATTTTTTGTTTTTTTTTTTTTTTTTTTTTTTTTGGGGGGGGGGGGGGGGGGAATATCGGAAATAAACTAGATATTAGACTGCACAAGAAACAATCTGCTTCGACTGTTAGAATTTAAAGCTTTATATGTTATTCATAGTAGAAAAAGGAAAAAGACAAATACAATTTATTGGTCTGGTAAAGACGTATTTTTTTAAATTTATGCACTGTTGTTTTACATACACATGATGTTAAGGTACAAGCGCCTGCTCTTTATTACCGATCGAATGATCGGTCACCTGGTACTATATATATATATGTGTATATATGTCTGGAAATTTTCTTCAAAAGCGCTCTAACGATTATCTTCATGTTTTAATGCACTACTTGTTTCACCTAAAAAAAAATCTACAGCTTTTCGGCCCCACAAATAAAAATCGGAAATGGACGTTAAACAAAAATACACATTAGATTTATCGTAGATATTGATTTTGGCCGTGAAAACATGCCATTGCTCGACCCACATGTAGTGCGGCTTTCAAGAGCGGTGTTTTGTTGCGTCGCAGTTATGACGTTTCGGGAATACCCGTAGGCTTACTACAGCAGAAAGAAGTTTAATTTCTTGCTTAAACTACTGTTGCGCACCGATGATAGAAATAATTTAAAGCAAGACCAAGTGTAATTTATGTAATGCAGGAGTGTCCAAACTACAGCCAGTGGGTAACGCGCGGGCGGACAAATGATAGTATGCGGCCCTCGCGGCTTATTTAGATTAGAACGTCTTCAATATATTTTAGATTAAACTTCAATATATTTTAGATTAAATTTAAAAAAAAAGAAAAACAAATACATATTTACGAATAATGTAATAGTCAGATAATAGTTTGCCGTTTAAATAATAACAGAATTAGATGAAGTTTCACCAAACTAAAGGTCTATTTTTAACTTTCTTTTATCTGACATTTTTTGAAAAAAAAACACCTCAAAAACTTTTTTTGTGTTTAAACAATGAATAGCTGTATATAGTGTACACTGTAGCAGATTACACTGCACTGTATATAGTGTTCACTGTAGCAGTATACACTACGCTGTATACAGCATACAATGTAGCAGTATACTCTACACTGTAAATAATAAACACTGTATTAGTATCCACTTTTTTAAAAATTCAATGAATGTTTCATTAAAAATATGTATGATTTGCTTATAAAGGCCTACCAAAGTAAGATATATTAGAATATGTTAACATTGTCAATTCGAAATCTGGTAAACTAGAAAAGATGTAAATTCAGTATATTCGTATTTTCCTTATAACAATAGTCAGAAGTGTAACATACTGTTAGTTTTATTGAGGGGCGGGGGGGGGGGGGGAGAAATTAAACACATCATAAAAATGTTTATCATACCCTTGTTTTAATTAATCAATATTATATTTTGCCGCGATAGTTTATCATAAATAGTAACACAAATGGAGGATATTAGATAAGGTTTACACCAAACTATATTTTTTTACTTTTTTTGTCAAACAATGTTTGGAATAATACATTGAAAACATTGAAAATCTCTATATATAAAAAGATCGTGTTTGTGTCCCCACGGATCCCTATTGTGTCACTGACTTTTTTAGGCCTAGTCCTATATACTGTCTAATAGCTTTTCACATCTGACATGTGCCTTCTCTAGCTAAGTTGTTAATGTAGAGGACTGCTGTGCGTGCGAGCGGGTTTGATTCTCCAGTTAGACTATGCCTATTTTTTTTACCCGATTTACATTTATTCGTAGACCTTTTTAATTCCTATCAAACATCTTTGCCGGCCGTAACTCATTGTTAGCTTGAATGGGTTGAGGGAGGGAGTTGAAAAAATTGACATAATGTTATAGGAAAGTTTGACAGTTGTTAAAGTTAATTAATTAATTTTATTAATTATTAATTGGTCATTTATATAGCGCCTCACTCCATGCTAATAAAAGCATGCTCAGCGCGCTCACAAAATCGAAACGACAATAACACTCTAAAATAGTTTTAAACAAGGTTTCGGCCGATGGAGGCACGAAACGACAATAACATTTTAAAATAGTTTCAAACAAGTTTTTTGCTGATGGATGTGTATTTGATCAATTTAGTTGAAAAGAAAAGTCTTCAAATTCTTCTTGAATGCCTTTTTTGACACAGAGTTTTTCAGTGTCTCAGGTAAGCCGTTCCACAGAGAAGGCGCCACAGATTCAAACGAGCGTACACCAATAGGAGAAGGGGTAGAAGAACTAAAAATTGTAACGTAATTCACGATATTTTAAATTTAAACTTTTCATTTTCAGTCATTTAAATAATAATAATAATAATAATATTTGTATAGCGCTGCCAACAAACATAATGTAAGCTCAGAGCGCGTTTAACATACAAGTTAACTAAGAATACGGATATTACCCTAGGCCAGGTGACAGAGCTAAATTGATGATTAAAAAAAGACAAAACAAATAAATGTAGCATTAACTGACCCAACCCATAAATAAGACAGTAAGTTTCTAAAGCATGTTAAATGTTATCTAAGGTAAATATTGAAATAATGAGTTTTTAAGTTCTTTTTGAAAGTAACAGTAGAGCTTGTTCGCCTCAGTTGAATGGGAAGTTGATTCCACACCTTCGGACCGGATACTGAGAAGGCTCTAAGGCCAACGGTCGTCAGGGAGAAACGGGGCTCTTCCAGAAGCGATAAGTTTGCAGAACGAAGTGTTCTTTGCGGGACATAAGGTGTGATTAGTGCCTTGAGATAGGACGGAAACTCGTTGTTAAAAATGCACTGATGGTAAAGTAGCGTCACTTTATACTTAATTCTGGCTTTCACGCGGAGCCAGTGGAGCGAGCGTAGAAGAGCAGTTCCCGAGTCTCTTTTAGACTTGCACATAACCAAACGCGCAGTACTGTTCTGTATTCGCTGTAGCCTGGCGAGTTAATGACATAAATGACATATAATTCTGTTAGGTTTAAAACTGACAACTCTAGCCTACATGTTTTTTGGGGGGGTTTAAAATGAGAATTAAGCTGTTGTTGTTGTTTTTTGTTGTTGTTTTTTTTTTGGGGGGGGGGGGGTTATCGGGCAAAATCTTGATATTAGACTGCACAAATAAAAATCTGCTTCGACTGTTAGAATTTAAAGCCCATGTTATTCATAGTAGAAAAAAAGAAAAAGACAAATACAATTTATTGGTCTGGTAAAGACGTATTTTTTAAATTTATGCACTGTTGTTTTACATACACATTATGTTATGGTACAAGCGCCTGCTCTTTATTACCGATCGAATGATCGGTCACCTGGTACTATATATATATATGTGTATATATGTCTGGAAATTTTCTTCAAAAGCGCTCTAACGATTATCTTCATGTTTTAATGCACTACTTGTTTCACCTAAAAAAAAATCTACAGCTTTTCGGCCCCACAAATAAAAATCGGAAATGGACGTTAAACAAAAATACACATTAGATTTATCGTAGATATTGATTTTGGCCGTGAAAACATGCCCTTGCTCGACCCACATGTAGTGCGGCTTTCAAGAGCGGTGTTTTGTTGCGTCGCAGTTATGACGTTTCGGGAATACCCGTAGGCTTACTACAGCAGAAAGAAGTTTAATTTCTTGTTTAAACTACTGTTGCGCACCGATGATAGAAATAATTTAAAGTAAGACCAAGTGTAATTTATGTAATGCAGGGGTGTCCAAACTACAGCCAGTGGGTAACGCGCGGGCGGACAAATGATAGTATGCGGCCCTCGCGGCTTATTTAGATTTGAACGTCTACCAATATATTTTAGATTAAACTTCAATATATTTTAGATTAAATTTTAAAAAAAAGAAAACAAATACATATTTACGAATTATCTAATAGTGAGATAATAGTTTGCCGTTTAAATAATAACAGAATTAGAAGAACTTTCACCAAACTAAAGGTCTATTTGTAACTTTCTTTTATCTGACATTTTTTGAAAAAAAACAACCTCTAAAACTTTTTTTGTGTTTAAACAATGAATAGCTGTATATAGTGTACACTGTAGCAGATTACACTGCACTGTATATAGTGTTCACTGTAGCAGTATACACTACGCTGTATATAGCATACAACGTAGCAGTATACTCTACACTGTAAATAATAAACACTGTTTTAGTATTCACTTTTTTAAAAATTCAATTAATGTTTCATTAAAAATGTGTATGATTTGCTTAAAAAGGCCTACCAAAGTAAGATATATTAGAATATGTTAACATTGTCAATTCGAAATCTGGTAAACTAGAAAAGATGTAAATTCAGTATATTCGTATTTTCCTTATAACAATAGTCAGAAGTGTAATATACTGTTAGTTTTATTGAGGGGCGAAGGGGGGGGGGGGGAGAAATTAAACACATTATCTAACGAAGCCTACATATATTATGATCTTTTCATTTGCAGTCTTTTCAATGAATAACATAATTTTACCTTTAATTATTTAGTATTTAAGTTTAATGCTCAAAATTAAAAAAAAAATGTTTATCATACCATTGTTTTAATTAATCAATATTATATTTTACCGCGATAGTTTATTATAAATAGTAACACAAATGGAGGATATTAAATAATGTTAACACCAAACTATATTTTTTTACTTTTTTCGTAAAACAATGTTTGGAATAATACATTGAAAACATTGAAAATCTCTATATATAAAAAAGATCGTGTTTGTGTCCCCACGGATCCCTATTGTGTCACTGACTTTTTTAGGCCTAGTCCTATATACTGTCTAATAGCTTTTCACATCTGACATGTGCCTTCTCTAGCTAAGTTGTTAACGTAGAGGACTGCTGTGCGTGCGAGCGGGTTCGATTCTCCAGTTAGACTATGCCTATTTTTTTTACCCGATTTACATTTATTCGTAGACCTTTTTAATTCCTATCAAACATATTTGCCGGCCGTAACTCATTGTTAGCTTGAATGGGTTGAGGGAGGGAGTTGAAAAAATTGACATAATTTTATAGGAAAGTTTGACAGTTGTTTAAGTTAAATAATTAATTAATTAATTGGTCATTTATATAGCGCCTCACTCCATACTAATAAAAGCATGCTCGGCGCGCTCACAAAATCGAAACGACAATAACGCTCTAAAATAGTTTTAAACAAGGTTTCGGCCGATGGAGGCACGAAACGACAATAACATTTTAAAATAGTTTCAAACAAGTTTTTTGCTGATGGATGTGTATTTGATCAATTTAGTTGAAAAGAAAAGTCTTCAAATTCTTCTTGAATGCTTTTTTTTAACACAGAGTTTTTCAGTGTCTCAGGTAAGCCGTTCCACAGTGAAGGCGCCACAGATTCAAACGAGCGTACACCAATAGGGGAAGGGGTAGAAGAACTAAAAATTGTAACGTAATTCACGATATTTTAAATTTAAACTTTTCATTTTCAGTCTTTTAAATAATAATAATAATAATATTTGTAAAGCGCTGCCAACAAACATAATGTAAGCTCAGAGCGCGTTTAACATACAACTAAGAATACGGATATTACACTAGGCCAGGTGACAGAGCTAAATTGATGATAAAAAACAAGACAAAACAAATAAATGTAGCATTAACCGACTTAACCCATAAATAAGACAGTAAGTTTCTAAAGCATGTTAAATGTTATCGAAGGTAAATATTGAAATAATGAGTTTTTAAGTTCTTTTTGAAAGTAACAGTAGAGCTTGTTCGCCTCAGTTGAATGGGAAGTTGATTCCACACTTTCGGACCGGATACTGAGAAGGCTCTAAGGCCAACGGTCGTCAGAGAGAAACGGGGCTCTTCCAGAAGCGATGAGTTTGTAGAACAAAGTGTTCTTTGCGGGACATAAGGTCTGATTAGTGCCTTGAGATAGGACGGAAACTCGTATTTAAAAATGCACTGATGGCAAAGTAGCGCCACTTTATACTCAATTCTGGAGCGAGCTTAGAAGGGCAGTTCCCGAGTCTCTTTTAGACTTGCACATAAACAAACGCGCAGTACTTTTATGTATTCGTTGTAGCCTGGCGATTTAATGACATAAATGACATATATTTCTGTTGGATTTAAAACTGACAACTCTAGCCTTCATGTTTTTTTTTGGTTTAAAATGAGATTAAGCTGTTGTTGTTTTTTTTTTTTTTTTTTTTTTTTTTTTTGGGGGGGGGGGGGGGGGGTTATCGGTCAAAATCTAGATATTAGACTGCACAAATAAAAATCTGCTTCGACTGTTAGAATTTAAAGCCCATGTTATTCATAGTAGAAAAAAGACAAATGACAAATACAATTTATTGGTCTGGTAAAGAAGTATTTTTAAAATTTATGCACTGTTGTTGTTTTACATACACATGATGTTAAGGTACAAGCGCCTGCTCTTTATTACCGATCGAATGATCGGTCACCTGGTACTGTAAATTAATTTCGTAAAAACAATCAAATTGGCGGCGTACCATAAGTGACATCATAATCAAGATGGCCGCGATTTTGTCTTCAAGATGCACAATTTTGATTAATTGCGAGTTAACATACACTTACTTCCAGTGAAGCCAGTTGAAATATTAGAAATAAAAGATAGTTACTTGAAAATAAATGTAATAATGAACGAAGATCATAATTATTAGAGCAATAATCGTCGAATTTCAACACCGGAAAGTGAGACACATCCTCCATCCGCCATTCGTTGCCAAATCAGTGTAGAATGTTATAATCGTTTTATATTGTATCTGGACTTGTACAATAGTTTATTTAGGTTTTTTTTTAATTTATATTTAATAATGGCGATTATTTGGGTATTATTATTTAGATATATATTTATTATGACTTAACGCCGATATTTTTTCTCTTGGTCTTTATAGTTTTCTAGTTCAAATTTTGTTGGCATTCTAAAAAATTGGAGAAAATACATTCTTGCGCTGTTAAAGACACCAGGCCCCAAGAAATAAATATGTATTAGTGGCTGAATATTAGTGGAGTGACTAAAGTTTGATTTTACTGAATGTAATTTGAATGTAGTGATTGTAATTTCCGTTTAGGGACTGCAATTTGAATGTAGTGACTAAATTGTTATGTTTTCGTAGTGAATGAAATGTTTAGGTATTCCAATATTTATGAATGTACTTACGGCTTTATCTCTTCGGACTTTCAAAGATTGTTCTTCCCATAATTTATCTTGCTGAATGTTCAAACACTTTATCTCAAAGTAATCGGTTGACAAGGAAACTCCCTTAACAGTAGGTAAATACCCAGCCATTGTCTGTGAAATCAAAAACGTACAAACTACATTATCAGACAGATTTGAAAAATAAATGTACAGATAAATGTACACATTCAGTTCACATGTTTTACCATCGGATGGCGTTGGGATAAGGACTTCAATATATTGCTCGTTGATCGAACGAAACAGAAAAAGTTTCAATTTTACGTCTTTAAAAATCTACTAAGAATAGTTTAATTTACAAATAGTTATGATTAAGACGATTTATTACTAGCTGTTTATCTAATATTAGTTACCTGATCTTTAGAAATAGTGTCTGTTTCAAAAGCAACCATGAGTGAAATCTTGTACTGTGTGACCAATCTCCACAAGTCTGTTAGTGTAGCTGGCATTGGTAGTTGGGTTAATATGTCGTGGTCTTTTTTGTGAAATCCCTACAATAAAATAGCACCAGTTAAAATACAGAATACACTGACGTAGATGGATGTTTTTTTTACAACTCATTTAATGCAGGTTTATTTCTGGATGGAACCTACCTGAACAAAGACAGCATTGATATAATCACTTATCTCCTTCCCATAGGTGCTCAAGAAAGGTCTGTCACAGTTCCCTAGAATGCAGTAACATATTTTTTAATGGCTTTAACAACAAGTAAACATGCATAATAATATCATAGAGGATACGTTCTAGTAATTTAGTTTTATGGACAAAAAGCAAAGTAAAAAAATGGAAATAATAATATAAAATGCACCATTTTTAAAATGTCAGAAATTTGAGATCAACTATTCGTGTAAGTAGTTTTACAATAATTAGGTATAACAAGTTGATTGTGAAAAGGGAAGTAAACCTCTGATGATCTTCTGGTTTTAAACAAAATCTCATTTGTTTAAGCTTGATCAAAATAAAGTATTTACCATAAATCATGTCTTCTTATTCGTGCATAATTATCTAGTGACAAAGCGTTGAAATAATACTCTCTGTAACTACAAGTGACCAATGGTTCAACTTTACATTTTCTTAGGATTGTAAGAACAAGCAGTATAGGAGAAATGGAGTCGTTGATATTCAATGATGTACATACATTCTTCGTGTGTAAACCCTTGTCATATAAACATCGACTCAGGTACACCTACCATGTATAGTAGACCATACAGCTTGCTATAAGTTTACTTTTTACATGTTTTCATTTTGGAGTTAAACAATATAGATGATGAATAAGTTATTGAGCGATGCTTGGCTTTTCAAGAAATGCATTAAGTAGTTTTTAAAACTCTTTTCAACTAATGCTAGTTCAACCACAGCACGCCATGTCAAACCGTTTAGTGTGCTCCAGAGATTCATTTATACATTAGTTATCATTAATTATGTCTTTTAAAAAATACATTCCAGGTCAATCTTGTTTTACCAAATTTCTTATTCAGCCCGCCGCCGACAAACAAAATGCACTCCCTTGTTCTAAATACAGGAATAATGATTGGGTATTTAATTGCCTCCTCGCAATCGCTTATGGTCGAAATCAAAGACTATAATATTATCGATCTTCTTACTTGGCACTATGGATGGGAATCTATTTTTCACTTCCTGTTTAAACTGGAAATAATTTTGATAAACTTGTTCTTTGGCAGAATTTTCTTGACCAGTTTCATCATCCTGTGAATGTCTTATGTCATCACTGACAGCTTTCATTGACTGGGGATAATTCATTTACATTTAATACCAACACAATTCCTTATATTTATCAAGTTCAAACACTCATTATTTGTGTAACGTATCTAGTTGTTTAAAAAAAAAACATTTAGTGATATACATTCCTGTTATATTAAAATAAAAATAATGTGAAATGTAAGTATGTGTACTTTACTCTTGTGATTATCGGTCTAAAGGCATATAATTATATAGGACACAAACAAATAATTCTTTATAAACTAGCGGTACATATTCATACAATGTTTTTAAAAAATATACGTATTCTAAATAGTAAGCTACACATAATAAAATATAATGCTTTAGAACTTAAAAATTCATAAAAATACATATATATATACATATATATATATATAATAGCCATAATTTATAGACCAACCTACCAGAAATTCTGTTTCCAATACTGTTAATTTTGACATGTCCGTTTGTTTTAAACGTTTTATCCTGACATTGATATCATTTAGCTCCATGTAAGTTTCATTACATAGAATAGCAACTTGTGCAGCTCTGTGCAGGAATGCATATTGATCCTAGGCACAAGTGTAAAGTAAATGTAATTATTTGAGCAAATGTTATTTTGTGTAAGCTACCAAATAATACATTGAAAAAGTTAATTTTTACCCCAGTTTGTATCATGAATATCCTATCTTTTCTCAGTTTGACCAATGTATTGTAAAAATCAACTTGTCCAGTTTCTTCAGCTTGTTGCAGTATATTGTGTAAAGCGATGAAAGTTCCAGTACGACCAACTCCAGCACTGGCAATGTAGCAGAGCAAAAATATATTCATATACATTCAGTTATGTTCTTAGTTTTTCTATTTACTTCTTATTTACAATACTTCGGAGTTTATATTTACATCTACAACATGATGAAACGTTCTTACATTTGTTTTCAATAATGTCATAGTAAAACATGGGCCTAACATTGGATAAGAAGTTTTAACTAAATATAACCCTAATCAGACGTCCTTCCCGTAATATTAGATTGCCTTCAATCACACCAACCTGCAGTGCACCACAATGGGTGATGTTGTTGAATTTGCAAAAACTTTATGCGCTAAATCTACCAGGTCCCACGGTGCAGTAGGAGTACTTTGATCAGGCCACGATGTAAAATGAAAGTGAGTAAACAGACGTGGCTCTTCGTTGAACTGTTAGATAAACAATGAGTTAATTAATTCAAATTAAAAAAAAACATTAACAACCTTAATCTTGATTATTTGTCATTAAAAGTTTTACAAGTTAAAGCAATAAATATAAACTAATTCTTACTTTTTCAAGTTCAATTCTTCTTATTGTGTAATCTGCAAATGTCTGTGTCTTCATTAATTTAACTTTAATTTCTCCAAAACTTGTTTTTCCACTTTCTGGCCAGTATCTCTCACATTTCAACTGCAATAAATCCCACAATAAACTAGGTTTGTATATATATATATTCGTAATGTTGGTTAAGGTTTAAAAAATTATTTAGGTCTACTTAGTAGAACAATGTAAACTATAATAGTTATGGGTCTTCCTCACTCTATGTCTCTTTTATCTTTGTAAGGGTGTTACACGTGAAGCACAAGACTGTACAATACAGTACAATGACAACATTATTGACACTCTACACTGTGTTCCAACAATGACAACGTTATTGACACTCTACACTGTGTTCCAACAATGACAACAGTATTGACACTCTACACTGTGTTCCAGCAATGACAACAGTATTGACACTCTACACTGTGTTCCAGCAATGACAACAGTATTGACACTCTACACTGTGTTCCAGCAATGACAACAGTATTGACACTCTACACTGTGTTCCAACAATGACAACAGTATTGACACTCTACACTGTGTTCCAGCAATGACAACAGTATTGACACTCTACACTGTGCTCCAACAATGACAACATTATTGACACTCTACACTGTGTTCCAGCAATGACAACAGTATTGACACTCTATACTGTGCTCCAACAATGACAACATTATTGACACTCTACACTGTGTTCCAGCAATGACAACAGTATTGACACTCTACACTGTGTTCCAGCAATGACAACAGTATTGACACTCTACACTGTGTTCCAGCAATGACAACATTATTGACACTCTACACTGTGTTCCAACAATGACAACAGTATTGACACTCTACACTGTGTTCCAACAATGACAACAGTATTGACCCTCTACACTGTGTTCCAACAATGACAACAGTATTGACACTCTACACTGTGTTCCAACAATGACAACAGTATTGACCCTCTACACTGTGTTCCAACAACGACAACAGTATTGACCCTCTACACTGTGTTCCAACAATGACAACAGTATTGACCCTCTACACTGTGTTCCAACAATGACAACGGTATTGACACTCTACACTGTGTTCCAGCAAATGAATTACTTTATTACACTTAAACATTCAACCGTGAGACATCACACAAGAATTACTTCATCTTAAACACACTGGTCGCTGTCCCATTTCTTTTACACCCTCGTTACACACTACCGGTAACCATTTCAACCCGTAACCGCCTTTCGCTCCCCCGTCACAAAACCCGTGCATTCCTTTCTCAACTGCTAGCGCTGTGTTCCCAGTTTTCTTGTTTTGTTTATATTTTATAATGTGACAGCCTTGTCAGTTTTACTCGAAGCAGGACGTTTGGGCGCAGCCGTTTTGGCGCGATCGTTTTGGCGCGACCGTTTTGGCGCGACGGACGTTTTGGCGCAGCCGTTTTGGCGCAGGACGTTTTGGCGCGATGGACTTAAAACACATCACATCATTTAATCAAATTAACTTAAAACTTCATTTGATGAAAACAATATATTTTGTATATATAAAAATAAAAAACATATTAAAAAACATATTAAAACCATGTAGGCCCTATATATTAGATTATTAAATTTTAATAACTTAGTCTTTTATAAACTGATTGAATAAAAAATAATGTAAATAATGACAAATAATGTAATAATATTAAATAATGACAACAGAAACTGCTTATTTGCCGCTCCCAATCGAGATAACCACAACCAAATAATTATATCTGATTTGTACGCATGTTGTTGACTGGACGTCATTGACCATTCCAAATAAAAAAAAGTTTATTTTTATCTTTTTACTACCCACCCAGTATTCTAAAACATCCATTGTTATCATTAATTCTCTGACCATCTTGTATACGATTGACCCTGGTTTGAATCACTCCCAACAGTACTATTTTACAACAGTCAAGTGTTTGAAAGGTGTGGCCACTGAGTTACTTCATGAACATGTGTAGTTATTAGAATTTTGTTGAAAGACTAGCACGCGTAATTTTCGCATATTGGCCTAACGTTCTAGGGGTTGAATAAAAAACAACAACAAACAACGTCCTTATTAAGACGACATAGTATACATAAACAGATAAATAGATAAGCATTTTATGCCCACAAATAGATACTTAAGTCTTTATGCATACATAAAAAAACAAATTTATTAAAGTTTAATAGTCCTATAAATGCATTAAAGTAGGCCTACATCGTTTTAAATTATTATTTTTTATTATTAATTTCATTTATTATACAACAAAAAAACTGTTTTTCTCAATTATTTCCCCGCGCCAAAACGTCCCGCGCCAAAACGGCTCGCGCCAAAACGTCCCGCGCCAAAACGTCCCGCGCCAAAACGGTCGCGCCAAAACGTCTGCGCCAAAACGTCACGTACAGGGTTTACTTTTTCATAAATATTTTAATAATTTCAATACAAAATAGTTAATAAAATAAAAATTGAATAAATGTATAGAATTTAATTTAATGACTTTAAAAATACATTTTTTTGCCATGACCTACCTTTCCTTCTTCAATCAAATTTGTCAACATGACAACAACTTCAGTTTTCTGTTCCCATAACATACGAATGAAGTCATTGACCATTGTCTTGTTCGGACCTAGCAAACATAAATGCAATCAAATAATTAAATAACAAAGCATACGAATGTAGTATTTTTTCAAAGTGTATTTTTATTGCAAGCGTATATTTTTTTCTTAATTTATATTTCGTTTAAAATTTTTAGAAAATACTATAGTTTATGTGTTTGCTGCTAACATCTGGAAGTAAAAGAACTAAAGCAATAAAGAAAAAGTTATGTTGCGTTTTTGTTTTTATATATATTGTTACGAAACGTAAATTCCCTACATTGCATTGTTAATAAACCAACTAAATCATTTAAGCGAATTGCGTTTAAACGATATAAAATATTTCTAAGCTCAAGGTTTCCCCCGGGTTTTTCCTAACCTAATTAGAGCATTGTTGTTTTTTTTCTAACCTCGATAAAAACATGAACTGTCCATGCACATACAGCGTGTCAAGGTGGATCGATTTCTCCTTATTTTGTTAGAGCCTTATTGCTTGTTCTTAATAAAAGACAATCTGATCACGCAGACGACACGCGAGCTCGATTGAAATACTCGTGTAACTAAACTGGCTGGATTTTCCAACGATTGACCCATATTATATTTTTCTACGCGATTCCACGCACACTTTTAGTTTAGTTCTTGGCGTACAGTCGATCTAGTAACATCTAAGATTCTACGCTCTAAGTCTCTGAGTCTCGTTCCTACTTGATTTGTATCATGTAAGATTTATTATTCTACTATTAACTACAATGCTATATGTTCATTGAGGATATTCATTACTAATTGGAATATGTGTATTTCTTAATTGTGTATATAATATCATTTGGATTCCTACTGGATTGATGTTGTAAATTAAACCAAATTTATCGTTGCTTTCTACACAACTTGGTTAACGTCAATATATCAAAGTTATATACATGTGTGTATGTGTAGTATTTATACAACTATTTTAATAATCTACACTACAACTCAACATCGAGGTTCTTGCTGTATAATATGAGCCACACAAATAATTATACATGAAGTAAAATCAACTGAAAACTCTAAAACTACGTTATGTGAATTGCCAGGGGATTATTAGAACCAGGAATACTCTAGACAACTACAAACAAATTTCAGAATGAGATAATAAGATCTTCATTAACTACAAGGATACTCACACGAACAATAACAATACTATAACTATTATTTTCATAAATTGAATGGGGGCTCTAGCCGTAATAACATTATAAATTATAATTATACTTGTGTTATACAAATGGAATGTCTCATCCATGATTTATTATGGTGAATAAATTGCCTTGTAATAATATAGAGTTATTACTTATAATGTCTTACCTTGAGAAGCAATAAACTTCACGTTACCGTTGTTATCCTAAATGATTAAAACGGTTTATTAAAGACAATTTTTAAAAACAACAACTTTTCAATATTTATGGAATTTCAATTGCAAAATAAAATTAAAGATTAGGAACAAACATATTACCTGAATGTATGAAGCATTTATGTAATCACCTTCTTTTCTTTCTTTATTTATCAATAAATTAACTCGAGAATGATCATCTGTATTTTAGAATTGGAAATGTTTAAAAAGTTACTGATCTTAATACTTTTTTTGAACTTAGTCGTTATGTACATTATTATCTCACTAATAGAAATAGTTCAGTGAATATTTGACTAAGAGCTAAAGTACTGTACTAAGATTCTCCAGAAGTTGTGATGATATTTTTGGAATATCTAAAGTAAATAGGAGTAGGCTGAACCGTAAAAAAAAAATCATTGTAGGAAGGATTATGATAAATATCAAGGCTATCCATACACCAAAAAGTATCACAATGCATGCAGACATAAAAAAAACATGGTCTCTGCTATCCACTTAGTAAATATGAATCATTGGTATTCACTGTATTATCTATTGTGTATAATCATTTAACTTTAAAAAAAAAAATGACCAACTTACAAGGACAAATGTTTTTGTATCTGTTTTTACTTTTATTCTCATCACTCAATGCTGATTCTGTTGTTACATTCTGGGCTTGTGGAATTTTCTGATATAAACAAAAATCACTTTAATATTATTCCTTACAGACAAATAACAAATCAATCAAAAACAATAATAAATAAGTTATATTTTTACCTTAAACTGTTCCAGGAAGAATTCCTTGTCATGTGTTTGCATGTATGTGTTTAATTCATTGACTTTTATTGCCATATTTATACCAAGTTCAGATGATGTGTTGTAGTAAGTTGTTTCAGGTATGTATTCATCATCATCTACACTTGTCACTGTACATGATATTATTATATCATAGTTTGATATTATTCATTTAACATTATTTTAAGTAAAGTAAAGCTACCTATTCGGACCAAATTGATCCATAAGGCCTGCGAAGCCGCGTTCACCAGTTGCACGGCATACTAAAGGACTATTCGCCCGTTGCAAGGTCCAGTCGCTCTTACTTTCTCTCTACTGTCAGGTACCCACCAGAGCTGGGTTAACTCAGAAACACGATCCAGACCAGGACAAAATGTATTTCACCAGGAATTGAATTGGTGTCACTCGGCCTCACCACCCCTTATTTTTTAACACTAATAAAAAAGGCAGAGTGGAATAAAACCACAAATGAGCGTAGGATGGAATGATTTTCTATATAGAAGGATCGTCTGTAAAATATAAGATAATAAAGAATAGTGTTACGTCTTTCTGTCAAGGGTGTTTAGGTTTATCACAACTTTATTCTGGTACTTCTGAAAAATGCGTAACTCTCGCTCAAACATTCATTCAAGCAATTTCGAAACGATGTCAGGAATTAGTAACAACTTTTATTTCAACATAACACATAACATTGAAGCTCAACACAAATCAATAATAATAACACGATTTAAAAAAGAACACAAGAAGCATTAAAACACAGCCTAACCAATCTCCCAATACTCTCTATTCTCTAATTACACACCACATGGTCCCGATCCCCCCCCCCCCCGTGCTCGCTCATGCCAAACGGACAAGGGTCACTCAGGGTCACCACAACAATGTAACCATCAGTTATAAAGGAAGGTAATCAAAACAAAAAAAGGGAGTTAATTAATTCTAACATTATTTATTATGCATCACAATATATAAAAAAACTTAAGTTTTTAAAAAAAAGTAATACGTATTTCATTTATTTTAATACTGTTTTGTTTTTACGATACATTAATGGCTCTATGGCGATTTAAAAAATGTGTAATTGGCTACTCAAAATGGGAAACTTAAAGTCTATATTCTGTATATATGTTTTAGTATTATAAAGTATTATTGTATGGAACAGTTTACCTTTGGCTTCTTTACTTTGTAGAATTAACCTTTCCGGTAAGTCTCTGTGAACTGTTCTAGTTTCCTTGTCTAGAACATTCTTTATTGTAGGATGCCTTCGCCTGAAATTTTTTTAAAATTGCGCCTAATGTATTAAAATTTAAATAAATATTCAGAAAAATTTGCAGAAATATTTTTTATCGTTTACTTTTAAAGAAAATTCAGTGGTTTGTGTATATATTATAATTGTTTGTTGAAAAATTGGCACAAGAAAATGAATGGATTACTCTAAGAAGAAAAGACGTTACATAATGTAACTTATTAAAAACGTGAATTAAAAAGCAAGTATACATATCGTTTTCTTAATGTTCAATGTTATCCGTGTTCATAAAAATGTCTAATCACATTTCAATATGTATTCCATGTTTGTAGCTCCTTCAATACAAATATCTATACTACTCTATGCTTATAAGTACATTTTCTTTCAGAGTGAAATTCTGGCATAGAATGGGTTGCCCGAAGAAACCACGAAAATCAGTAACTTTACATCATGTAAACACTAATTCACATGATAGCAGATGAGCGAAAGAAGAATTAATCTTCTTTATAGAAGGAACGTATGTAATATACAGGATAAGATAAGATATGACATACTAGTAGAATGGAAGGGTGGCTTTATTCCCAGCCTGGAGACTTTATTCACTGGATATCACTTCTCTGTGTTTTTTACTAAGGGGCTGTGACAGATATCGCATATCGAACAAGCTAACTTTCCCAGTAAAGCAAAATGTGACTAAAGCCATTGGTTTCATTGATTATGCAATGCTGCAGGCAATAAAGCGAGATATAAGGTTTTGTCTTGCTGTATTTTATGCAATTATTGTTGACCTTATAAAGATATCAATGGTAGGCCTATACAGTATTAATAGACTGTTTGAGCTAACCTAAATTCATTAACAATATAATAGAATATTATAAATACTAACTCTGCTTCTAAATTTAGAAAGACATTTCTTTTTTTTTTAAAAGCCGCCTTTATCTCTGTACAAAATACAAAAACGCACAATTTTTTTAACCACGATTCCACTACACCTGAAATATATTGTCCAATAATTTCTCGATGTCGTAAGCTTAACATATGCATTTAATTTAGGTTGAATGAGATTTTTTATGCTTGTCAAACTAGCATTGATTAATGTCATAGTAAATGTACAATATATTACAAGTAAACAAATTATTTGGCTCTAATTATAAGACTGTGAACGACTAATGAATGGCGTTTGTGTCATTCTACAGCCAAGAACAAAAGTCTACATCTTCAATACTTACTTCCAAAATAAAACTCCAGCAACAATGACCAAAACAATGACAATGACAGTAATAATGACACCAACAATAACACCGATTGAAGGAACGTTGGATGCACTGAGTTCTGAATATAAAGCAGTTTTATTAATAAAGTTATTTCGTGCAAATTTGACGACGATGTTTAATTTTGACCATAGTAAAAGGCATTACATTCTAGAATTAAGTCTATTTAATCACTTTTAAAATACACATATAGTTTATTTTTTATACTAATCAAAGTAAGTTTTAATTAAAAAAAACGACTACACATCAAGAACTAATACTTGCAAACTGCCACGTTAAGAAGAAGATAAAGATAAAATATAATATATTATTGATGAAAAACAACAATAAAGACAAAATAATTAAAACAAATAGATTACAGTTATTCATTAAAATGGTTTAAAAAAAACTACACTCATTACAAGTAACAAACTTAAGGTTCTATTTAAAATGCACGTTATAGTTTCAGTGGCCACGGCTTACATGGGGATTGTATGGCCACAACAATGCACAGTCACCATTACTCTATCCCAAATAAGTTTAGTCGACTATGAGAGACGGGTAGACTCAAGGACACCCTACAGATCCGGAAACAAAGCCTTGCCTTAACCAGGATTCGTACCCAGGACCCTCGATACGCCTGACGAACGCACTGCTCCCGTGCCACATAAATGATAATACTGCTAGTAAATTATTTCGAGAGAAATTACCTTGTGTACACTGGGCTCCTGTATAACCATCTAAACAAACTCCAAAACAATGGCCGTCCCTATGATCACAAACCCTTGAGTTGGTATCATTGGATCCAGAGCAGTGTAAACTACATTCACTGGTACAATTGCGACCATAAGTATTGATATAACACTCTGAAAAAATGACTACTATATAACAAAATGTATCTTAAAGGTTTTTGTTTTTTTAATAATGACTTATATTATTATCGTTTCATTTTTCTTTTGGAAATAGTGTTGCGTCAGTCTTGACAAATAAAGTCCACGATATCTTTGTTCAATATTTATTTATGTGTAATTATATTTATAATAAAAAAAAATTAGATAATGATTTACCTTGATTGCATGTATCACCAAAGAATCCATCTGTGCACCCAATGTCACAAAGTCCATTTACTGCATTGCATACGTTAATTGGATTACAATTAGAGCTGCAGGTTTGAGAACAATGGTATCCAAATGTTCCAGCAGGACACTCTAATACAGGCGAAAAAGAAGTTAAAAGTAGCATCGAATGTATTTTTTTATCAATGCATACATTTTGTAAGAAATATATTTAAATATAGGCAGAAGATAATATTTCAAAGTTAACTGAAAGTAAATAGAAAGTTGAAAACTGAAAGAATAAGGACTCTTTATGTTATATTTTTAATCCTGTCGATTTACTAAGCATATTTTGACAAGCATAAACGTATAACAAAAACAAAAGCATAGTTTATTTTCTCTTTTTGCTTAAGCTTCTGTGCAGATCTAGGTATATTTAAAAAGTAGGCTTACATATTTTCATTACCTTCGCATTGATCTCCAGACGTCCCATTAGGACAATTTAAACATATTCCAGTTATGTGGTCACAACGTTTATTCAAACATGTAGAACTGCACGGCGATGTACAATTTTGACCATAGAAGGTAGCGTTGCAATCTAAAAATAAATGGTCAATTCTGATCAATTTTAAAAAAATGTGTATGGAAACATAATTTATCAAAGTAAAACGGAATTAAACTGGCACGAAAATATTCGTAAGCTTAGATAATATAAGTTAATGTTTTAGAAGTTTCTAATATTACTCGAACAAAAAAAAAAGATTCCTTCCTTTAGAAATCGTAACTAAGCATCATTCTATTTTAAAAGACTATAATATACTGTAAATTGTAAATTATTCTGTGGACCAATTGGACAAATCTATGCGTCTGATACTGCGTTGGACTATGTACAAAACGAAGCCCTCAGACTAATATGTGGAACGTTCCGAACCGCCCCGACATCCGCTGTGGAAATCATTGCAAACGTGCCGCCTCTGAATGGAGAAGGAAAAGGGCTGTTATTACTGCTTACGAGCGGTATAAACGGTTGCAGAAAAGTTCGCCTCTCAGGAAGCTCGTAGATTCCTGTGAGGGAAGGAAACGGATATCAATGCAGTCATTCATGCAACACGCATTGAAGCTCAGCGAAGAGATCGGACTCCCGGTCGACCGCACGCCCCTTCGGATGGGAGTGGAACCTCCTCCTAACCTATATTTCAACCTACCAGAGATACGGGCGAACCTGATTGAACCAGTCGGACACGGCAGCTGCTCTTATGACGGTACGTGCATACTCGGGATTCTTTGAGGCATACACTGATGGAAGCGCGATCGGTAGGACCGAAGCGCATTCTGGGTATGGTGCTCTTTTGTCGTACGCGAAGGCAGTAGACAAACGGGTTGAGCTAAGTGGGCCTTGCGGGCAAATCTGCATCTTCGATGCGGAGATGAAAGCCATCAGAATTGCCGTATGGGGCAATTGGGAAAACTTTTGAAGAAACCCCAGCTGCTCGTGCTAATGTAATCTTCAGTGATGCGCTTTCAGTACTCCAGGCCATCGACGGCTTGGAGTTATGGCCCGATCTGCTTGTCCGGCTGTTAACTGCTATTTCCGATCCTTACGGTACGAGATGAAGTTCATTTCGCAGTGGATTCTAGGTCATGCAGGAATCACTGGCAATGAGATAGTGGATGTCTTGGCCAAGAAGGGATCCCTGGTACCCACTCCAAAGGGTCCGTCATCCTTTGAGAGTGCCCGCAGAACGATACGTGCGTGGGAGTCAAGACAATGATTTTTGAACTTGGACTAGTCTGACAAAGGTCGAGGTGTGTGGCAGGAACTAAAACTACCAAATCGAGCTGATCCGTGGTGGAGACTCCGCAGGAGAGAACATGCTACGATAGCCCATTTCTGTACAGGTCACTGCCCCATTGGCGCCTATTTCGGACGATTTAGGCTTGATTTCGATTCGCGGTGTCGACATTTCTTTGTAGTAGAAGAGACGGTCGAGCATTTGCTTTTAGTCTGCCCTGCCTTGCAAGAGGAAAGAGTGGATGGGAACGGTCAACAATTTGCACCAGACCTTTATGGTGATTTATCTTTGCTGCATAGTACAAGTATGTTTGTTCTCCGGACCCTAAGAGATTAGTCTCGATTCGATCACTCCGCTGAAGTGAGGTTTAATGTCGGACGAATTGGATCATAGGGTTCAACTGTTTCTTTGGCCACTGCATAGTAGGTGATTGTGGAGCCAGCACAATGCACAACCACTTTTACTTTACCCCAGCAAAGGTCAGGTACCCATCACAGCTGGGTTCTCAGGGACACTTTCCAAACCCAGGGTGAAATATACTAGTCTTCACCAGACTTGAACCTACAATTGACCGAGGGGTGAGATTGCTCTCTTGTACCCCCACTTCAACACTTCTTAGCAGTTCACTTCGTAATCGTTAGTAGAACCGCCAGAAGCGTCGTCGTTGCGTCTTGTGCAGGGAGTTAGTGGAACTTTGTTTGGAAAACCCATGTAGTCGAGCACTACTACATAATCCTCTAGGGCTTCGCGGAGGCGCTTTTCAATCCTAGAGACGTTCGGACAGCCAATTGTTACGTCCACAATCCCCTTGTGGCCAGAGCTGTGTAGATCTTGCTGATAATTCTCGTTAGTCCTAGGGGAGACTTTAATTATTAGTATTTATGTTTCAGTATTACACGAACTCTTCTTATAGTCCTGGGCACAAATTCAGTATTTGTATTCCAACATTTCCTTTCTTGTATATTATGGTAGTAGATAAATCTTATAGTAATGTATTCAACACAATAGGATAGTAATTTGACAAGGAAGCTTCAGTGTAACTGTTGTTGATAGTTTATTTCAGGTGGTATGTTCAATATATACAATATATCTATTATGTACAGTTAGAATAAAATAGTGCAAACACAAACGTTCTCAACATATTTTGAAACTCTCTGTCTTTCAGACAAAACAAATCATTAAATACTATCCGAGTGGTGCAAGGGATAGACCCATTACCAGTAGGGGTGAAAATCATGGTATCATTACAAAACTCATAACAAAAACGATAGGAACTTCCCCTATTAAATAATGAGTCGTTCCCAGACTCTGAGAATTTGAGATCAACACAGAATCCCAGCATTACCTAGAACCTTTCGTTTTCCTACTAAACGTCCTAATATTGTGTGTAGTAAGAAAAGAGAGAGAGAGGAGAATAAACATTGCGTGTTCCAATTCTTGGAAAAACAATATACATGACACGCCCCCACCCAATGAAAGAAATAATGTACCATAATTACCCAAGTAATACTCAACATGGTACATTTTTCGTACTTAACACTATCGTTTTAATAATCAACAATCAATGGAAGATTATAAGACAATTTAAGCAAACATGGCTCACTGGCACAACTAAATTATAAAAAGTGTCACTACCCAATGGTAATTGTGATTATAACGTGATGGACAAATATTTCCCCGTTAATATTAATATTAACTAATGTCTCAACAAGTACAAATAATTCAAAAATATTCTAGTCATTCTTATTTTAACTATGTACAGTTGTGTGGATTTCCACCAAAAATTTGCAAAAAGTCTTAATCTATTTAAACAAATATAACATTGCTCAAACTCTGTCAATTTTCAACAGTTTACTTCTAATATACCAACCAAAAGATAAGTAATACATATTTCGAATCAAACTATAGGTTACTTCCCCTTTAAATTACAGTGTCAACTTGACATTAACAGGGTTCATACCTAAGATGATGATACTTCCCCTCTTCTCAAATATGAGGAGAAAATACGCTCTAGTTACGATTACTACAGTAATCTCAATGTTAAAATGTAATCCGCTATTATGCGTTTTTGGCAAATTTGAAAGTTTAATATAAAAGTTTGTTCAGGGTTGAATGAGTGTACACCTTTAGGTACCTTTGTTACCCTCCGTTCCTGGATATATGGAATATATAACAACCTATATACAACATAGTGAATATCCACTAGTTTTTCCTATTCTATAACCATGATATAACAATTTGGCAATAGATTTCCAATATTATCTATTAATTTATACCAATTGATATTACATCTCTTTCTAAGATAAAAATTGTACATATTATTAATTAGTTCCATTCATTAACTAAAATAAAAACAAGATAATAAATCAACTAGCTCAAAGTTTTCTCACGTAATTGCATGTGATGACAATTACTTTCATCCATCCATATCAAGTAAATACGTGCATATATATTTATTGCATCATGCATCAAAATTTAAATGGAATTTCTTTTCCATAATCAAATGAATTTAAAATATATCAGAACATCAATATTATACATGATTATAAAAATTATTAATACTTTCAAAAGACTTGACTTCTATATGATACAAGTATTCTATAGGTATTCCATAATCAAAATTCAAACGAATGATAGGTTATCATGACACATTCTTAATGAATAAGTGTGATGATCTGAAAAAAGAAGTATAGGGTTATTCAGTCAATCATGTAGCACCCGAGATAGAGTATCAGCTATGACCTTGTCTCTATCTTGTCGATGATACGGGGAATGGGATACCAGTCGGTCTTTGTCAAATTACTTAATTTCCCAAAGTCTCTATAAAACTGCAGTGTGTGGTCGGCTTTTGGTACCATCACACAGGGTGTAGACCATTTGCTATCACATTTTTCTCCTATGTCATCTTCTAAAATATACTTTACATCTAACTTAATATGCTCAGGTCTGATGGGGTCTAATGGATGCTGTTTAATAGACCTGGCACCCTCGGTTAACACTACATCGTGCTCTATGACATGTGTCCTACTGGGAACATTTGTAAACATTGACTTATTTTCATGTACCAGCTCAATAATCTTCTCCTTATCTTCTACCGGAAGATGTTCTAGCCTTGTATCTAAACTCTTAAGGGCATCTGTATTATTAAGTTTACTTTCTGCAAACTTATATTCTATCCTAGATAAATCCGTCGGGACTCTAGCTAATGAAATCATGGGGACCTCCCGTGGTTTACTCTTTTCCCTGGAAACATAGGGCTTAAGCAAATTAATATGGCATACCCTCTGTTTTTGTCTCCGGTCAGTAGTCTTTATCAAATAATTGACCTCGCCAAGCTTTGACTCTATCTCATAGGGTCCACTAAACTTTGCACTTAAAGGCTGATTTTGCAAAGGTAGAAACACAAGAACTTTGTCACCTGGTGCAAAAGTTCTAGCTGTAGCTTTACGGTCATAGTTCTGTCTCATACGCTCCTGCATCTGTGGAAAATGAATCTTCACATGGTTAAAAGCATGATAAAGCCTATTTTTAAATTTATCTACATATGACAAAAGTCCAATCGGTTCACTGTCCGTTAGCCAAGTCTCATGTAGAAGTTTCAACGGACCTCTGACTGAGTGTCCATACACAAGTTCAAATGGGCTAAACCCCAGGGATTTCTGAGTGGCCTCCCTTGCAGCGAAAAGTACATAAGGCACACCCTTATCCCAGTCTTTATCGTTTTCATAACAGTACTTTTTAAGCATCGATTTTAATGTCTGATGAAACCTTTCCAGAGCTCCCTGGCTCTCAGGATGATAGGCACTTGATAGCCTATGGCTTATCCCTAATTGTTCCATGACTTGTTTGAAAATGTTCGAAGTAAAGTTAGTCCCCTGGTCGGACTGTACTGTCTTCGGTAGGCCATAACGTGTGAAGAAATTTGTCAGGGCGTCTACCACCTTGACATTTGTTATGTTCCGCAACGGAATGGCTTCCGGGAAGCGAGTGGATGAACACATGACTGTGAGCAGGTATTGAAAACCGGCTTTTGTTTTCGGCAACGGGCCCACGCAATCAATGAGTATATGACTGAATGGTTCGTCGAACGCTGGTATCGGCTGGAGTGGAGCGACAGGAATTCGTTGGTTAGGACGTCCTACCATTTGGCATACGTGGCAAGTCTTGCAGTATTGTTCGACATCTCTTCTCAGTCCTGGCCAGTAGAAGTAAGGGAGGATACGGTGGTGCGTTTTTCGGACTCCCATGTGACCAGCGAAAGGAAGATCATGCGCCATACGCAGTATATCTTGACGATAGCACTTAGGTATTACAATCTGGTGAATACTGTCCCACTCGTTTGTACCTGAGTTGAGCGGTTTCGACTTTCTCATCAACACTTCATCTTCCATGTAGAAACATTCCGCCATTGCATCTGCAGTCTTTTCATCAACAGCTTTCATTCTGAGTTGCATTATTACTTCGTCATTCAATTGTTCTTTCACCAATTTCTGCTTTGGTGACAAAATGTTATCGTTCTCGGTTGCATCACCAGTTGTTAGTTCAGCAAAGAACGTAGCACTTAAATCGATGTCAGGTGTTTCTGTTATCACTGTTTCATTCGCATGTGTGTCTTCAGAACAGACAAACACATCTTTCGTTGCACTACACGGCGTAGCAGGAGTCTTTACCGACTTCTTTTTCTGCATTGCTCTTGTCAGTGCACATGTTGGGCGTTCATTGGCAGGACGTAGGTTTTTGTCCTCCACCATCTTTGTCTCCAACACTTTAACCATGGGCTCGAAAGTGACTCTGCCGCCCATAATGTCATTTCCTAATATCATGGAAACGCCTTTGACGGGTAGTGCGCGCCACACTCCCACTACGATGTTACCTGTAAAAATATCCGACTCGAGTTTTATTCTGTGCAGTGGAGCTTCCACAGCCTCCATACTAGCACCTCTCAGCACAACAGACTCACCGGTACTGGTGGCATCTGTTAACGGCACACTGCCCTCCAGGATCACGCTGACAGCAGAACCCGTGTCACGTAATATCTGTATTTTCTTCTTGCTGAGTACATCGACTTCTGTCGACACTGTCCCCTCGTAGACAAAGGGTCGAAAATCGGATAGGTCGTCCTCTTCCGGGACTTCAGGAACCATCTGTTCCTCACGGCCTTCTGAAAGCATAATAGATTGAGTACAGCTATTCTCTTTTACCTTAGCTAGACTGTTCTCAAAAACCATCGACTCCACAACTATGGGCGATGCCGGCCGCATTTCTTTTGAGTTTCTTGACCCTGTGTTGCACACTTCTTCTGTCTGCTTGCTATCTTTCTGCACTCTGGCACAGTGTAGAATAGCACCTTGCTTCTTGGTAAGGATCCAACAATCTTTCTTCATGTGGCCCTCTTTCTTGCAATTGAAACATACCACCTTTGCTTTATTTACATCTGTCTGCTTCCTGAAATGAACTAAGTTACTATTATTATTTACACCACTGTTCTTATTATTGTTTTCACTTGTCTCTTTTGTTTTACTAGCCTCCTTGGGCTCTGGTTTGTGCACTTTGGGTTTGTCAGCATAATATGGCTTTATGCTGGCGTGAATTATGGCATAGTTATCTGCCAATCTAGCAGCTTCATGCACATTTTCAACCCCTCGGTCTGAGATGTGGGTTTTAATATCCACTCGAATACAATCATTGAATTCCTCAAACAATATTAGGTTCTTGAGTTTATCAAACTCACTTACATTCTGTGACCTTAGCCACTGTTCTAACATTTTCTCCTTTTGTCTCAAAAAGTCTACATGAGTTTGATCATATGCCTTATTTCTGTCTCTAAATAGCTTTCTATATTTTTCTGGTGTCAGGGAATAACTTTTTAGCACCCTTTCTTTGATTACTTCATAGTCATTTATTTCCTCGGGTGTTAAACTCAACACTACGTCCAATGCTTTTCCTTTGTTGAGAGTTGACCTTAACAATAAAGCCATCTTATCATCAGGGAACTGATAATCTACAGCTATCTTCTCAAAAAGCAAAAAGAAATCTTGAACATCTTCTTCTCTGAATATAGGCAAGTGTTGCTTCATTGCGCTAATATCCATACCATTGCTGTCCCTACGATGGTCAGGTCTGTTCATGCGTGCCATCTCTATCCTTTCTCTGCTTTCAATCCTAATTCTTTCATTTTCCCTTTCAGTTTCAATCCTAATTCTTTCCAATTCTCTCCTTTCCATACTTTCTAATTCCATTCTCTTCATAGCTAATTGGAATTTTAGGTTTTCACTCAACCCTTCATCTTCATCATTGTTTGATGATCTAGATGACATATTTCTTACCTCGTCTCCGTGGGCAATTACCTCGCCCCCACTGGGAGCTACATAACCTTCATTGATATCGTTCTGTCCCACTTCAACTACACTACCAGTGTTCATGACATTCTGCCCGTTCAAACATGTCATAATTTCTTTGGTCAAACGATTACGATTAGGTCTTGCCTGTCCTGCCTCAATCCCAAAGGACTCAGCTAATTCTTTTAGTTCAGCAAATGACATGGCATTAAGTTCCTCACTTGATATATTCGAAGCCATAGTATAGCGTTCGAAATATTTGTTATAGTAGAGTAGTATATATTGTTTAATAAAATATAAAGTTTCAACTTACGATTTGTCCAGAAATTTGCACAATATAATATTACACACTTCGTGGAATCTTCACACTTCCCAAGGAATAAATACGCAAACCAGTTCTCTCCTCTTTTTAAATAGTTTCACAGTCCTAGAAAACGAAACACAAATATGCCGCTCTCAGTACTACTAATGTCACAAAATATTTATAGGTCAGGAAAAAATATAACTCAAATTTTCCAGACGAGATCAACAAATTTTTTCCAATCCTAGATCAAGAAAAGTAGAACTCAAATCTACCGAACGAGACCACCAAATCTTGTCAATCCTAGGTCAGGAAAAGTAGAACTCAAATATCCCGGACGAGCCCCCAAATTTTGTTACGTCCACAATCCCCTTGTGGCCAGAGCTGTGTAGATCTTGCTGATAATTCTCGTTAGTCCTAGGGGAGACTTTAATTATTAGTATTTATGTTTCAGTATTACACGAACTCTTCTTATAGTCCTGGGCACAAATTCAGTATTTGTATTCCAACATTTCCTTTCTTGTATATTATGGTAGTAGATAAATCTTATAGTAATGTATTCAACACAATAGGATAGTAATTTGACAAGGAAGCTTCAGTGTAACTGTTGTTGATAGTTTATTTCAGGTGGTATGTTCAATATATACAATATATCTATTTTGTACAGTTAGAATAAAATAGTGCAAACACAAACGTTCTCAAAGGAACATATTTTGAAACTCTCTGTCTTTCAGACAAAACAAATCATTAAATACTATCCGAGTGGTGCAAGGGATAGACCCATTACCAGTAGGGGTGAAAATCATGGTATCATTACAAAACTCATAACAAAAACGATAGGAACTTCCCCTATTAAATAATGAGTCGTTCCCAGACTCTGAGAATTTGAGATCAACACAGAATCCCAGCATTACCTAGAACCTTTCGTTTTCCTACTAAACGTCCTAATATTGTGTGTAGTAAGAAAAGAGAGAGAGAGGAGAATAAACATTGCGTGTTCCAATTCTTGGAAAAACAATATACATGACACAATCTACAGAGCTTTCGATTGGACGCACAGCCGGATCTGTGCAAGCCGTATCTTTTGTTTTTATCCCTAGATTTCTGCATTAAAGTTTATTAATGTAGAAGTCTTATACGACGGGGACCGTATACGCACATTGGCCCGTGGCACAGTCGATTGCTCAATACGTACTCACTGAAGAGGCCTCATCAACCTACAGAGCCATCGGTTGGCAACCCGAGAGCAGGGTTGAGCGCCTATCGCTGTTTGGCGAATCTGGTATTTTTATATTTTATATTTGCTAAGCAACCTCATTCGCCGGGGGACCTCGTGCTTCGTGCAACGATGTGGGACGGACGGACGTGCGGCTTTGCGGACTTGCGGGTTTTTCAGCTCATGTTCAATAGCTCAATTGAGGGTTTGTATATGCGTGGGATTCGTTCAACTTCTCCCACCTGGTACTACTTAGTGTACTCCATTTGTCTGGGGTCTCGGAGAGGACCCCAAATATTCGTCACTACCAACTATTTCTGGGACGTTGGGTTAAGATGTCAGCCTGCAAAATATACATGCATGGCTTAATCTTTGAGACAAGCATATGACTACTGGCAGGATCAACCAGATAGCTATCGTTCCCTAACAACGCCGACCTAGAGTCGTTCGGAAGGCGCCGCCGGCCTAGAGGCGTTCGGCCGACTTATGAGCTCGGGGCGGGAGTCACTCGCCGTATTTTAATTACTCCCGTGACCTCCCCGGCTGCAAACTACACTTTCTACGAGGCGGCATCCCAGGCGAACCAGCTTCGTTAAGCTCGACGCGACTCTGGAGGACACCATAAATATCGTTTTTCGTTTTGCGAACCCTGGCGCCCGTTGCGAGGGCCGGGTTTCTACGAGACCAACGGTCGAGATTACTAGTCTTCACCAGAATTCGGACCCGGGACCTTCAGTACGCCAGTCGAACGCACTGCCGCTTGACCACCGTGGCCTATTATACTGTATTGTATAATCTACATATACTGAATTATTGTATAATCAAGTTAACCTCGGTAATTAGATCATTTTTAAAAAATTTTTAAAGTAGACTATGTGTTTGGTTTCCGATCCCCATTGGTTCATTTAAAGACAAGGGACCTTATAGTCTTATATTTTACGTTTGCTTTGTTGCTACGGTATGTGTCTTTCCACGCGGGCGACCTGGATTCGATTCCCCACTGTTAACTTTATTTTTCTACTTTTTTAAACATATTTCCATTAATATTACCTTGGAAAATAAAGCTTTCCTACAATGTTTTCCGTAAGTAAAATCGAATAATTATATTTTCGACACATGCGGGAGACGGGTGTTCGATTCTCAGCAAGGATAGTTCTAACTTTTTTTTAAAATAACAAGTCATGTTTTTTTATATTGACTTGCCATTTCTTTAACTTTTAAAAATCTTTGTTTGTACGCATGAATAATCACTTTCTTTTTACATGCCTTGAATGTGTTTTTGGTTTTCTAGAAAATTGTCAGAAAGTGTATAAAAAGGCAAGGCGATTAACAAGTTTAGTTTTGTACTCGCATTCGGAGTTATCTGTTATCATTGTACAGTGAACCCTCTTTTATAACGTTAGATAGGTTCCGAGACTGGCCGCGATAGCTGATAATCCGCGAAGTAGGCACACCATAATTACAGTAATTATTTACCGTGTAGTTGGACTTTTAAAACCCTTCATTTTCGTACTGTTAACAAACCACCCATTA